>CM045991.1:10247685-10839405 GCA_025175895.1 Wurfbainia villosa | reverse complement strand
ACTTGCCTCATTTTCGATTTGTCGAGGGATCGATTCGACATCCTCAAACTGACTATCCTGTCCTAAAGCCAAGGGTTGATCTCGTATGGCAAAGGTAGCTTCTGATATATGCGAAGGCTCATCAGAGGAGTGTATGATGTCCTTTCCACAAAACCATAGCTAGAAACTTAGACAAACCCAATTGACAATATGTTCTGCAACACAAATGAAACTGAAATCCTAGAATCCATCTAAAGACTCATAGCAACCCTTCTCTTCCTCCTGTGACACTAGAGTTAGGACCGCCGACAACCCTCCTAATTGCAATCCTTAGAATCAAGTTCCAAACAATAGCATCCATTGAATAGATCGATATTCAATCTCAGGTCCTATGGAATTGATATTCTATATTATTACTTGATGACACCCATGCACTTGAGGGCATTGAGCGTGAGTGCGCTTTGAGTCCTCGACGGCCTCCATCATGAAATTTGAGGTCGTGTTCATGTGCATCAGACTGCTAGGCACAAAATCAACCAATAGCAGGTTATAAAAGGAGCGATTCATGGAGGATTTAGGCTAATATTTTTTGGGCAATTTTAAAGGGGACGTGCTATTGCATTCCAGACCTTCAAGAGCAATCCAAAGTAATCAACAAAAAAGCAAGCAATAATGGTTTTATAAAGTGTTCTTTACTTTTGTTTTTTCTTCATCATTGTATTTGGTTTTATCTTCTTGTATTACTATTGTAATTATTTTGTATGAGATTTCTCCACCTCCGATGTCATACTGAGAAGGAGAAGTTTGATAGTGGTGTTGTGCATCACTAGAGCTCAATTAGAGTTCACCCTATAGAGTAGGAACTCTAGTTCCAAACCACATAAAATCTCGTCTTGTGCTTATGATTGTTTTGTGTATTTTATTTCTACTTGTATTTTGTATTCCGCTGCGTACTAACAATCTCATAGACAAGCACGATCACAATCGAGAAAAAATCGTGAAAAATGATATTCACCCCCTCTAGCGTGGTCACATATTTCTCTACAATTGGTATCAGAGCGACGATGCTCTTCAAGGATTAACAACCAAGGGAGCCTCACTAGAGGGCAAGATGGAGCCAAGTATTAGACTAGGCGATGACATCACTGTTCTACCTAGTTTCGACCATGAAAATTTTGCATATTGGAAAGATAGGATGGAATACTTTTTAATGTTTGATATAGAAAATTGGTTTGCTGTCATAATAGGATTTGGTGCTCCGAGGAGCAAGAAGGGAGGAATCCTCAAGATGAAGAGGTGGACTGAGGAGCAATGTCAAAAATTTAAGACAATCATTAAGGTAACAAAATGTTAGTAAATTTAATATGTAATGATATTTTGTCTAGATTAGAAGAGTTTAGGGATGCTAAGGAGTTGTTAAACAAGTTGGTCAAATTCCACGAAAAACCCTCACCAGTCCAAATACAAGATTGAGAGGAGTCCAAGGAAGAGTGCTCCTCATCTCAAGCTCATGAAGACTCGGAAGTTGAGAGATGCTCAACATTCGAAGAGGAAGAATCATTATCATTATCTCAAGAGCTTGTAGAGTCAGAAGTTGAGAGATGCTCAACATTTAGATCAGTAAAGGAGGTTGAAGAAGCTTCCACCTCTAGGATTGAGGGGGAGGAGATTAGACCATGAATGCTAGAGCAAGAGGAGGTGCCATCTACATCCGAGAGTGATTCACCAATCACCGACCTAGGTAACTCAAGCATAAGTCATAAAAATAAAAAACATATTATATACTTTGAGTGTAGAGAACAAGGACACTACAAGAATAAGTGTCCAAAAAGAGTCAAGAAGACGACTCAAGGGCCCAAGGGGAAGGAGAAGGCCAAGGAGGTCAGTGCCCCAATCCGCAAGAGCAAGGAGCATACTGTATGCTTCAAGTGCAACCAAAGAGGGTATTATAGAAGTCAATGTCCGAAGGGCAGTCACACTAGGAAGGTCATGAGAGGAGCATCACATGTAGGGGGAGCTAAGGTAAATCCTAAGGTATATTTCAATAATGCTCTTCCAATTATTAATGATAAGAAGCATTCTAGTAGAAATAAGTATTTTTGTTTAGGTGCCAAACATTGTGATCTTAAAGATAAGGTCAAGACCCTACCTAAGGATAACAAAAATCTAGGCATAAATCCCAAGAAATCTAGACACATGCCTAGGAAGAAAAATATCTCAAGAAATAATGGAAATTCAAAAATTGAGATATTAGAAAAGGAAAATCAAGGATTGAGAAATTGGAGAAGACCCTTAGGAAAATTGAAAATTCAACTTTAGTGTCTAATGGGAAAACATTAGGTGTTAGGAGGCTAGAACCAACTAAGGACAAGAAGGATTTGGGTCACAAACCTAAATCCAAGGAGGTAATTATAGGGAATCTGAGCTCGCTCAAAAAAATTTTACAAGCACTAAGCAGCGGATAAATAAGATCCCTCTAGAGATCCATGCGAAAACCATATACTCATTTTATCGATTCTATCCTATAAGAATCATAGTAACCATCGATGCGCGCCCTTCGCAATCCCGTCAGCAACACTTCCGTTCAAAGTGTCTGGATCTGCGCCTCCATGGTATCCACACGAACCATGAGATAGAGTGGAACCAAATTGTGGTGCTAGCCGCAAGGTTGGTTTGGCCAAGAAGGTAGAAGAAGAAGAAGAGGAAGATCACAATCAAGCCACACCATTCAAAAACCAACGAAAATATTTTATATTCAACCACTGAATATGAAAGGTTTTGACTCTTGGTTTACATGGAATTAATAACCCATTAATTCCATCTTAACGATCATGCAACCCCTTCTTAATGGTGAGTCTCACTCAATCTGAATCTGACTTGAGTCTAACTCGAGTTAGATTCATTGGGTTTATTGATGTGAGAAAAAAATATAGGCTATGGGGGGGTAATGTAATCAACCTTGTAATGTAATCAAGTTTGTAATGTAATGTAATGTGTATACATTACTGTGTTTGGTTAGTGATTGGTGTGGGAATCTTTGATTATAAAAGTGATTAAATTCGTTTGTTTGGTATCCATATTTGTTATAAGGAATGTAATTCATATTATTATAAAATGACAAAAATAGCCTCTGGTTGCCGCTGCCGCCGACCGGTTGCCGGCTGACGTCACGATCGGCCGCCGGCTGGGCCGGTCCGCCGCCGGGCTGCCGGCCACGGCCGCCGGCCGCCGGCCGGTCGGCCGGCCGGCCGGCCGGTGCCGGCCGCTGGCCGGCCGCCGGCCGCCGGCCGGCTGGCTGGCCGGCTGGCCGGTACGCTGGCCGCCGGTCGCCGGCCGGCCGCCGGTCGCCGGCCGGCTGCCGGCCGGCCGGCCGCCGCTGCCGCCGGTCCGGTTGTCGGCCGCCGCCACCGGCCGGTCGCCGATCGGGTTTGCCGCCGCCGCTCACGGCTGCCGGCCGCCACCGGCCGCTTTGGCCGTTTGCCGACATCGAGAAGCAATTAGAAAAAATAAAAGAAGGACATATTTGTAAAGACAAATATTGAGTCCGTAATGTAATCGGATTACATCGCTTTTCCTTCGTAATCGAGATTACGGATCTTGGCTCTTATTTTGTAATGCGATTACATTACATTACATCTTTGAAATGTTAACAAACAAAATAAATCATCTTGTAATGTAATCCGATTACGATTACCCGTACGCATCAAACGAGCCATAGGGTTTTAGGAGAAGTTTTCACTCACATCTCATTTTGTTTTATGTTTGTTTCATGCATATTTTACTTTATTTTGCATGCATTTTCTATTTTTTGGTTCGGAGATCTACTCATTGTACTTTTTTGTGCAAGACAACATTATACAGGAAAATGGCAAACTTTTGGAGTGAAAAGAAGACATTTGGTAGGTAGATCAGAATGAAACACACCCTGGCCCTATGAAAACACACGGCCTATGCCGAAGCACAACACATGGCCTGGCCATGTGGAAGCACACGGTCGTGTGGCACTGCGCAATTCCAACGCAAGTCGATTATTTTCCAAGTTTCGGGGAGATCCAGGATGATGTCTATATAAAGGAGGCTATGCCTAAACCCTAACGAGAAGGTACGACGGGCGGGACGACACTCCGACGCCCTAAAAAACTTTGGGAACTCGCAATGGGGAGGAAGAAAGTCGTTGAAGATCCAAGTTCTGCACTTCAACGCCGGAGAGAAAAGCCACATTACATTGCAATTTATGTTCTTTGCATAATTTCCATTGTTTATATGAACATGATCGTGCTTTGTGTTTCTCATCTCTTATTTATGGAGTAGACTCTTTGATTCTAGGATTCGAGAGTAGTTTGTATGTGTAGAACATGTTATTCCAAATTGAATTCTATTCTTGAATTTGTATTTGCAATTGGTATTAGTTTAGACCGATATCTATGCATTTTGGTTTTCTATCTACTGTGTAGCCGATATGAGGGGTAACAACCCTCGTATCTAAGATTTAGGAGAATTAAGGAGGAACCTAGGGGTTGGCCTCATCTCCCGTAACCAAGGGTAGAAGGATGAAATAGAGTAAAAAATGTGCCCCATTTTTGACTCGTCGCAGGGATCAATTTGGCATCCTCGTATTGAATATCCGTCCTAAGTCCAGGGGTCAACCTGGTAATGGCAAAGGTAGCTTCCGATAGATGCGAAGGCTCATCAAGAGAGTGTATGATTTCCATTCCACAAAACCGTAGCTAGAAACCTAGACAAAACTCAATTGATAACGTGTTCTACAACAGACAAACGAAATTGAAATCCTAGAATCCCTTCTAAAGACTCGCAACTAGTTTCTTTCTTCTTCTGTGTGACACCGTATTAAGTTGGGACTGCTATCAACCCTCGCAATCACAACCCTTAGAACTGAATTCTGAACAATAGCGTCCACTTACCAAATCGGTACTTGAATCTCAGTCCCTGTGGGATCGATAATCTTTTTATTACTTGACGACATCCATGCACTTGTAGGCATTGAGCGCGAGCGCACGCTTTGATTCCTCGACGGTGTCTGTCGTGAGATTTGAGGTCGCATTTGCGTGCATCAAGTTTTTGCCGCCGTTGTCAGGGACTGATTGATTCGATATCAAATCAAGAAGCGGATATTGGATCGGACATAAGGTAAATTTATTTACTTGCTTTACTTTTATTAATTTCTTTTATTTTTATTTACTTTGATTTTAGATTTTTAATATCTAGAGTAAGTTTAGATTTATTTCAGTAATTACATTGCATTAACCTTTAGTTAATTTTTTTGCATTTGATTTAGTATTAGTTTAGGCTATTTTCTATTTTAATTAAGTATTAGTTAATACTCCTAATTTTGTGGCTCGGTTCCATGTATGCATAGATGCTTAGGATCGGAAGGCCTGATTTCAATTGATCTAGAAATCGAATGAACTTATCATCGCCGAAGAGCTGAATAGAAGAGGATGGAGGACCAAGCTGCATCTGAGGTGAATATAGGTAGCCGACCTTTGCGGGATTACACAACCCCTAGTGCTAGAGGATTTAGGTCAAGTATAGCTGGGTCATCCATTTCAGCAAACAACTTTGATCTGAAACCGACACTCATACACATGGTCCAGCAGAGTCAATTCGGGGGAGCTATGACTGATGACCCGAACCGACACCTAGAGATATTTTTGGATATCTGCTCAACAATGAAGATGAATTGATCCCTGCAGACACGATCCGCCTGAGCCTATTCCCGTTCTCATTGTGGGATAAGGCTAAGGCAAGGCTTCACTCCCTTCCTTCGGGAAGCATTACTACATGAGAACAATGTGAGAAGAAATTCTTGAATAAATACTTTCCACCAAGCAAGACTTAGGGATTTGAAGGCTGCTGTTGATGGTCGATCCCTGGACTTAGGATGGGATAGTTGGTACGAGGATGCCAAATCAATCCTTGCGACAAGTTGAAACAGGGTGCGTTTCCTACTCTATCACATCCTTCTACCCACAGTTATGGGAGATGGGTCCAACCCCTAGGTTCCTCCTTAATTCTTCTAAATCTTAGATACAAGGGTGGTCACCCCTCATATCGGCTAGCATAGTAGAGAGAAAACCAGAACCCGTAGATATCGGTCTAAACTAGTACTAATTTTAAATACAAATTCAAGAACAGAATTCAATTTGGAATAACATATTCTACGCATACAAACTACTCCCTAATCCTAGAATCAAAGAGTCTACTCCATAAATAAGAGAGGAGAAACACAAAGCATGATCATGTTTGTATAGTCGATACGAGGATACCGACAATCCCATCCTAAATCATATCAGTGGAAAGTATTTATTCAAGAACTGCTGCTCACATTGCTCCCAGGTAGTAATGCTTTTCGAAGGCAGGGAGTGAAGTCATGTCTTAGCCTTATCCCACAATGAGAACGGGAATAGGCTCAGGCGAATCGCGTCTGCAGGGACTCCATTAATCTTCATTGTTAAGCAGATTTCCAAAAATATCTCCAGGTGTCGGTTCGGGTTTTCAGTCGCAATTCCCCCGAATTAACTCTGCTAAACCATGTGAATGAGTGTGAATTTCAGCTCAAAGTTGTTTGCTGAAATGGATGGTCTAGCTATACTCGACCTAAATCGTCTAGCACTAGCGGATGCGTAATCTCGCAAAGGTCGGCTATCTATATTCACTTCGGATGCAGCTTGGTCCTCCATCCTCTTCTGTTCAGCTCTCCGGCGTTGATAGGTTCATTCGATTTCTAGATCGATCAGAATCAGGCCTTTCGATCCTAAGCGTCTATGCATACGAGGAATCGAGCCACAAAATTAGGAGTATTAACTAATAGTTAATTAAAATAGAAAAGTAGCCTAAACTAATACTAAATCAAATGTAGAAAATTTAACTAAGGGTTAATGCAATGTACTTACTGAAATAAATATAAACTTACTCTAGATATAAAAAAATCTAAAATTGAAAAAAATAAAAATAAATGAAAGAAATAAAAGCAAAGCAAGTAAATAAATCTACCTTAAGTTCGATCCAATTATTGGCTTTGTGATTCGATATCAAATCAATCAGTCCCCGACAATGGCGTCAAAAACTTGATGCATGCGAACGCGGCCTCAAATCTCACAACGGAGACCGTCGAGGACTCAAAGAGCGCACTCGTGCTCAACGCCCGTAAGTGTACGGATGTTGTCAAGTAATAAAAAGATTATTGATCCCACAGGAACTGAGATTCGAGTACCGATTTTGTAAGTGGACGTTATTGTTCGAAATTCAGTTCTAAGGGGTGTGATTTCAAGAGTTGATGGATCCTAACTCAATACAGTGTCACACGGAAGAAGAAAGAAACTAGTTGTGAGTCTTTGGAAGGGATTCTAAGAATTCGATTTCGTTTGTGTGTCTCAGAACACACTATCAATTGGATTTTGTCTAGGTTTCTAGTTACGATTTTGTGGAAAGGACATCATACACTCTTGATGAGCCTTCGCATCTATCTGATGTTACCTCTGCCATTACCAGGTCGACCCCTGGACTTAGGATGGGATAGTCGGTACGAGGATGCCGAATCGATCCCTGTGACGAGTCAAAAATGGGGTGCATTTCCTACTCTATCGCATCCTTTTACCCACGGTTACGGGAGATAAGGTCAACCCCTAGGTTCCTTCTTGATTCTCCTAAATCTTAGATACGAGGGTTGTCACCCCTCGTATCGGCTAGCACAGTAGATAGAAAACCATAACAATAACTATAGATCTAAAACTAAATGCCAATTGCAAATATAAATTCAATAATGAAAAGATATTTGAATCAACATGTTCTAACTCAACACAAACAACTCTATAGTCCTAGAATCAGAGAGTCTACTCCATAAATAAGAGAGGAGAAACACAAAACATGATCATGTTCATATAAACAATGGAAATTAAACCAAGAACAGAAATTACAATGCAATGTGACTCTTCTCTTCGGTGTTGAAGCGTAGAATTTGGATCTCCGACGACTTTTTTCCTCCCCGTTGCGAGTTATAGAAGCTTTTTAGGGCTTCAGAGTGCCATCCCGGCCATCGTGCCCCCTCCCTAGGGTTTGGGCGTAGCCTCCTTTATATAGACTTCAACCTAGATCTCCCTAAAACCTGGAAAATAAACTAATCATTTCGAAATTGCACAGCGCCACACGACCATGTGTTTCCACACGGCCAGGCCGTGTGTGGCACTAGGGTGGCCAATTTCGCCCCTTATACACAGTCGTGTGTAGCCACATGCCTTGGACGTGTCCCCTTCTGCATCCAGCTGTAAAATTCCCTTCTTTTGCTCTGAAAGTGTGTTGTTTTCCCCATGAAATGTTATCCTGTACACAAAAGTACAAAGAGCATATCTCCGAACCAGAAAATAGGAAATGCATGCAAAACAAAGTAAAATATGCATGAAACAAACACAAAATGTAATTAGATGTGAGCAAAAACTACTCCTAAAACCCTATATATTTTGCTCACATATGGTACGACTACACCGTGCTAGATAGTATAGAGGGGAGCCCTAGGATCGACTTAGGAGTGTGTATGGCCATGAAGATGATAGTGAGAGAGGGACACTCCTTGTGTTTTGTAAGGAAAAACCTATCATCCCTTAAGCTCCCCAACCCCGATCGTACCGCCATGACCACATACGCCAACTGGCGCTTAGACCTGATAGTGAAGTCCCCGCCATATGAGGGACCATCCACATCTGCACCCATCTCCCCCCCTTTACATCACTCTCTCCACTCCATGCATGCATAGGAGCCTACCTATTCCACCTAGACATGAGCCTGCACCTGCACCGCCACCTTTTTCTACTTTTGAGCAAGATGCAGCTACATTTGCCTATGATTTTTCTGAGTTCTAATCGTGCCTCGACTACATATATGCCATGCAATAGACGCAGAGGTAGAGATGAAGGAGAAGAGCGCTTACACACAGGCAGAGTTTCAGGCCTTCCGGGAGAACTTCCAATAGGCTGAGGAGTTCTACAACGAGGCCCGTGTCTACTTCTAGGAGGAGGCTGCCCGTCGCAGAGATGAGGCCACCTACCGCCAAGAGATGCGATAGCACATACATGCCCAACAGGCATAGTGGGTCCGAGAGGAGGAGCACAGAGCAATCGCTGCATCCACCAACTCTCAGATCGACCACATATACATGTGGCTTCAGCGGCTGAGAACCAGGTTTACCTAGGAGCTTGACATGCCGAGACTATTGGACTTCCAACCTCGGCCACCATATTAGCGGTACAGTCTCATATAAGTCTGAGGGGATCCCAAGTTTTGATTTATTTTATTTCTAGTAGTAGTTTCTTTCCTGTTATTTGCATTTTTAGTTAACATTAATTTGTTCATACATAGAGTTTTTAGTTTCTTTATAACTTAATTTTTGCTATCTTTTAGCTACCTCAGTAGTATTGCTAATGTTTTCTTTATGAATTGTTTCCATGGGTAGCTTAACTTCATTTACCTCGTGGTATTTTATTTTATTTGCTCTAGTGAATGTTCTAGACTTACACTGGTTAGCTTTTATTTTTACACCTACACATGACGAACATTCTGAAAGGAAAAATCTAGTACGTACCTAGATATGATTCATCTCAGTAGTCTAGTACTTTAGAATCAATAGGTGACTCTAGATTTAGCATTTTAGTTACTGGAGATGCTCGGATTGTGGAAGTTGATTCGAAAAAATCAAAATCCCAAAAGAGAGAAAAAAAATGGAATAAGAAAAGGAAAAAAGAGAGGAGAGAAATTTTTTTTGAAAAAAAGAGATTATAAAAAATAGTTGTTGTGAGTGAAATGGTTGGGTGCCCCTTTGAGACCGAGTTAGGTTACTGAGGAAATACCTACCAATTTCTTTCAATACCGAGCACATCTTTGAGACTTTGTTCTAGATCTAGGAAATGAACCTCGCTTTGGGTAGTGCCTAAGAGCCGAAGACCTTAGGAAAGCTATAGGATGACAACTTACTTACCATGGAACGGGTATCCCCTAAGAAGATTCGCTTAGCACAAGCATGAGAAGCTAACTTAGTGAATTTGTAGAACATATCTATTTTTCTTTGATTGCAAATATCACTTGATAAATCTATTTTACATGCTAAGTATGGAATAATACCTTTTTAAAATTTCATGGAACTGAGGTTTGCTTGAGGACAAGCAAAGACTTAAGTCTGGGAGAATAGATATGAGCAAAACATATAGGGTTTTAGGAGTAGTTTTCGCTCACATCTCATTTCATTTTATGTTTGTTTCATGCATATTTTATTTTATTTTGCATGCATTTCCTATTTTTTGGTTCGGAGATCTGCTCGTTGTACTTTTGTTGCAGGACAACATTATACGGGGAAAATGGCACACTTTTAGAGTGAAAAGAAGACATTTGGCAGCTAGATTATAATGACACACACCCTGGCCCTGTGAAAACACACGGCCTGCGTCGTAGCGCCACACATGTGTAGGGGATCGAACGGCCGGCTAGAGGGGGGGGGGTGAATAGCCCTCAATCGATGGATGTCGTAATTTGTTCATTCTTCTTGCGTTGGTTGTCTACGATTGTCGTTAGCGCAGCGGAATAATAATAATAATGAAACTAACAATACACAATCACACAATACAAGATATACGTGGTTCGGAACCGAATGGTTCCTACTCCACGGGCGAGCTCACTGAGCTCTAGTTATGCACACGACACTAACTATAACACTCCTTCTCGACAACACGTCGGAGGTGGAGAAACCTCTCACAAGCAATTACAATGTAATATAGAAATACAAGCAAATACACAAGAAAACTTTCATCGATTGCTTTGATCGCTTTGCTTGTTGCTTGCTTTGATTGGCTATTGAAGGACTGGAATGCAGCAGCAATTCCCCTCCAATATCTCCACAAAAACCATTGCAAAAACCTCCATCTCCTATAACCTGCATCGAGTTGTTTCGCGCTTAGCAAATGATCGCCAAAGGCCCAAATGACTACCCCTCGTAGTCGTTGTCTCACAATGGCCAAATCCACGTCGAGATAAGTTCCAACGGTCGACTAATGATGTCCATCCCGAATGGTGACCTAGAAGCCGCTTATAGAGCATTCCTCACGATGACTCCCATCACCGATCGCCATCCCTTAGCGATCGGCCGATCATCGGGCCGATCGCCACCATGGCTCAACCAAGCACAAAACCCTAGCCTTACACCAGTCGAACCCTAGTCGACTTGGATCAGTCGAACCGGCACCTATGCCAGTCGACTGATGTCGGGCAAAACCTCAAACACCAAGTTGTTTGAGCATCCGACCGTCGGGTAAACCCTCAAACATCAAGTTTGAGCCTCCGACACTCAGTCTTAGCCACTTAGCCAAGTCCACCTTATCCCTCATGGAGTTCCCCACCGAAGCTCTCTTCCCTCGGCCTACGTCCCTCGGATGCGCCAAGCGCACGGCTTCGCAACGCCATCCTTCGCGTCTCATACCCTAGAAGTATGCTTCCCTTTGGGCTCACTCCATTCGCTCCCCGTCCGGCGGTCCCTCGGATGCACCAAGCGCACGGCTTCGCAATGCCATCCTTCACCGACTCAAGGACCCGAGCCTAGTGAACTTGCCAAGTTCTCAAGACTTCCCAAATGCACCAAGCGCACGGCTTCGCAATGCATTTCTCACCAAGCACCAAGCGCACGGCTTCACAATGCTTTGGACTTTCCCATGCCAAGGCTTCCCCCTTGGACTTCCACACCAAGCTCCATGCTTGGATTTTCCATGCCAACCCCATGTTGGACTTTCCCATGACAATCCCATCTCATGAGTTTTGTCCATCATCAAAATACTATCAAGGTACTGCTCGAGTCAAACTCGAGTCAACCTGGGCCGATTGCACCAACAATCTCCCCCTTTTTGATGATTGACCAAACTACCATCTCAAGTCTACCAATTCTCCCATATTGGCAATTCTCATATCCCAATGAGAATTCCAATGAACCCTAATTGGTAACTTGGTAACTTCTCCCCCTTTTTGACAGTACATCAAAAAGGTCCTCCCCAAGGGTATGAATGTCTCATATCCCAATGAGATCTTACAATCTCTCCCTTGGAGGAACACACGCCTACAATCTTTCTAGTGATCCCATATCACTTAAAGAGAGACAACCCAATTTTCCTCCCATGAAGAAATACACATTCATCTTCCCATGATGGATACCTCCCCCTAGAGGCTTGCTCCCCCTTGACCATTGCACCAACAATGTCCTTGAAGAGTCCCTAAGCCAATAGGAACATTAAACCAAACAAAATTAAGGCAAAGATCAACAATGAACCCTCATCCACCTTAAAATTGATACTCACCCTCAACCCAACTCCTAATCCATATCCAATGGATTTCCACCCTCTCTAATGCTCTCCCAAGCATATCCTAGGGTTAGGAGTGGTTAGGGGACCTTAACCTAGCTGAACATGGGCTTAACCAACAAGATTTACCCGAATCACTGGGCAATGATCAAATTAGAAATCACGGTCACACTCATCACCAACTATCATCCATGATAGTCGATCGATAATCGATTTGTAATTTTCAAAGATTTCGTAAAATGGATTTCCGAAATCCATAAGTAAATATACATAAGTTTAAAATTCTTGAAATTTGGTATGTATATAACTTATCATAAACACTATGGGTGAAAAATTTTGGAAAATTATTTTACCCATTAAATTAGGAGATTGATACAAAGTCCAAAATATAAGAAAAGCTTCAATAAGGAGCCCTCTTTGTATGATCCTATGCAATGGCGATAGCTATCAAAAGATAGGCTTCACCAAGGTTTTTCAAAATATTTTCAAAATGTTTTTCAAATCTTTATTTTCTTTTTCCTAAACATCTCACCAATATCTAGATGTGTAAAACACATACAAGTCAAATTTTTGTGAGATGTGGGTTTTGTTTTGTTTATGTTCTCATGCATATTTCTAGGCAATATTATTTGATTCCCATCAAATCATGCCATAGTCCTTAATTTCATTTTAATTTATGCATGATGATGATTATGGCATAGATATGATATAAGTCAAACCATATGCCAATATCATGATGTCATGGCATGTGAATGAGATCTAGGCATACATGACAAATAAATATAAATCTAAACATGATCATGACATTTTTATAGATAAGAATGAAGATGATGTCATGACATGGCAAGGCAAACAAATCATGGCAACTAAAATATACTAAGGTATAGAATACCTAAGTGTTAAAATAAATTTGCCATTTATAGAGATTAAACCAATTTTGGCTTAATGTCATTCATCTCCCTAGTGTGCCAAAAAACCCAAAATGGCAAACCATGACTTCTATGACCTAATTGTGCCAATTTAAATCATTTTTAACTTCTCAAACCATATTGGCACACCCTAATGTGTCAACTCACAATGGCTAGGTTAACCACCCATCCACATAGGGTTGACACACCCTAACCCATTTAGCGTGAATCAATCACGCTCTTAGGAACCTAATATCTATTGGAGCTCCTTGGGTTAACAAGGTATTCCCTCGGGATAACTTCCCTAGATACCTTCCTAATGACCCTTTTTGTCTTTGAGGCCATAGTCAAATGGGTCTTACTTGGGTCAACTCTAGAGGTGACTCCTCCATTGACCTTCTTAGTGGCTACATTTGATTTCTTTGAGGTGTTACCCACTAAACACATACCATGGCTAGACTTAGGGATGGCTTCCCTATTAGCCTTGGTTTTCCTAGACCTAGATGTGGTTCCATAATTAAATGGAACATTATGGTAGGACATAGGTTTATGACCCAAACCCTTCTTGCCCTTAGACATTTCTTGTTTTCTAGGTCTTGACTTTTGTACATTAGACCCCTTAACCGAATTTGATATTATTGCTAGGGTCTTCTCCAATTTTTCTAGCCTTGACCTCAAGGCTTGATTTTCTAACTCTAATTTTCCTAATTTTGAATTTTCATTTGTCTTTTGGGAAATGTTTTTCTTTTTAGGCATATGCCTAGATTTCTTGGGATTAACACCCAAATTTTCTTCTACTCTCCTAATTGATTCCCTAGGCAAAATATTTCTAGAATTATGAGTCCTAGGTTTATCCTAAGTCATATGAACATGCTTGGCACCTAAGCAATAAACCTTATTGTTTCTCCTAGAATGCTTTTCATTAACAATAGCAAGAGAGCCAAAATAATTATTAGCATGCTTTTTGACTTTAGGAATTAAAGGTGCATTAAGTAAATTTACCTTAGGGTTAGCTTTAGGAGCTCCCCCTATATGAGTTGCACCTTCTTGCCCTTTCTTTCTCCCCCTAGGGCATTGGCTTCGATAGTGTCCCTTTTGGTTGCATTTAAAGCACCCAATGTGCTCTTTGCTCTTGATTTTCGGAACACTGGCATCCTTTGACTTTGAATTGACTTTTGGTGTTGATGTCTTTTCCTTAGCCAATTTAGGGAATTTGCTCTTGTAATTCCCCTTCTCCCTACACTCAAAGCATGTTATGTGATTTTTATTTAAAATTACAACACTTGATTTACCTAGGGAGTTGGTGGAGGCCTCTTCACTTCTTCCGGAGGTAGAAGCTTCATTTTGATCTTGCTCCGGAATCGAAATCCTTTCCTCCCCCTCAACGCTAGAGGTGGAGGTCTCCACCAAATCATCAACATCATCAAATGTGGGTGCTTCTTCCTCGGCATTCTCCTCTAATTGTGCCGGTTGGGGATTCTTGTGGAATTCAACCACCTTATTCCACAAATCCTTTGCATCCCTAAAATTTCCTATCCTAGACCAAATATGGTTAGGAATCAAATCACCAAGTAATTTAGTTACCTCGAGATTTGTCTTGAAATCCTTCATTTGGTCTTGGGTCCACCTTGATTTTTCTAGTGGCTTATTTTTCTTGTCCCTAGGCACTTCAAAACCATTTTCAATGATTAACATGAAATCGAAATCGGTTTCGAAATATACCTCCATCCGTTTCTTCCACCAATCAAAATCTCCATCGAATTTCGGATGGATGTTGTAGCCGCCATCTTATAGTGCTCTCGCGATGGTTAGTCCATGAAGAGCGACCGCCTCGATACCACTTGTAGGGGATCGAACGCACGACTAGAGGGGGTGAATAGCCTCAATCGATGGATGTCATAATTTGTTCGTTCTTTTTGCGTTGGTTGTCTACGATTGTCGTTAGCGCATCGGAATAATAATAATAATGAAACTAACAATACACAATCACACAACACAAGATATACGTGGTTCGAACCGAATGGTTCCTACTCACTGGGCGAGCTCACCGAGTTCTAGTTATGCATGACACTAACTATAACACTCCTTCTCGACAACACGTCGGAGGTGGAGAAACCTCTCACAAGCAATTACAATGTAATATAGAAATACAAGCAAATACACAAATACAATACACAAGAAAACTTTCACCGATTGCTTTGATCGCTTTGCTTGCTTGCTTTGATTGGCTCTTGAAGGACTATAATGCAGCAATTCTCCAATAGCTCCACAAAAACCATTGCAAAACCTCCATCTTGAGCTCCTTTTATACCATCGAGCTATTTTTCGCGCTAGCGATCATTGCCAAAAGGCCCCGATCTTGCCCTGTGTCGTTGTCTCACAACGCGGCGATCCACGTCGGACAAGTTCCAACGCGATCGCCTACCGGTTACAGAGCTCGGCTCGCGACACTCCCATCGGGCCGACCATCATCCTCCGATCATTATCGACATCGGGCCGATCGCCACCCATGATACCAATCGCCAAGCACAAAACCCTAGCCTTACACCAGTCGAACCCTAGTCGACTTGGATCAGTCGAACCGGCACCTATGCCAGTCGACTGATGTCGGGCAAAACCTCAAACACCAAGTTGTTTGAGCATCCGACCGTCGGGTAAACCCTCAAACATCAAGTTTGAGCCTCCGACACTCAGTCTTAGCCACTTGGCCAAGTCCACCTTATCCCTCATGGAGTTCCCCACCGAAGCTCTCTTCCCTCGGCCTACGTCCCTCGGATGCGCCAAGCGCACCCAACCAATGCCATCCTTCGTGTCTCATACCCTAGAAGTATGCTTCCTTTTGGGCTCACTCCATTTGCTCCCCGTCCGGCGGTCCCTCGGATGCACCAAGCACACGGCTTCGCAATGCCATCCTTCACCGACTCAAGGACCCGAGCCTAGTGAACTTGCCAAGTTCTCAAGACTTCCCAAATGCACCAAGCGCACGGCTTCGCAATGCATTTCTCACCAAGCACCAAGCGCACGGCTTCGCAATGCTTTGGACTTTCCCATGCCAAGGCTTCCCCCTTGGACTTCCACACCAAGCTCCATGCTTGGATTTTCCATGCCAACCCCATGTTGGACTTTCCCATGACAATATCATGTCATGAGTTTTGTCCATCATCAAAATACTATCAAGGTACTGCTCGAGTCAAACTCGAGTCAACCTGGGCCGATTGCACCAACAACATGGCCTGGTCGTGTGGAAGCACATGGTCGTGTGGCAATGCGTGATTCCGATGCAAGTCGATTATTTTCTAGGTTTTGGAGAGATCCAAGCTAATGTCTATATAAAGGAGGCTACGGCCAAACCCTAGGGAAAAGGCACAATGGTCAGAACGACACTTTGATGCCCTAAAAAGCTTCGGGAACTCGCAACGGGGAGGAAGAAAACCGTCGTAGATCCAAGTTCTGCACTTCAACGTCGGAGAGAAGAGCCACATTGCATTGTAATTTCTATTCTTTGTATAATTTCCATTGTTTATACGAACGTGATAGTGCTTTGTGTTTCTCCTCTCTTATTTATGGAGTAGACTCTTTGATTCTAGGATTAGGGAGTAGTTTGTGTGCGTAGAACATGTTATTCCAAATTGAATTCTATTCTTGAATTTGTATTTGAAATTAGTATTAGTTTAGACCAATATTTACACGTTCTGGTTTTCTTTCTACTATGCTAGCCGATATGAGGGGTGACCACCCTCGTATCTAAGATTTAGGAGAATTAAGGAGGAACCTAGGGGTTTGACTCATCTCCCATAACCGTCGTTAGAAGGATACTATAGAGTAGGAAACACACCCCATTTTCAACTCATCGCAGGATCGATTCCTCATCCTTGTATCGACTATCCCATCCTAAGTCTAAAGGTCGGCCTGGTAATGGCAGAGGTACCTTCTGATATATGTGAAGGCTCATCGGGGGAGTGTATGATGTCCTTTCCACAACACTGTAGCTAGAAACCTAGACAAAACCCAATTGATAACATGTTCTACGACACACAAATGAAATCAAAATCCTAGAATCCCTTCCAAATACTCGCAACTAGTTTCTTTCTTCTTCCGTGTGACACCGTGTTGAGTTGGGACCGTCCAACCCTCGCAATCACAACCCTTAGAACTAAATTCCAAAAAATACGCCCACTTACCAAATCAAGACGAATCTCAATCCTTGTGGAATCGATAATCTTTTTATTACTTGACGACATCTGTTCACTTGCAAGCGTTGAGTGCGAGTGCGCGCTTCGAGTCCTCGACAGTCTCCATTGCGAGATTCGAGGTTGCGTTCGTGTGCATCATATACCTTGAGTCCTACTCAATCTGAATTTGACTTGAGTCTAACTCAAGTTAGTTTCATTGGGTATACCTTAAGTCTCACTCATTGAGTCTAATGTATATTAGACTCAACCCGATTGAGTCTAATCTTCATTAGACACAACTCGATGGCCCAATGGCTCATCACATGAGCCATCTCCAACTCACATGTCCTAAGTGTGCGATCCAATTGGATCTCGTAATGTTAGCAATATTTCTAAACCCCTTTTAGAGACATAAGCAATGAGCGGCATCTAGCAATACATCATTGCAACCCAAGTGATGAGAATGTCGAGATCTGACATAACCTTTCCATGATTACTAACATGTATAACTCAGTCCTTCTATCCTTGATATCTAGATTAATCAATGAGGCATAGATTGTGTCATCCTCTTTTCAATCAAGAGTTTCTTGATCTCTGGCAACTACTCAACCAAATTAGGTCAATATCTCATAATGGCTTATTCGAGCATGTCTATGTATTTTAGCAATTCTACTCTATCAAGGGCCCATAGATATCACTTCCGATATATGGAAGGGATAGATCCTATCTACATCACTCACATCTCTCCGCATAACTTATTTCATACCCAGTGATCGCTTTATAGTCACCTTATTACTGTGACTGACGGCTCATAAGTATACAACTTATTATGTAGGAACCGTAGTGACTTCAGTCTAAGGACTATTCATACCAATAGTCACATGAGAATGTTTATGACACTCATATAATGATCCATGAAACATGGCGGTCAATTCAAGATATAGTCTCTAATATGTACTCATGTGTCAACTTGACATCACATTTTCATGACTTGTGAGATTAAGTCATCAATTGACCTAAATGCTAGTCTCTACATTAATATTGTCCTTGCATATTAATACTCGACTATATATATATATATATATATATATATATATATATATATATATATATATATATATATATATATATATATATATGTATCCAACCAATTGATATGTAAACTTGAACCTACTATTCATGACACTATTATATTATTCATATAGCACATATAAGAAATAATATAATAAGAAAACCTTGCCTGTTATTAATGAAATATGATACATATGATCCCTAATCAATCATCTCATGATTGGCACTAAGGGATGACATTAACAGTAATGTCGACCTACCATAGTGTTCCATTTAACTATGGAACTGAGACTAGGTCTAGGAAAGTCAAGGTCACAAGAAAAGTTGTCCCTAGAGTTGACCATTGCAAGTGTCTAGTGGCCAAGGTTTCAAAGAAACATAGGAACACCACCAAGAAGGTCACAAGGCAAGACATCCCTAGAGTTGGCCTAGAGAAGATCAAAATGACCAAAGCTTCTAAGCCTAGAAGTGTCATTAGAAGGGTAGCTAGGGAAGTTATCCCTAGCAAGTACCTAGTGTTAGTAATAAATGAGAGATGTCCTAAGGCAATCGCCTTATGTATGAACCATTTATATGATAAATGAAGATTCACTATTTGAGTATACATGTTTAATGTATTTGATTGGATCTTAAACTCATTTACTGAATGTCCAAGATACGATTCACAGCATGAGAGAATTTGTGATTAGATCACAACTAGTGAGTATCTCTACATGTGTAATTGTGATGTATCGGAATTATCCCTAGTCGATGAATTGATGGATTTGGACACCATCAATTCGGTCGAGACTAGCACGAGGTATACTCCTTGGTGTATCCAAGCAGCTGATTCTCACTGGCTGGAGACATTGTGATGTCCGGATTTAATCGTGGATGCTAGTTATGGTAACTAGTTCATTGGAGTGACCAGCCGTAAGACTTCATATGGTTCTCTACATATATAGATATGTCAATGAAGTTCTTACTGTGGCTTAAGTGCGATGTTCCTTTGACTTGCGGTATTCAAGTCATCTTGATCATGGAGACTTATGCTTTGACATCTTAAGCAAACATCTCCGAGGAGATGTGGACCCGGGATGATTGGGTATAAGTCGAAGTGATCGAAGGTGTTTGAATAGCCTATAAAGGATTCACCACTCCTTGCGAGGAGATGTATACCCATGGCCTCTCATCGGATTGTTACTAAAGTCTTTGGCCAAAGCATTACATGTTTAGAGTAAAGTACTCTTCGATACATGTGGAGTAACTAGAATCCGTAGGACGAGGAAATGAAACTTGGGCTAGGTGGCGACGAGTCGACCTAGTGAGGCGACACAATAGACCATGTCACAACCAAGTGGGTATAAGATGAGTGAAGGGAATGGGGCACGATTCATTCGAAGCATCAAGGGTTTCGAAATAGTTCTGGATCAACCGTTGATCTTTTCGGTTAATTGGGGATCATGATGTACTACTAGGTGCCACTCATGATCATTCTATAATAAATGGTTAATTATAGACGGCCAACATAAACCGAGAACCTATTTGGTCACACGCACAACGAGTGTAATCCAAAGGATTTAAAACGAGCTTGAGAATGAGATTCTCAGACCGAGAGAAACTATGTTTGGTTGGACCAAACATAAAGCGAGCATGAAATTGTTTCAGTCGCAATGGAAGCGTGGATGGGCCGTGTATTATGAAGACATAATGGATGGACCAAAATGGTTTGGTTCTAATCCAATGGATGAGAATAAACCAAAGGGTTTGGTTTATGTTAAACGAATGAACCAAAGGTTGGTTCGGTTCGTTTTAACTTAAAATAAACCATCATGGTTTGGTTTATTTTAACTTATCTTAATGGAGCGGGTTAACGGGCTTTATGGATATGATCCAATAACCATTAAGAGAATTAGTTCTCTATAAAAAAGGGTTTTAGGGTTTGTTAAGCCCTAATGAAGAGGCAACCCTAGTTTGGCCGCCCACCTCATCTCCCCTTTTGAGTTGGCGCCAACTTTTCTTGCCGCCCAGCCCATAGCTCCTCCAACCGGCGTCCAGAAGGCTGCTTCCTTCCTCCTCGCCGGCGTCGAGCTGCTGCCGGAAGAGTTCCGGCGATCCTCCTTAGGTTTGGCATCAAGGTGAGCACTTGGCTTCCTTTGTTGGCCGGCGCCTATCTCCTCCACCAAGCTGTCCAGTTTTCTGACAGCTTTTTCTCCTCCGCCGAGCGCCGCTTAGACGACGGTTAGTGCTCCGACAGCGCTAACTTATCCGGGAATTTTATCTCCGTAATCCTCTGAGGTGGAGGACGGCGATTCACAATTGGTGACGAATACCTCTCCGGAGAAGCGAGTTTTGAGAACTCGCTTTAGGATCCGAATTTGGATTCGGATCGTGATCATCTCTCGATCACGCCGCCTTCAACACGAGGCTAGTAACCCGCACGAAGACGGCTCGTGACTTAGCGAAGTCATCCCGAGGAGCTCGGCGTGGATACGGATAGAGACGATTCTTACGAGGATCGTTCCGGTTGATGCCGTTCCCGCTACACGTCATACGAAAGGTATAACGTAGATAATTTCTTGTATTGCAAATTTTAATTTACGGTTATGTCTACACTTGTTGTAATAGCATGCGTGTGTTGTAATAAATATAGATTTATTAATTTTAATTGCTTCCGCTGTGCTCATGTTTACGAAACATGATCAAACACACACACGTCGCGGTGCCGGAAACCCAACAGTGGTATCAGAGCCCAGGTTGTGTTTCGACATAATCGTAAAATGGTTTTGCGATAGTCATAATGTATTTCTGGAAATTTTCTAATTTTGGAAATTTAGAAGTATTTATGGAAATTTTCAATTTTGGAAAGTCTAGAAGTATTTATTGAAATCTTCCACTTTTGGAAAGTTGGAAGTATTTATGGAAATTGATATTTTCCATAAATAAAATATTTGATTAGATTCTGGAAATTTGTTTCCTAATTTAATCATGATTTGATTTGGGAAATCAAATCTTAAAATATTTTATTTCCATAAGTAGTTTTAATGATTTAGGAAATTGGTTTCCTAAATAGATTTTCCTTAATCAAATAATTCCATGAATAAAATATGTGATTAGATTTGGAAATTTGTTTCTTAATTTAATTATGATTTGATTTGGAGAATCAAATCTTAAACATATTTTATTTCTATAAATAGTTATGACATATAAGGAAATTATATACATGACATAATTGTATGTCATGTAATTGCATTAGATGCATAACATTATGCCATGCGTGTCGTGACATGTAGATGTATGCCATGTATGCCATGCCATGTAGATAATAGTTATTTGCATGCAAAGAGGATGAGACATAAAAACCCTAACTCAATATTAAAGCCTACACCTTTCATTAATATGGTTAGAACCAGAGTTCTGTTTCCTGTTTGGGTTGTTGGACTCACTCCAAGCCCGGCTCGAACCTGAACATGTTCAAATCATTGGAATAGTTTAACTCTAATATGGTAAGAGTCAGAGGTCAATCGTTAGTTTGGGTTGTTGGACTCACTCCAAGCCTGGCTAATTGGTTGAATGCGCTCTAACCATATTAAAACTATTTCGCGATTAATGGGTCGGCTTTAACTTGGAGCATCGATTTGTTGGACTCGCTCCAAGGTCGATGTGAAGAGAGGTGAAGTTGGGTGCTATGCATATGATGCATACTTGTTAATGTGTTAACAACCCAATGTATGTGTAAACATTCAATTAGTTGATAGCACATTGTGATAGTTACATATACATGATATGTAATCGGTATACTTGATACCCACCATCATAGCTAAGAATGGCTTGTTGGACTCACTCCAAGGTTGTTCTTATCTATGATTGATATCAGCCCATTCGGAGATGGACCTATGATCTCCCGAAGTGATTTTAAGGGTTTTTGAAATTCGAAAAATGAATGGGATTTATAAATGTATATTGATGCATTTTAAAATCATTTTCTCATATATGCTCGTTTTGTATTTCTAGGTCAATAAATTGATCATGACGTCTTTGAATTTGCGCACTATTTTGGATTCGAACAAACTGACTGGGCCTAACTTCCTGGACTGGCTTAGAAACCTGAGAATTGTTCTCAAGGCGGAAAAGCTTGCATATGTCCTTGAAGAGCCTCTTCCTGACCGTCCTAAGGACGATGCAACTCCAGACCAAATGTTGGTCTATCAGAAACATGTGGCAGATTCTGAGCTGGCGAGTTGCATCATTCTAGCGGCGATGGTACCTGAGCTGCAAAAGCAGCATGAGCATATGGATGCTAATACTATGGTCTTCCATCTTCATGAGCTGTTCGATGAGCAAGCGAGATCCGAAAGGTTCGAGGTCTCTAGGCTCCTCTTCACTACGAAGATGCAAGAAGGTTCTGCTCAGAGTGCGCCATTTGTGCTAAAGATGAACGAGTACATCGAGCGGCTAGCTACCCTCGGTTTTGTGATGGATCATGAGTTAAGTATTGACTTAATTCTGCATTGTTTGCCCAAGAGCTTCTCGCAATTTGTGATGAACTATCGGATGAACAAATTGGAATCCACCATTCCCGAGCTCCTTAATATGTCAAGACCTGGAGCCTTCTGTAAAGCATGAGGAGAAGGCGGTTCTGTTAGTTGATTCCTCAAAGAAAGGTTCTAAGAGGAAGGCAAAAGAACAGAAGAAAGGAAAGAAAAAGGCAAAGAAGGCGGAACCAGCGCAAAAGGGCACTTGCCATCACTGTGGCAAGGAAGGCCACTGGCGAAGAAACTGCAAGACTTATCTTGAGTCCATGAAGAAGAAGAAGGCATCCGATGCCCCATCCTCTTCAGGTATCTTCGTTATTGATTGTCATTCTATTTCCTTAGACACATGGGTATTGGATACTGGGTGTAGCTCACATATATGTAATGACATACAGGGGCTAAGGAATAGAAGAAGACTTGTCAGAGGGGAGTCAAATTTGCGAGTTGGCAATGGAGCAAAGGTTGCAGCGGTCGCCATCGGAACTTATTTGCTGAAGCTCCCTAGTGGACTAGTCTTGGAACTGGACAATTGCTATTATGTTCCTTCTCTAATAAAGAATATTGTTTCTATTTCCTGCTTAAATAGAAATGGTTTCCATTTAACGTTTAGTAACAATTGTTGTTATATAACTTTGAATGGCGTACTTTATGGAACTGGAACTTTGAGTAATGGCATTTATACATTGGACGTATCCAGTGACATTTTCAATATCGAAGCGAGCAACACGCGTGCTCGAAAGGATAATCACATAGACTCCTATATGTGGCATTGTCGTCTTGGCCATATAAGCAAGAAACGCATGTCCGAATTACACCGATGTGGAATTCTGGAATCGTTTGAATTGGATTCATACGATACACGCGAATCATGCTTAAAAGGCAAGATGACTAAGTTACCTTTTACTGGAAAAGGTGAACGAGTGGGAGAGTTACTAGGTCTAGTACATACTGATGTATGTGGACCTATGTCAACTCAAGCATTAGGAGGCTATAGCTACTTCATTACCTTCACCGATGATCACTCACGGTTTGGGGTATGTGTTCTTGATGAAACACAAGTCTGAAGCCTTTGAAAGGTTCAAAGAATTCAGAAATGAAGTAGAGAAACAACATGACAAGAGTATTAAAATACTTCGATCGGATCGAGGTGGTGAATACTTTAGTCAAGAGTTTCTTGATTATCTAAGAGACAATGGCATATTGTCTCAATGGACTCCGCCCTATACACCACAGCATAATGGTGTATCTGAGAGGCGTAACCGGACCTTGTTGGACATGGTCAGGTCAATGATGAATCATGCGACTCTTCCCAAGTCCTTTTGGGGGTTATGCACTTGCATGCTTGTTTACTTGTTAAATGTAATGCCTACTAAGGTAGTCTCTACTACTCCATATGAGATATGGGCTAGTAAGAAACCTCATGTATCTTACTTGAAGATATGGGGTTGTCCCGCTTATGTGAAGCGGATCAGACGCACAAATGGATGCTAAGTCTGATAAATGTCTATTTATTGGATACCCTAAGGAAACAAGGGGTTACCAATTCTATCATCCTGTGGAACAAAAGGTGTTTGTTTCAAGGCATGCTGTGTTTCTAGAGAAAGAGTTTCTCTTGCAAGAAAAACAGTGGGAGTGTCGTCGAGCTTGAGGAGGCTCGAGAGACTCAAATAGACATTGATGAGATACCTGGTGAAGCACAACAGCCGACAACTCATAGTGATGAGCAATCGGCTAGACCTATTGTAACACCACATCTTCGTAGATCTGGTAGAACACGCAATATTCCTGAGAGAGATGGATTTCTCGTAAGTGAATCGAACGACGTGTTACTCATTGATGATGAGGAGCCTACCAGTTATGAAGAAGTGCTGACAAGTTCAGAAAGGGATAAGTGGCTTGGTGCCATGAAGTCGGAAATGGATTCCATGTACGAAAACCAAGTTTGGAACTTGGTTGACCCACCTGAAGGCATAAAGCCTATAGGGTGCAAGTGGGTTTTCAAGAAGAAGCAAGCATCCAGGAGCTGGAATATCCGTTTTGATGAGACGATCAAAAAGTTTGATTTCTCACAAAATCCAGACGAACCTTGTGTGTACAAGAAGGTTAGTGGGAGTGCAGTCGTGTTCCTAGTATTGTATGTCGATGACATATTACTTATAGGAAACGATGTGTCAATCTTACAGTCAGTTAAGGTTTGGTTATCCAAGACATTCTCCATGAAAGACCTGGGAGAAGCAACCTACATCCTTGGGATTAAGATCTATAGAGATAGATCGAAACGGTTGCTTGGTCTTTCGCAGTCTACATATATAGACCGAGTGCTAAAGAGGTTTAGTATGTCGGAATCCAAGAAAGGTTATCTACCCATCAGGCATGGAGAACACCTTTCGAAGTCTATGTGTCCGCGCACAGAAGACGAGAGGATTTGCATGAGTAAGATTCCCTATGCATCCGCAATAGGATCTATCATGTATGCTATGTTATGTACGAGGCCCGATGTATCATACGCTCTGAGTGTCACGAGCAAATACCAATCCGATCCAGGAATGGATCATTGGGCGGCTGTTAAAACGATCCTTAAGTACTTGAGAAGAACTAAGGATGCGTTCCTAATATATGGAGAAGGGGACATGGTGATATGCGGGTATACGGATGCCAGCTTCCAGACAGACAAGGATGATTCCAGGTCTACCGATACGTGTTCACCTTGAATGGGGGGCATGAGTGAGAAAAGTTCCAAACAAGAGATCAGAGCGGATTCTACCACGAGGCATATATATGCTTGAAGCAGCAAAGCGAAGCGGTTTGATCAAGAAGTTCGCTCATGAACTTGGTGTGATTCCGCCATTGTTGAAGCAATACCGGCCCATCGCGACAACAATGGAGCAATTGCAGCGAAAGAGCCAAGGTCTCATCAACGATCCAAACATGTGCTTCGCCGCTATCATCTTATCAGAGAGATCATAAGTAGGAAAGAAATACAAATCGAGAAAATTCCCACTGAAAGGAACTTAGCGGATCCTTTGACTAAAGCATTACCTCAAAGTAAGTTTGAGGGTCATGTTAGAGCTTATGGTATTGGATACTGTAGCGATTGGCATTAGGCCAAGTGGGAGTCTGTTAGTAATATATGAGAGATGTCCTAAGGCAATCGCCTTATGTATGAACCATTTATATGATAAATGAAGATTCACTATTTGAGTATACATGTTTAATGTATTTGATTGATTCTTAAACTCATTTACTGAATGCCCACGATACGATTCACAGCATGAGAGAATTTGTGATTAGATCACAACTAGTGAGTATCTCTACATGTGTAATTGTGATGTATCGGAATTATCCCTAGTCGATGAATTGATGGATTTGGACACCATCAATTCTGTCGTGACTAGCACGAGGTATACTCCTTGGTGTATCCAAGCAGCTGATTCTCACTGGCTGGAGACATTGTGATGTCCGGAGTTAATCGTGGATGCTAGTTATGGTAACTAGTTCATTGGAGTGACCAACCGTAAGACTTCATATGGTTCTCTGCATATATAGATATGTCAATGAAGTTCTTACTATGGCTTAAGTGCGATGTTCCTTTGACTTGCGGTATTCAAGTCATCTTGATCATGGAGACTTATGCTTTGACATCTTAAGCAAACATCTCCGAGGAGATGTGGACCCGGGATGATTGGGTATAAGTCGAAGTGATCGAAGGTGTTTGAATAGCCTATAAAAGATTCACCACTCCTTGCGAGGAGATGTATACCCATGGCCTCTCGTCGGATTGTTACTAAAGTCTTTGGCCAAAGCATTACATGTTTAGAGTAAAGTACTCTTCGATACATGTGGAGTAACTAGAATCCGTAGGACGAGGAAATGATACTTGGGCTAGGTGTGACGTAGTCAGCCTAGTGGGGACTGACACAATAGACCATGTCCTAAACCAAGTGGGTATAAGATGAGAGAAGGAAATGGGGCACGATTCATTCGAGCTACTGAAGGGTTTCAGAAATAGTTATGGATCAACCGTTGATCTTTTCGGTTAATTGGGGATCATGATGTACTACTAGGTGCCACTCATGATCGTTCTATAATTAATGGTTAATTATAGACGGCCAACATAAATCGAGAACCTATTTGGTCACACGCACAACGAGTGTAATCCAAAGGATTTAAAACGAGCTTGAGAATGAGATTCTCAGACAGAGAGAAACTATGTTTGGTTGGACCAAACATAAAGCGAGCATGAAATTGTTTCAGTCGCAATGGAAGCGTGGATGGGCCGTGTCTTATGAAGACATAATGGATGGACCAAAATGGTTTGGTTCTAATCCAATGGATGAGAATAAACCAAAGGGTTTGGTTTATGTTAAACGAATGAACCAAAGGTTGGTTTGGTTCGTTTTAACTTAAAATAAACCATCATGGTTTGGTTTATTTTAACTTATCTTAATGGAGCGGGTTAACGGGCTTTATGGATATGATCCAATAACCATTAAGAGAATTAGTTCTCTATAAAAAAGGGTTTTAGGGTTTGTTAAGCCCTAATGAAGAGGCAACCCTAGTTTGGCCGCCCACCTCATCTCCCCTTTTGAGTTGGCGCCAACTTTTTCTTGCCCAGCCCA
This sequence comes from Wurfbainia villosa, assembly GCA_025175895.1. NCBI lineage: Eukaryota > Viridiplantae > Streptophyta > Magnoliopsida > Zingiberales > Zingiberaceae > Wurfbainia > Wurfbainia villosa. Next base: position 10,811,795 of record CM045991.1, on the reverse strand, counting down.
TAGCTCCTCCAACCGGCGCCCGTAAGGCTGCCTTCCTCCTCGCCGGTGTCGAGCTGCTGCTGGAAGAGTTTCGGCGATCCTCCTTAGGTTTGGCATCAAGGTGAGCACTTGGCTTCCTTTGTTGGCCGGCTCCTATCTCCTCCACCAAGCTGTCCAGTTTTCTGGACAGCTTCTTCTCCTCTCGTCGGAGCGTCGTTTAGACGACGGTTAGTGCTCCGACAATGCTAACTTACGATTTGATCTCCGGTAATCCTCTGAGGTGGAGGACGAAGGATTCGTCAAACGGTTGACGAATACCTCTCCGGAGAAGCGATTTTTTAGAACTCGTTTTGGATCCGAATTTGGATTCGGATCGTGATCATCTCTCGATCACGTCGTCTTCAACACGAGGCTAGTAACCCGTACGAAGACGAAGCTCGTGACTTAGCGAAGTCATCCCGAGGAGCTCGGCGTGGATACGGATAGAGACGATTCTTACGAGGATCGTTCCGATTGATGCCGTTCCCGCTACACGTCATACGGAAGGTATAACGTAGTTTAATTTCCTTTTATTGCAAATTTTAATTTACGGTTATGTCTACACTTGTTGTAATAGCATGCGTGTGTTGTAATAAATATAGATTTATTAATTTTAATTGCTTCCGCTGTGCTCATGTTTACGAAACATGATCAAACACACACACGCCGCGGTGCCGGAAACCCAACACCTAGTTAACCCAAGGAGCTCCAATAAGTATTGTATTTCTAGGAGCGTGATTCGATCACGCTAGATGGGTTTAGGGTGTGCCAACTTTGAATGGATAGGTAGTTAACCTAACCATGGTAAAAGTGTCACTTTAGGGCATTTTCAAAGTATTGTAATACTTTGAAAATAAAATTAGATTTATATACTAAAAGATTTTAGGATATACCAATAAAATTTGAGAAGTTTGAAAAGTCAATCAAAATTAGCACAAGATAGGTTAGAGTCATTGGTGTGTCATTTTGAATTTTTGGCACACTTGAGGGAATTTAGGCATTATGACAAAATTGATATAATTATAGGAAATGACAATTAGGATTAAAACTTAGGTATTTTTATACCTTGATATTATAAAATTGTCATGATTTTTTGTTATATGTCATGTCATGACATCATGCTTCATATTAATCATATAGAATGTCATAAAAATATAAAGTTAATATGCCATCTTTGTATTTAGGTCTATCTTTATACCATGACATCATGATTATTGGCAAATGCTTTAATTTATGTTATCATTTGTGCCATGATCATATCTCATGCGTTTAGGATAACTAAAATTGAATTAAGGACAATGACATGATTTGAAGTCTTATGATAAGGGAATTAAATAGAGTTGCCTCAATAAAGTGCATGAGACCTTCAATAAGGAAGAACAAAAGCCCACATCTCACAAAAATATTAAATTGACATGTGTATGTATTAATACACTCTAGACACGTGAGATGCTCAAAAAATGAGTTAAGTTAAAGGTGCATAGTTCTTGCATCTAGATGAACTCAAACTCATAATATGACTGATGAATAGTGAGGAATGCTAATGTATAAGTCATGTACATCTAACCCATAGACCATGGTTCAATATAAGGTTTTAAAAAAATATTTTAAAATCATTTTAGAAAACCTTGGTGAAGTCTATCTTTAGATAACAATCACTATTGAACAAGTTGATACAAGTTAGGCCAAAAATATTGAAGTTATCAATACTTTTGAACTTTGTATCAATACTTCAATTTAATTGTTATCTTAATTTAAAATTATTTTTTACCCATTATATTTTATGTAAGTAATGTACGTAGGAGATTTCAAAATTTTTCAAATTACGTATAATTACTTATGATTTATCAAAATCCAATTTCTGAAACTAATTTTTGTATTTTGCAGAAACTGATCGACTGCTGCTTGGAGTAGTCAACTGGTGGTGAGTCAATTGACTGATTTCTAATTTTAGTTGACTGATGGTGCTAATTTCGGCTGAACAAGGTTTGTTTAGTGATGTATTAGCTACCCTAGGTTACCCTAACATCTTCTAATCCTAGAATATGCTTTGGAAAGCATTGGAAGGGTGAAATAATCATTGAAAATGATTAGGAGAGTTATTTAGGGTGGAGTGTCAAATTTTAAGGGAGGTTAAAGTTCAAGTTTGAACTTTTACCCATATTTTTGATGGTTTAAGTTTCCTATAGGCTTAGGAACTCTCTAAGGATATTGTTGGTGTAATGGTCAAGGGGGAGCAAGCCTATAAAGGGAGTGTGCCCATCTAGGGATGATGGATGCAATTTTGACCAAAAAGGGAGAAGTGAGGGTTTGGTAAACCTTCATTATGGATTGCCTCTCATTTAGTGATATGGGACTTATCACTAGGAAGAGTGAAGGCATCCAAGATGTTTTTGGACCAAGGGGGAGAATGTGGGATCTCATTGGGAGATGGAACATTGAAAAAACCCTTTATAGTCTTTTTAATATATGCCAAAGGGAGAGAAGTGAGGTTTAAGTTAGGTAAACCTTCACTATGCTTTGGCATTGGAAAAGTTAAGTTGGGTTATTGTTACCCTAACCTAAATCTATTGTCAAACATCAAAAAGGGAGAGATTATTGGTGGAACAAGCCCCGAGTCAATGTCGACCAAACTCGAGTGGGACTCGAGTAGTGTTTTGATGTTTGACAATGGATTGACAATGAGTTTGATCATTTTTTAACTATATGGTTTGACCATATATTGACCATATGACTAGTGGATGATTGGATATCCAAAGTCATATGGTAGAGATTATTTGAGGGAGATTATTGGAGAAATCAACCTCGGAAGTCCAAGTTTAGATACTTGGCAAGGAAAGTCCAAATATGAATATTTGGCAAGGGAAGTCCAAAGATATAGTCTTGGCAGCATAAGTTCAAGCATGTTGTCTGTATAAAGTCCAAGTGAACTTTGGCAATTGGGAAGTCCAAGGTTAGGTTTGGCAGTGTAAAGTCCAAGCATGGGTCTTGGCGGTGTAAGTCCAAATGGATCTTGGCAAAGAATTCAAGGGTGAGGTTTTGGTGGTGTAAAGTCCAAGCATGGGTAATGGAGGCATAAGTCCAAATGGGCCTTGGCAAAGGAATCGATTAGCATGACATAGCCGATGGAAGCACCAGAGGGTTGATGCGAAGGATGAAGAGTCATAGACTTGAGGGATTCGAGAGCCATGAGACTGATGGAGGTGGCTAGAAGGCTTAGGTCTAGGCTAAGGGTGGTCGATCAAGTATGAGGGGATTATACTTAGGTTGAATCTCATGTTTGATGTTTACTAGTCGAGTGTTTTGATACTGGAGCCTAGTTGACTCTCAGAGCAATCGATCGTCGGGTAGTCGATCGCTTCAACTTGTGTTTGAGCATCGATTATCGGGCCAGGGCGTCGATTGGTCCTGCGATCGCCAATGATGGGCAATGACGTGGTGGTGGAAAGGGGAACAAAATGTCCCGTAGTCGACTGGTCAGTCGATTACTGGGTTGGAAGTCGACTGTTGGTAAGAGAAGCCGACTGCTAAGGTATCCATTGGCTAAAATTCCAATGTGGATTAGTCCGTTGTAAGACAATGGATAAGGGAGCAGTCGACTGGTGCCCTTTGGCAGTTGACTGCTAGGTACAAAATTATCCAATAGCAGGTTATAAAAGGAGCAACTCATGGAGGATTTCGGCAGTGATTTTTGGGGTGATTTTGAAGGGGAAGTGTTGTTGCATTCCATACCTTTAAGAGCAATCCAAAGCAATCAACAAGCAAGAATTAAATCAAGTTTGTGTAAAGTATTCTTTACTTTTGTTTTTTGCTTCATCCTTGTATTTGTTTGTATCTTCTTGTACATCATGGAAATCATTTTTAAGAGGTTTCTCCACCTCTGGTGTCATACTGAGAAGGAGAAGTTTGTTAGTGATGGTGTACATCACTAGAGCTTGCCCCGTGTAGTAGAAACCCTAGTTTTGAACCATGTAAAATCTCGTCTTATGCTTGTGATTGTTTTGCGTATTTTGTTTCTACTTGTATTTTGTATTGCACTGCACACTAATAATCTTGTAGACAAGTACGATTGCAATCGAGATGAAATTGCAACAAAATGCTATTCACCCCTCTCTAGCGTGGTCTCCGATTCCTCTACATATGATAGTATGACTAGTGGATAGGTTGGGATATCCAAGGTCATATGAGGGAGATTGTTTGGAGGAGATTGTTGGAGCAATCAACCTCAGGTCAAGGTTTACCAAGCTTGAGTAAGATTCGAGTGAAAGTCCAAGTATGAATGCTTTGCAATAGAGAAGTCCAAGAATGAATTCTTGATAAGGGAAGTCAAAGTTTGAGGACTTAGCTAGGAAAGTCCAAGTGTGTATCCTATTAGTATTAGCCCTTAGTGGTAATTATAAGATGATTGGTAAAGCGACTTTTTGTTGGTGCAATTGGCCTAGGTAACAATTTACCAGACTCGAGTAGTATTTTGATGTTTGACAATGGGTTAACTATATGGTTGACATAGAGTTGACCATATAATGGAGAAGTACAAGTGGAATACTTGGTATGAAAAGTCCAAGTCTTGTCTACTTGGCATGGAAAGTCCAAGTCTTGAGTACTTGGCAATTGGAAAGTCCAAGTCATGGGTTCTTGGCAATTAAAAATTCCAAGCATGGATCTTGGCATTTGGAAAGTCCAACATGAAGTTGGCAAGGAAAGTCCAAGGGTGTGATATTGGTGGCATAAAGCCCAAGCGATAGTCTTGGCAGCATAGGTTCAATGTTTAACAGTGTAAAATCCAAGCGTGTGTCTTGGCAACGTAAGCTCAAATGTGCTTTGGTGGTCTAGACCCAATTAGCATGTCAATAGACGATAGAAGCACTTGAAGGCTAGCGTATGGATGAACATGTCATGGATGATTTGGAGGGATCTGATAGGCGTGAGATTGATGGAGGTAGTTAGAAGGCTTAAGTCTAGGCTAAGGGTAGTCTAGCAAGTATGTGGGGATCATATATACTTGGGGTAAACCTCATGGTTAAGGTTTAGTAGTCGATCAGTTATGGACTGACCGACCGTCAAGTGTTTTAACACTTGGTGATGCACGCAAACGTGACCTCAAATCTCGCGATGGAGATCATCGAGGACTTGAAGCACGCGCTCAACACCCGCAAGTGCACAGGTGTCATCAAGTAATAAAATTTATCGATCCTCCATGAGCCGAGATTCGAGTACCAATCTATTTGGTGGATGTTATTGTTCATAAATCAATTCTAATGGTTGTGGTTCAAAGGGTTGTCGGTCCTAACTCTAGTACGGTGTTACATGGAGGAAGAGAAGGACGCTATGAGTCTTTGGATGGATTCTAGGATTTCAGCTTTGTTTGTGTCACGAACACGTTGTCAATTGGGTTTTGTCTAGGTTTCTAGCTACGCTTTGTGGAAAGGACATCATACACTTCGATGAGCCTTCGTGATCTATCGAAAGCTACCTCTTCCATACCATGTCAACCCCTGGCTTTAGAACGGGATAGTCGGTACGAGGATGTCGAATCTATCCCTGCGACGAGTCGAAAATGGGGTGCATTTCCTACTCTATTGCATCCTTATACCCACAATTATCGACGATGAGGACAACCCCTGGTTTCCTCTTTAAATTCCCCTAAATCTTTGATACGAGGGTTGTCATCCCTCGTATCGGCTAAACATAGTGACTAGAAAACCAAAACAATAGCTATAGATCTAAACCAAACACCAATTCAAATATAGATTCAAGAACGAAAAGATATTTGAACCATCATGTTCTAACTCAACAAAAACTACTCCCTAGTCCTAGAATCAGAGAATCTACTCCATGAATGTGAGAAAAGAATTACAAGGCATTGTCGAATTCATATATACAAGATAATGTATGAAAAGAATATAGATTATAATACGTTGAGGCTCTTCTCTCTGGCATTGAGGTGCATAACTTGGATATAGAGTGGCTTCCATCCTCTTCGTTTCGAGTCGCTTTTAAGGCTTCGGAGTATTGTCCCGGTCGTCGTGCCTCCCCCCTAGGGTTTGGGCATGGCTTTCTTTATATAGACATGAGGTAGACTCTTCACAAAATTCGAAAAAAGACCTAATCGCGCCAAAATGTTGGGTTGCCACACGACCATGTGTTTCCACACAGCCAAGCCATGTGTGGCTTTGTGGTGGCCAATCTCGAGCTTCGGACACGGTCGTGTGTAGCCACATGCCCTGGCCATGTGCCCTACTGCATCCAGCTGCCAAATGCTCTTTTTCACTCCGAAAGTGCGTCGTTTTTCCCATGAAATGCTATCTTGCACACAAAAGTACAAAGGAAAAATCTCCAAACTAGAAAACAGGAAATGCATTCAAAACAAAGTAAAATATACATGAAATAAACATAAAATGAAATGAGATGTGAGCGAAAACTACTCCTAAAATCTTATATGTTTTACTCACATCAATTCCCCCAAACTCAGATCTTTGATTGTCCTCAAGAAAACCTCAGTTCCATGAAATTTTAAAAAGGTATCGTTCCATACGTAGCATGTTAACTAGATTTATCAAGTGGTATTTTCAATCAAAGCAAAATAGATGTGTTCTAAAAATTCACTAAGTTAGCTCCTCGTGTATGTGCCAAGCAAATCTTCTTAGGGGATACTTGTTCCATGGTAAGTTAAGTTGTCATCCTATAGCTTTCATAAGGTCTCCGACTCTTAGACACTTACCTTCCCAAAGCGAGGGTCATTCTCTAGATCTAGCACAAAGTCTCAAAGGTGTGCTCGGTATTAAGAGAAATTGTTAGGTGTTTCCCAAGTAACCTAACTTGGTCTCAAAGGGGCACCTAACCATTTCCACCCACAACAACTATTTTTTTATCCCTCATAATCTTTTTTTTTCAATTTTTTTTCTTTTTTCTCTCTCTCTTGGGATTTTGATTTTTTCGAATGGGCTTCCACAATCCAAGCATCTCCAGTAACTAAAATGCTAAATCTAAAGTCACCTATGGATTCCAAAGTACTAGACTACTGAGATGAATCATAACTAGGTACGTACTGGGATCCTAGGAGAATCTGGTGTTGAGCCGCTAATGCAACATGTACATGTGGTCAATCTGAGAGCTTGTGGATGCAGTGGCAGCTCGGTGCTCCTCCTCCCTGGCCCACCGTGCCTGCTGGGCACGCATGTGTTGCTGCATCTCCTGACGGTGAGTGGCCTCCTCCTAGCGATGAGTAGCCTCCTCCTGGAAGTAGATACGGGCCTCATCGTAGAACTCCTCGGTCCACTGGAAGTGCTCCCGGAAGCCCCAAAACTCTACATGCGTGTTGTCGTTATGCTCTTTCCATCGGTGCCTTTGTGTCTACTACTCGGTATATATGTCGTCGAGGCACGATAGGAACTCCAAAAAATAATAGGCAGATGTACCTACATCCTACTCAAAAGTAGAAAAAGATGGTGGTGCAAGTGTAGGTTTATGTCGACGTGGACTAGGTGGGCTCAAAATTATCTTTGCTTCTTCCTAGCAGGTTTTCCCTAATCCTAAGCTATTTGCAGAGAACATAAACGATAATAAATCAAAGTCTAAATTATACACATGAATGCAGAAAAAACATGTAAAATTAAACTTGGGTTGCCTCCCAAGAAGCACCTTGTTTAAGGTCTTTTAGCTCGACCACTCTCCTTTACCTCAACTTGGCTCTGGAGGTTCTGTAAACCTCCATTCATCTATCTCAAATTCTGGAGACTCCCCTAGATACTTCTTTAATCGTTGTTCATTTACTTTGATCTCCCCTGATTCCTTACTCCATATATTCATTGTACCATATGGGTATACCCTCTTTACCCGAAACAGTCCTGACCACCTTGATTTTAGCTTCCCTGGGAAAAGTTTTAACCTGGAATTATATATAAGAACTAAGTCACCTTTCTTAAACTCCCTTCTCAAGATATGTTGGTCATGCCACTTCCTAGTTCTTTCCTTATATGCCTTCGCATGCTCATATGCATCTATTCGAATTTCATCCAGCTGACTTAACTATCACTACAAGAAATATGGAAAATAGCGATGAAATATTAGCAACGAAATAGTAATTCGTTGCTAAAATGAGATATTTTTGACGAATTAATAAATCGTCGCAAAATAATCTTATATTGGCGATGAAAACAAAACTTTCATCGTAAAATGATACTTTGCGACGAATAAATATATAATCATTATAAAATACTTTGCGACGAACAATTAAAACTGATCGCAAATTATTTAGTCGAGCCGGTAGTTGAGTAAACTGTATTCTGTGGTCAGCCAAATGTCAGATAGTCGAGTCGTCAATCTAGCAAGTCAACTGAGTGTTAGCAACGAACTATTTAAATTTCGTCGCAAACATTTCAGTCGAGGCGCCAATCAAATTAACTTGATTCTGTGACCACGGCCAAATTACTGGCAGTCGAGTCGTCAATTCCACTAGTCGACTGATGATCGATATTATCGATGAAATTTAAAATTACGTCGCTAAATTTAGCGACAAAAATTTAAAATTTGTCGCTAATGTAATAAATATTAGCGACGAATATAGTTAATTCATCGCTAATAATCGCGCAAAAAACCCTCAACACTGCCAGATTCCCTCATTTTCTCTGCAAGACCCCTCTTTCGGCGATTTCCCTCCTCTCCGGCGATTCTCCGGCGACAAGCTCCGTGCGAATCTCCCTTCATCTCCATGCTCCTGCTCCGGCTCCGACTCCGACTTCTCTGTGCTCCGGCTTCTCATTGGTGGTGTGTGTGACTTGTCTTCTCTAGCACTACAACAACTCCTCTCTTCCGGTGATTCTCCGGCACTGACAGAGTTTCGGTAGCTTCTTCTCCAGCTCTAGTCTCCAGCTCTGACTTCTTCTCGGTGCCATCTTAAGCTCGTCCTTCGACGCGAAGACTTAGGTTTATCCGAAATCTTTCTTCAAAATTTGACAATTAATTTATTGGTTTTTTAAATATTGTTGTTATGATTGTTATGATTAGATGATAAATTTAGAGTTTTGTTATACTCAAATGATGAATTTAGGCTTTAATTAGGGTTTAAGGTTATTATAGATTATATATATGGTTGGTAGCATTTTGTTTGCGATGAGACGATGAATTTAGGGTTTTTTAATCATTTAGATTTGGACATATTCATAGTAATCAAGCAGTAACTTATTGCCTAAATGATATGTTGTCAATTAGATGATTTTAGGATTATTTTGCGATTAGAGGATAAGGTTAGGATTTTTAGATTATAATGTTCAATGATAAACATAGGGTTATAATGCAAATTATAGGTTATGTTGTGTGAGGTTTAAATTATAAATTGTACGATTATTTTGTATGTGATAACTAAATTTGAGTTGTTAAATTCCTTTTCTTGAAAATTAACATCAAAATTATTGTATATATGTTTAACCAGGGTTGAAAAATATGGATAAAAGTTGGATAATGATTCAGAACCGGATTAGTCCTGAATATATAAATGGGTTGAATAAATTTATGAGCATGGCAGAAAATTACATGATCAGTCTGAATTTATCGAAAATTCATTATACATGTCGACGGTGTTGCAATTTGTTTCGGTTTGAATTGGATTATGTGTGAGGATATCTGTATAGGTGGGGATTCAATAGACTATATAAAGTCTGGAACTTTCATGGAGAAGCTTCTACATCATCCGATAGTATATATATTGTCGATCAAGATGAGAATGATTTTGATGTTGAAGTAGATGATTTCGAAGACAATTTTAAAGACATGTTTACTAATTTACAAAATGCAAAAAATATAACCAACAATGAGCCTCAATCAGATGATATAAATGTAAACATAAATGCAAATGATTATAGACGAAGTTATATTTCAATGTTGGAAGAAGCACAAAAAGAACTCTATCCCAATTGTACTAGTTTTTCGATTTTCAATTTTGAAGTGAAGTAATGCATGTGAAGGAGTAATAAATCATTTGAAATGTTACTTCAGTTATTACAAGAGACATTTCCTAAACCGAATGCAATTCCAAACTCTTATTATGAAGCCAAAAAATTATTGAAAGAGTTAGGATTGACATACGAGAAGATACATGTCTCTAAGAATGATTGTATATTATTTTGGGATGAGCACGAGAATAAGGATGAATGTCCAATGTGCAAGGAGCCCAGATACAAGTACAAAGGGATGAATAAGAAAAAGAATCCTCAAAAAATTCTTCGATATTTTCCTCTAAAACCGAGACTTAAGAGGTTGTTTATTTCGAAGCATACGGCTAAAGAGATGGGATGACATAAAGAAAAGTGAGTTGAAATAGATGGTGTATTAAGACACTCGTTGATAGTGAATCATGGAAAGAATTTGCCAATGCACATGAAATATTTGTAGGTGATCCACGAAATATTCGCTTAGGTTTGGCTACTGATGGGTTTAATCCATTTGGAGACATGTCTAATGCTTACAGTATATGGCCTATTATACTTGTGAATTATAATTTGCCACCATGAAAAATGATGAAGCTGCCGTATATGATTGTCTCTGTTAATTCCTGGGCCTAGATCACCTGACAAAGAGATAGATGTATACCTACAACCTCTGATAAATGAACTAAAGGAGCTATGGGATGATGAGGTGAAAGCATATGATGCATTGATTGAACAAGTCTTTAAATTATATGCTACTGTGATGTGGACCATTCATGACTTTCTAGCATACGAAACAGTTTCTTGATGGAGCATAAAGGGCTATAAGGCATGTCCATTATGTCTGAATGAAAACAAATCTCAAGGATAACGGAGTAAAATATGCTACACATGTCACCGTCGATTGTTGGATGTGCACCACCCATGGCGTAGAAATAAAGATTTCAATGGAAAGGTTGAAAAAGAAGGACCACCACAATTATTGAATGGATATGAGATTTTAGCGCAATTAGATGTGTTGCCCCAAATGACATTTAGTAAGCATCCTTTATTCAGTAAAAAATGACAGCGATCTTCGAATGATACAAATTGGGTAAAGAAGTCTATATTTTTTGAGTTACCATATTGGTCAAGTTTAAAGTGGAGACACAATTTAGATGTTATGCATATTGAAAAGAATGTTTTGATGCTTTAATTGGCACATTATTAAATATAGACAGAAAGTTAAAGGACACTCTCAAAGCAAGATTAGACTTGCAAAATATGGGGATAAGGAGTGAGTTGCATTTATAGCAGGTAGGAGACAAATTCAGGAAGTCGTATGCCAGTTACACATTGACATTGGAAGAAATCCGTGAATTTTGTCAATTTTTTAAATCAGTTAAGTTTCTAAATGGTTATGCTGCTAATATATCTAGACATATGAATGCAAATGAAAGAAAGATATGTGGATTAAAATCATATGATTGTCATGTATTGTTACAAAGAATACTTCTAGTTGTTGTACGTAAATTTTTCCCAAAGGACATATGTAGCCCACTGATTGAGCTATGTGATTTCTTCAAAAAAATCACTGTAAAATCTTTATACACAGCGGACATATGTAAAATGGAGGAGTAAATATTCCTGATATTGTGTAAGATGGAACGGATATTTCCTTCGGCATTTTTTGATATTATGGTCCATTTGATAGTCCATTTACCTCGTGAAGGTATGTTGGCTGGGCCAATTTCATCACGATGGATCTATCCCTTGTAGGGTCGATGGTGGCCGGCTAGAGGGGGTTGAATAACCCTCAATCATCATACAGTCGAATACGATCATTCTAGCATGCTTGTATACAATTGTCGTTAATATATGCAGTGGAAATAACAATAATAATACTAACAACAATACAAGCTCACACAACACAAGATATACATGGTTCGGAACCGAATGGTTCCTACTCCACGGGCGAGCTCACCGAGCTCTAGTTATGCGCATGACACTAACTAACACTCCTTCTCAACAACACGTCGGAGGTGGAGAAACCTCTCACAAGCAATTATACTAAGTAATATGAAATACAAGCAATACAAAGACAAATACGAAATACATATAAAGAACACTTTACAACACTTGCTTTTAACCCTTTGCTTGTTGCTTGCTTTAGATGGCTCTTGAAGGTATTGAATGCAGCAGCAATTCCCCTCCAATAGCTTCACAAAAGTCTTGGCGAAATCCTCCCTCTTGAGCTCCATTTATAACCTGCATCAAGATGATTTCGCGTCCATCAATCGATTGATCGTGACCATCAGTCGACTGGTCCTATAGTCGTTGTCTCATAATGGCCAGATCCATGTTGGTCATGTTCCAACGGATCACACATCAGTCAACTGATGATACCCATCACCGATCCGATAACACCATCACCAAGTGCCGTACGAGCACTGACCGATCGGAAACCATTCTCGGGTCAAAACACCTCGATCACCGATCGATCTCCCTCATCACCAATCGATTGATGGTGTCCACAATGACCGCCTCCCTTGGTAGTCGATCGATCACCTGCATCGTGTTCAGTCGAACACTGGTCGAACCCATACAACCTAGAGAAGTCGACTGGCACCTATGCTAGTCGACTGATGTCAGGTAAAAGCTCAAACATCAAGCTGTTTGAGTATCCGACACTCAGTCTTGGCCACTTGCCCAAGTCCACCTCATCCCTTATGGAGTTACCCACCAAAGCTCTCTTCCCTCGGCCTACATCCCTCGGATGCGTCAAGTGCATGGCTTCGCAATGCCATCCTTCGCGTCTCATGCCCTCAAAGTATGCTTCCTTGTGAGCTAACTCCATTCGCTCCCTGTCCGATGGTCCCTCGGATGCACCAAGCGCACGGCTTCGCAATGCCATCCTTCACCGACTCAAGGACCCCAAGCCTAGTGAACATGCTATGTTCTCAAGACTTCTCACATGCACCAAGCGCACGACTTCGCAATGATTTGGACTTTTCCAAACCAAGCTCCATGCTTGGATTTTCCATGTCAACTCCGTGTTGGACTTTCCACACCAAGCCCCATGCTTGGATTTTCCATGCCAACTCCGTGTTGGACTTTCCACACCAAGCCCCATGCTTGGATTTTCCATGCCAACTCCGTGTTGGACTTTCCACACCAAGCCCCATGCTTGGATTTTCCATGTCAACTCCATGTTGAACTTTCCTATGACAATCCCATGTCATAAGTTTTGTCTATCATCAAAATACTGCTCGAGTCAAACTCGAGTCAACCTGGGCTGATTGCACCAATAATATCCCCCTTTTTGATGATTGACAAAACTACAATCTCAATTCTACCAATTCTCCCATATTGGCAATTCTCATATCCCAATGGGAATTCCAACGAACATAATTGGTAACTTGGTAACTTCTCCCCCTTTTTGACATTACATCAAAAAGGTCCTCCCCAAGGGTATGAATGTCTCATATCCTAATGAGATCTTACAATCTCTCCCTTGGAAGAAGCATATGGCTACAATCTTTCTAGTGATAAGTCTCATATCACTTAAAGAGAGGCAATCCAATTTTCCTCCCATGAGGAAATACACATCCATCTTCCCGTGATGGATACCTTCCCCTAGAGGCTTGCTCCCACTTGACCATTGCACCAACAATGTCCTTAGAGAGTCCCTAAGCCAATAGGAACATTAACCAAATCAAAATTAAGGCAAAGTTCCACAATGAACTCTCATCCACCTTAAGATTGATACTCTCCCAAAACACTTCTCCTAATCTATGTCCAATGGATTTCCACCCTTTCTAATGCTCTCCCAAGCATGTCCTAGGGTTAGGAGACCAAAACACAGCTGAACATGGGCCTAACCACCAAGGTTTACCCAAAATCAGCCTATGCCGATCGACTACATCGGCTACGATCGACTCCTTTCACATCATCGACTTACTTGCCGTCTGGCAATGATCGATAACTGCAATTGCAGTTTTCTGAATTTCAGAAATGAATTTATGAAATTCATAAGTAAATATACATACGTTGATAAATCATGAAATTTTGTACGTATATTACTTATCACAATTATTATGGGTGAAAAATATTGGAAAATTATTTTACCCACAAAATAGTGAGATTGATACAAAGTCCAAAAGTTTAGAAAAGCTTAAATAAAGAACCCTCTTTGTATCATCTCATTCAATGGTGATAGCTATCAAAAGATAGGCTTCTCCCAGGTTTTTCAAAATGTTTTCAAAATGTTTTTAAAACCTTTGATTCCTTTTTTCTAAATATCTCACTTGTATCTAGATGTGTAAAACACATACAAGGCAATTAATCTAGTGAGATGTGGATTTTTGTTCTTTAATGGTCTCATGTATATTTCTAGGCAATATTATTTGATTCTATCAAATCATGCCATAGTCCTTAATGCAATTTTATTGTATGTATGATATGATTATGGCATATATAAGATATAACTAAACATGTGCTAAAATCATGATGTCATGGCATGTGAACGAAATTTTAGCATACATGACATATAAAAATAATTTTAAACATGATCATGAGATTTTTATAAATAAAAATGAAAATGATGTCATGACAAGACAAGGCAAATAAAACATGGCAAATAAAAATATACTAAGGTATGAAATACCTAAGTGTTAAATCCAAATTGTCATTTCTAGGAATTAAGTCCATTTTTACCTTAATGTCATTTATCTCCCAAATGTGTCATAAACCCAAAATGGCACACCCATACCTTTAAGACCTAATCGTGCCAATTTAATCGTTTTTCAATTTCTCAAGCATATTGGTACATCCTAATATGTCAACTCACCATGGCTAGGTTAACCACCCATCCACTTAGGGTTGAAACACCCTAACCCATCTAGCGTGATTCGATCACGCTCCTAGGAACCCAATACCTATTGGAGCTCCTTGGATTAACAAGGTATTCACTAGGGATAACTTCCATAGATACCTTCCTAATGACCCTTTTAGCCCTTGAAGCTATAGTCTTTTGGGTCTTAGCTAAGTCAACTCTAGGGGTAACTCCCTCTTTGACCTTCTTAGTGGCTACATTTGATTTCTTTGAAGTCTTAGCCACTAGACACTTACCATAGCTAGTCTTAGGGATAACTTCTCTATTAGCCTTGGTGTTTCTAGACCTAGAAATTGTTCCATAATCAAATGGAACATTATGATAAGTCTTCTTGGGCTTAGGTTTATGACCCAAACCTTCCTTGCCCTTAGACCGTTTTTGAACCCTAGGTCTTGACTTTTGGGTATTTGACCCTTGAATTGAACTTTCTATAATTCTAAGGGTTTTCTCTATTCTCTCAAGTCTTGACCTCAAGACTTGGTTCTCTAACTCCAATTTTCTCAATTTTGAATTTTCATTTGGTTTTTGGGAATTGTTTTTCCTTTTAGGTATATGCCTAGATTTCTTGGGGTTAATGCCCAAGTTTTCTTCAATTTTGCTAATTGACTCCCTAGGCAAGATTGGTCTAATGTTATTGGTCCTAGATTTGTCCTTAGATATATGAACATGATTGGCACATAAACAATAAACCTTATTATTTCTACTATCATGCTTTTCATTAATAATTGCAAGAGAACTAAAATAGTGTATAGCATGCTTTTTAACTTTAGGAATTGAAGGTGCATAATTTAAATATACCTTAGGGTTAGCTTTGGAAGCTCCCCCTACATGAGATACACCTTCTTGCCCTTTCTTCCTCCCCTAGGGCATTGGCTTCGGTAGTGTCCCTTTTTATTGCATTTAAAGCACACAATGTGCTCTTTGCTTCTACTTGTGGGAACTCTAGCATCCTTTGACTTTGGGTTGACTTTTGGTGCTGGTGTCTTCTTCTTAGCCAATTTTGGGCATTTGCTCTTGTAATGCCCTTTCTCCCTACACTCAAAACATATTGTGTGATCTTTATTTAAAATCATTATGCTTGAGTTACCTAGGGAAGTGGAGGACTCTTGGTCACTTCTTCCGGAGGTAGATGCCTTGTTTTGACTTTTTACTCCGGAATGGAGACCCTTTCCTCCTTCTCAATGCTAGAGGTGGATGTTTCCACCAAGTCATCAACATCTTCAAATGTGGTGGGTGCTTCTTCCTCGGCAATCTCCTCTACTTGTGTCGGTTGAGAATTTTTTTGGAATTTCATTACTTTATCTCATAATTCCTTTGCATCCCTAAAATTATCCAACATAGACCAAATGTTGTTAGGAATCAAATCACTAAGTAATTCGATTACCTTGAGATTTGTCTCGAAGTCTTTCATTTGGTCCTTGGTCCATCTTGATTTTTCTATTGGCTTGTTGTCTTGGTCCCTAGGCATCTCAAAACCGTTTTCTACAATAATTATAAAATCAAAGTCAGTTTCGAGATATACCTCCATCCTTTTCTTCCACCAAGAAAAGTCTCCATCGAATTTTGGTGGATGGATGACGCCGGCTATTTTGTAGTGCTTGTGTTGGCGGTTAGTCCTCGACAAGCGACTTGGCTCTAATACCACTTGTATGGTCAATGGTGGCCAGCTAGAGGGGGGTGAATAGCCCTCAATTATCGTACGGTGGAATACGATCGTTCTTGCATGCTTGTCTACAATTGTCGTTAATATATGCAGCGGAAATAACAATAATAATACTAACAACAATACAAGCTCACACAACATAAGATATACGTGGTCCGAAACCGAATGGTTCCTACTCCACAGGACCGAGCTCTAGTTATGCGCATGACACTAACTAACACTCCTTCTCGACAACACATCGGAGGTGGAGAAACCTCTCACAAGCAATTACACTAAGTAATATGAAATACAAGCAATACAAAGACAAATACGAAATACACGTAAAGAACACTTTATAATGCTTGCTTTGAACCCTTTGCTTGTTGCTTGCTTTAGATGGCTCTTGAAGGTCTGGAATGCAGCAGCGATTCCCCTTCAATAGCTTCACAAAAGTCTTGGCGAAATCCTCCCTCTTGAGCTCTATTTATAACCTGCATCAAGATAATTTCACGCCCATCAGTCGATTGGTCCTGTAGACGTTGTCTCACAACGGCTAGATCCACGTTGGTCAAGTTCTAACGGATCACACATTAGTTGACTGATGAAGTCGACTGGTAACACCATCAGTCGAGTGCTAGCACGAGCACTGGACTGGAAACCATTTTGTGGCTGAAAACACCCCGATCAGTCGACTGATCTCCCTCATCAGTCGACTGATGGTGTAAACAGTGGACTGCCCTCCCTTGGTAGTCGACTGATCAGCCAGACCCTGTTCAGTTGAACATTGGTCGAACCCATACGACCTAGAGCAGTCGACTGGCACCTATGCCAGTTGACTAATGTCGGGTAAAACCTCAAACATCAAGCTGTTTGAGCATCCGACACTCAGTCTTGGCCACTTGGCCAAGTCCACCTCATCCCTTATGGAGTTCCCCACCGAAGCTCTCTTCCCTCGGCCCACGTCCCTCGGATGCGTCAAGCGCACGGCTTCGCAACGCCATCCTTCGCATCTCATGCCCTCGAAGTATGCTTCCTTTTGGGCTCACTCCATTCGCTCCCCGTCCGGTGGTCCCTCGGATGCACCAAGCGCACGACTTCGCAATGCCATCCTTCACCGACTCAAGGACCCCAAGCCTAGTGAACTTGCCAAGTTCTCAAGACTTTCCACATGCACCAAACGCACGACTTCGCAATGCATTTCTCACCAAGCACCAAGTGCACGACTTTGCAATGCTTTGGACTTTTCCACACCAAGCTCCATGCTTGGATTTTCCATGCCAACTCCATGTTGGACTTTCCACACCAAGCCCCATGCTTGGATTTTCCATGCCAACTCCATGTTGGACTTTCCTTTGACAATCCCATGTCATAAGTTTTGTCTATCATCAAAATACTACTCGAGTCAAACTCGAGTCAACCTGGGCCGATTGCACCAACATCCCTTTCAGTAATATTTGGGAAGGCTAAAAAATTATGTTCGTAATAAAGCACGACCTGAAGGATCTATTGCAGACTGGTATATTGTAAATGAGGCCTTGACTTTCAGTTCATTATATATGAGTCAAATTGAGACAAATTTTTCTAGGCTGGAACGGAATAAAGATGCTCAACCATCAATATGCAAATTAAGTGTTTTCTCATAGCAAACAAGAGTCTTTGGCAACTAACAAAGTTTAAAATTGCCATTGTCATTGTTTAAGAAAGCACATTGGTACATTCTAAATAATTGTAAAGAAATCGACCGATAACGAAAGTAAGTGTTTACATTAAGTTATTTATTACTTTAGTTTTATTTCAATCACAGAGTTTAAATTGATTAAGTTTTATACAGTGAGCATCTACAACTTGTGTCCCAAAAAGTTCATGTTGATCAAGTGATGCAATATCACGAGAGAGATTTCTTATGTGAGTAAAACATATAGGGTTTTAGCAGTAGTTTTCGCTCACATCTCATTACATTTTATGTTAGTTTCATGCATATATCACTTTGTTTTGCATGCATTTCCTATTTTCTGGTTCGAAGATCTGCTCTTTGTACTTTTGTGTGCAGGATAGCATTTCGTGGGAAAAGGTGCACTTTCAGAGTAAAAGAAGGGCATTTTGTAGCTAGATGTAGAAGGGGACATGGGCAGGGCATGTGGCTACACACGGCCGTGTCCAAGGGGCAAAATCGCCCACCCCAATGCCACACACAACCTGGCCATGTGGAAACACATGGTCGTGTGGCGCTGCACGATTCCGACATGAGTCGATTATTTTCCAAGTTTCAGAGAGATCAAGGCTGATGTCTATATAAAGGAGGCTACGTCCAAACCCTAGGGGGAGGCCCGATGGCTGGGACGGCACACCGGTGCCCTAAAAAGTACTGGAAACTCGCAACAGGGAGGAAGAGAGCCGCTCAAGAATCAAGTTCTTCACCTCAACGCCAGAGAGAAGAGTTGCAATGCATTGTAATTCATATTTCTTACACATTTATCATTGTATTCATGAAGTCCATAATGTTCTATGATTCTCTTCTTATATTCATGGAGTAGACTTTTGGATTCTAGGATTAGGGAGTAGTTTGTGTTGAGTAGAACATTGCTATTTCAAATATGTTTCCGTTCTTGAAATCATATTTGCAGTTGAATGATTGTTTAGATCTATAGCTTTGTGTTTTGGTTTTCTATATTCTTTGTGTAGGTGATACGAGGGGTGACAACCCTTGTATCAAAGATTTTGGGGATATTAGGAGGAACCTAAGGGTTGGCCTCATCGTCTACAACTGTGGATAGAAGGATGCGATAGAGTCGGTAATGTGTCTCATTTTTGACTCATCGCAGGGATCGATTCGGCATCCTCGTACCATATATCCTATATTAACAAAAAGGGAAAATAAAGTAGGTGATGAATTAACTCTAGAAGGGTTGAGGGACCTTAGTGACAGGGGGCTCCCAATGGTATCAACCCCCTGAGCTCTGATGATTCAAAAAGATTTGTCTGTTAGGAGAAGGTAGCTCCCGATATATGCAAAGGGCTCATCGGGAGAGTGTATGATGTCCTTTCCACAAAACCCTAGCTAGATAATCTGGATACATTCAATTAATAGCATGTTCTGCGACACACAAATGAAATCGAAGTCCTAGAATCCCATCCAAATCCTCGTAGCAACCCTTCTCTTCCTCCATGTCATACTGAGTTCGGACCACCATCAACCTCTCATTCGTGAACTCTAGGATTCCCAATATGAACAACAACACGTCCACTGGACAAACCAATACTCGAAATCTTAGTCCCTGTGGGATCGATATTCTTTATTACTTGACAACACTCGTGCACTTGCAGGCATTGAGCGTGAGCGCGTGCTTCGAGTCCTCGATGGTCTCCGTCGTGGGATTTGAGGTCGCGTTCGCATGCATCAAGTTTTTGGCGCCGTTGTCGGGGACTAATATATTCGATATCGAATTGAAAGTGGACAGTTGGATCGGACATAGACTAGATTTATTTTCTTGTTTTATTTTATTTATTTTCTATTCAATTTTTAGTTTTGATTAATTACATCTATCTTTCTTTCAGTTTTTAGTTTTTTTAGTGCTTCAATCTAATATATACATAAAAAAAAGTAGACTCTTGCCAAGCCACTGCTATTCCTTTCCTTACCTATAATTTCCTATGTATAATGATGCATGCTTTTACTCATGATTATGACCAAGTTAATGCTGTGAGTTTTGGTAACATTTATTGTGAGCATTGTGGTGAAACATGGCATACGATAAATGATTGTCCTGATATATTTGAACCTTCACAATTTGAACAAGAAGATGTCAGCTACAATTACAACCAGTGGCCACAAGATGATTTCTATTTATATAGTTATGACCCTGGCTACTTAAACCCTCATCTTCAGTCGCCTAAATCCTAACTTGAGCAAATGATAGAAGATTTCATTCAAACACAACAAGCGGCGAACAATGAATTCCGACGACGACATTCACAGACAGACTCAATATTGCTTCCCAAGTGAGAACGAGTGTTATGAATCGCCATGTGAATTTTATCCAGAACCAAGTCCCCACTTAGAAGCCCCGCTAGATAAATTTACTAGGGAATGCAAGGAGCATAGTCGACAATTTGCGGAGATTATGAAATGAGATCTAGCAAGAGAAGAAACTAAACGACTAGAAGGTGACTTTGATGACTGGATTACCCCTAATATGGCAGAGACTCACTTTGAGCAAATGGATGAGGAGGGCGTAGATGACATAAAAAGTGAAGAAGGGCAATCCATTCAATCACCACTGGAAGAAGAACTTGAGGATTATATAATCGATACTTTAATCGAGGAGTGCATTACTTCAATCAAAACACCTCCTAACCTCAAGGGTCTAGAAGAGCCTACCTTAACCCTCACAGAAACTTTAGCTACCAATAATGAAGCCCATTTAGTGATTTGTAATGATAAAATTTCATTTGACATAATAGAATCGGCTGATCAATCTTTTGGTGAGGATATTTGTGTTGAGTTACATTATTCACAGCATGTGGATGAAACAAAATATTATGATCAAACTCTTGATGATTTGTTGAGGCTAAGCTTGTTCAACCTCGTGCCAAGGAAAGCAGAGCCCAAGTATCTTTCCCCTCCACAAGCAAGATTTAAAAGATATAGCGATGGATGACCAAAATGCAGGAAGCGAAATGTGAGAAAGTATCTAGCCCCTCCACGAGCAAGATTTAAGGGATATAGCGATGGGGGCCAACAAGGCAAGAGGCCTAAGGTGAGCAAATATCTTGCTCCCCCATGAGCAAGATTCAAACACATCGAATGAAACGTAGGAATAAGGTCGAGCAAAAAGACCTTAAACAAAGCGCTTCTTGGGAGGCAACCCAAGTTAAATTTTATACGTTCTTAATCTTTCTGCATTCATCTGTATAGTTTAGACTTTAATTTGTGTCCATTAACATCTTTGCAAGTAGTTTAGGGTTGGAAAGAACTTGCTAGGTAGAAACAAAAATCATTTTGAGCCTACACGGCGATGCGTGTGGGAGAATTCGGACCGTAGTGCACTTCAAGAGAGAAATAGGGGGCACACAGCCATGTTGTGTGATTTCACACGGCCATGACCCACATTCCAGTGGCGCACATGGCCTAGCTGTTGGTGCAGGGGCACTAGATAATCGAACCTGTGTTTTGATTATGGCAAAGACACAAAGTTAAGTTTATATTGTTATCTCACGAGCTAAATCAAGTGTGCAGAAAAGTACTAAAGCTAGAGCTGAAGGCTAGCGACACCCGGAGGAAGCCGTGGTGGTCGGGCGACACTTGAGTGAATTCGGAGGGAGCCGAAGGAATCGAGTGGAAGGCCGGAAGCAAGAGCTACTATCGAGGTAAGCTCGTGTGAGTGAGAGATTGTAAGGTCGTGTCCTCTTTACGGGGACGACCGTAGGCGACGATTCGACTAAGACTTCCTGTGGAAGGTCTAGGTCGAGATCGGACGGTTAGAAACCGTCGTATTTATCATTTTCCGAGCTAATCTCTTACCTGCAGGAAGTGGAGCCGGTGTGATCACGCTGGACATTGAGCGATCATTTATCAATCGATCGATGAGATGCATCGATCGATCATCGATCGGTGATGAGAGGCATCGATCGTGATGGCGGCGATTCGACTTTGCGCTAGGTCAAACGGATAACGTTTGACGCGGTCACTTCGCGATAAAAATTTGGAAAAATTCATGATCCGTTCCAAAGAAATAGGAGACAAATTCAGAGGCTAAATTCTATAAAAGGAGGGGAGGATTCATCTCCAAAGATCATCAATTATTCATCAAGTGCTCCTACAACGCCAACGCTTCAACACCGTCATAACGCCGACGCGACGACAACCTCAGATCTTCTTCGTCGGCAGCAGATTCAAGTAATATTTTTGATATTATATTCTGTGTTTTTTATCTTCATAACGAGGTGAGGTAGGCTTGTTGCCTCATCCTCGTGTATTCGGTTTTTGTAATCGTTGTCTCCTACCTCCAACGAGGAGGAGACGTTTTAGTGCTTTGCCCTCCGTACGCGGTCTAGGACCGATAGGGCCTTGGAGTAGCAACCGTTGGGTTGTGAACCAAGTAAAATAAACGTGTTCATTTATTTTCCGCTGTGCTTACTTTGCGTATTGAACGAACGAAAAAGAAAAGATTTACGATCGCTATTCACCCCCCCCCTCTAGCGACGCTTCTCGATCCAACACTAGCCGTGTGTTTTCACATGGCCATGTTGCGCAAGGGATGAAGGGCGCCACACCATGCGTTTCACCCCTATTCATCACTCTCCTCCAATTCGCACAAGTATAGGAACCCACCTAGTCCACGTCGACATGAGCCTGCACCTGTACCACCACCTTTTTCTACATTTGAGCAAGATGCAGGTACATCTGTCTATGATTTTTTAGAGTTCTGATCATGCCTCGACGATATATATGGCGAGCAGTAGACGCAGAGGCAATGATGGGAGGAGCAGAGCACCTACATGTAGACAGAGTTTCAGGGCTTTCGGGCGCACTTCCAGCGGGTCAAGGAGTTCTACGACGAGGCCCATACCTACTTCTAGGAGGTGCAGCAACACATGCGAGCACAGCAGGTGCAGTGGGCTAGGGAGGAGGAGCACAGAGCAGCCGCTGCATCCACCATCTCTAATATCAACCACATGTACATGTGGCATCAGCGGCTTAGCAGTAGGTTCTCCCAAGATCCCGAGATGCCGAGACTTCTAGACTTTCCACCTCGTCTACCATATTTGAGGTATGCTTTCATTTGAGTCTGGGGGGGGGGGACCTCCTCAAGTTTTGTTTTATTTTGTTTCTAGAAGTAGTTTCTTTCCTGATGTTTGCATTTTAGTTAGCATTCATTTGTTCATGCATAGGTTGTTCAATTTCTTTCAACACTTAGTTTTTGCTATAAGCTGCCTCAGTAGTATTTTTAGAAGTTTTCTTCATGAGTTGTTTCCATGGGTAGCTTAACTTCATTTACCTCATGGTATTTTATTCTATTTGTTGTGAATGAATGTTCTAGACTTACACTGGTTAGCTTTTATTTTACACATACAAATGACGAACTTTCTGAAAGAGAAAGTCTAGTGTATACCTAGTTATGATTTATCTCAGTAGTCTAGTACTTTGGAATCCACAAGTGACCCTAAGTTTAGCATTTCAGTTACTGGAGATGCTCAGATCGTGTAAGCCCATTTGGAAAAATCAAAATCCTAGTGAGCCGAAAAAAATAAAAGAGAGAAATGAAAAAGAAAAGAAAGAAAAAAAATTATGAGGGATAAAAAATAGTTGTCGTGGGTGGAAATGGTTAAGTGCCCCTTTGAGACCGAGTTAGGTTACTAGGGAAACACCTACCAATTTCTCTCAATACCGAGCACGCTTTTGAGACTTTATGCTAAATCTAGGGAACGACCCTCACATTGGGTAGGTAAGTGCCTAAGATCCGGAGACCTTAGGAAAGCTATAGGATGACGACTTAACTTACCATGGAAGGAGTATCCCCTAAGAAGAATTTGTTAGAAGTATATGAGAGGTGTCCTAAGGCAATCGCCTTATGGTTGTACCATTTATTTGATAAATGAAGATTCACTATTTGAGTATACATGTTTTCATGTATTTGATTGGATCATAAACTCATTTACTAAATGTCCGCAATACGATTCACAGCATGAGAGAATTTGTGATTAGATCACAACTAGTGAGTATCTATACATGTGTAATTGTAATGTATTTGAATTATACCTAGTCGATGAATTGATGGATTTGGACACCATCAATTCTGTCGGACTAGCATGAGGTATACTCCTTGGTGTATCCAATCAGCTGATTCTAACTGGCTGGAGACATTGTGATGTCCGTAGTTAATCGTGGATGCTAGTTATGGTAACTAGTTCATTGGAGTGACCAGCTGTAAAACTTCATACGATTCTCGGCATATATAGATATGGCAATGAAGTTCTTACTGTAGCTTAAGTGCGATGTTCCTTTGACTTGCGGTATTCAAGTCATCTTGGTGATGAAGACTTATGCTTTGACATCTTAAGCAAGCATCTCTCAGGATATGTGGACCCAGGATGATTGGGTATAAGTCGAAGTGATCGAAGGTGTTTGAATAGCCTATAAAGGATTCACCACTCCTTGTGAGGAGATGTATACCCATGGCCTCTCGTCGGATTGTTACTAAAGTCTTTGGCCAAAGCATTACATGTTTAGAGTACGGTACTCTTGGATACATGTGTAGTAACAAGAATTCATAGGATGAGGAAATGATACTTGGGCTAGGTGTAACGTAGTCAACCTAGTGGGACTGACACTAAAGACCATGTTCTGAACCAAGCGGGTATAAGGTGTGTGAAGGGAATGGGGCACGATTCATTGTAGCTGATGAAGGGTTTCAGAAATAGTTCTAGATCAATCGTTGATCTTTTCGGTTAATTGGCGATCATGATGTACTACTAGGTGCCACTCATGATCGTTCTATAATTGATGGTTAATTATAGACGGCCAACATAAATCGACAACCTATTTGGTCACACGCACAACGAGCGTAATCCAAAGGATTTAAAACGAGCTTGAAAATGAGATTCTCAGACCAAGAGAAACTAGGTTTGGTTGGACCAAACAAGGATCGAGCATGAAATCGTTTCAGTCGCAATGGAAGTGTGGATGGGTCGTGTCTTATGAAGACATGATGGATGAACCAAATTTGTTTGGTTCTAATCCAATGGTGAAGAATAAACCAAAGGGGTTTGGTTTGTTTTAAATGAATGAACCAAAGTTGGTTCGGTTCGTTTTAACTTAAAATAGACCAACTCGGTTCGGTTTATTTTAACTTAAGTTATTGGAGCGGGTTAATGGGTTTTGGTTATGAATCAACAACCGTTAGGAGAATGTGTTCTCTATTAAAACAAGGCTTAAAGGGTTTTTCGTAGAGAACTTTGAGTGTTGGAAAACCTAGCCGGCCAACCCTCTCCCTCTCTTCTCCTTGTCGCTGCCTAAGCTCTCCTTGCCACCCAACTTTTGTGCCGCTGTCCCAGCTGCTGCCGGCATCCAAGCTGCCGCCGGCCATCCTCCGGTGACCCTCCGGTGAATCACCTTGGTTCTGGCGACCAAGAGTTGACCGGCCATCCTCTTTGGCCGGCGCAACATCCTCCACCAAGCTGTCCAATTTTCTGGACAGCTTGTTTCCTTACGTGTCGGAGCATCGTTTGGACGACGTTTTGAGCTCCGACAGTGGCTACTTTATCGGGGATTCGATATTCGGTAATCCTTATAGCTGGAGGACGAAGGATTCATCAAACGGTTGACGAATACCTCTCCGGAGAAGCGAGTTTTGGGGACTCATTTTCAAATCCGAATTTTGATTCGGATTGTGATCTTCTCTCGATCAAATCATCTTCGACACGAGGCTAGTGACTCGTACGAAGACGAGGCTCATGTCTTTGTGAAGTCATCCCGATGATACTCTGCGTGGATACGGATAGAGGTGATTCTAGCGAGAGTCGCTCCGGTTGATGCCTTTCCCGCTACACGTGATACGTCAGGTATACATAGAGTAATTTTCTTTTATTGCAAAATTTGAAACTACGATTATGTCTACACATGTTGTACTCTGCATGCATGTGGTGTGTGTGGTGTAATAAATTAGATTTATTGCCTTTTATTACTTCCGCTGCGCACATGTTTACTAAACATGTTCGAACACACACTCGCCGCGGTATCGGAAACCCAACAGTAGTATCAGAGCCCAAGTTGTGTTTCGACATAATTGTAAAATTGTTTTGCGATAATCGTAATTGTATTTATGGAAAATTTCTACTTTTGTTAGTTTAGAAGTATCTATAGAAATTTCTAATTTTGGAAAGTCTAGAAGTATTTATGGAAATCTTCTACTTTTGGAAAGTTAGAAGTATTTATGGAAATTAACACTTTCCATAAATACAATATTTGATTAGATTTAAAAATTTATTTTCTAATTTAATTATGATTTGATTTTGGAAATCAAATCTAAAATATATTTGATTTCCATAAATTGTTTTAACAATTTAGGAAACTTGTTTACTAAATTAAATTAGACTTTCTTTAATTGAGACCTTCCATAAATAAAATATGTGATTAGATTTGGAAATTTGTTTCCTAATTTAATCATGATTTGATTTTGAGAATCAAATCTTAAACATATTTTATTTCCATAAATAGTTATGACATATAAAGAAATTAAGTACATGTCATAATTGTATGTCATGTAATTGCATTAGATGCATATCAATATGTCATGCATGTCGTGACATGTAGATGTATGTCATGTCATGTAGATAATAGTTATTTGCAGGCAAAGAGGATGAGACTTTAAAACCCTTATACAATATTAAAGCCTACACCTTCCATTAATATGATTAGAACCAGAGTTCTGTTTCTTGTTTGGGCTGTTGGACTCACTCCAAGCCCAACTCGAACCTGAACATGTTCAAATCATTGGAATAGTTTAACTCTAATATGGTAAGAGTCAGAGGTCAATCATTAGTTTAGGTTGTTGGACTCACTCCAAGCCTGGCTAATTGGTTGAATGTACTCTAACCATATTAAAACTATTTTGCGATTAATGGGTCGGCTCTAACTTGGAGCATCGATTTGTTGGACTCACTCCAAGGTCGATGTGAAGAGAGGTGAAGTTGGCTGCTATGCATATAATGCATACTTGTTAATGTGTTAACAACCCAATGTATGTGTAAACATTCAATTAGTTGATAGCACATTGTGATAGTTACATATACGTGATATGTAATCGGTATACTTGATACCAACCATCATAGCTAAGAATGGCTTGTTGGACTCACTCCAAGGTTGTTCTTATCTATATTAGATATCAGCCCATTTGGAGATTGACCTACGATCTCCCGAATTGATTTTGAGGGTTTTTGAATTCGAAAAATGAATGGAATTTTGTAAATGTATGTGGATGCATTTTAAATCATCTTTCTCATATATGCTCGTTTTGTATTTCTAGATTAATCGCTTGATCATGATGTCTTTGAATTTGTGCATTATTTTGAATTCAAATAAATTGACTGGGTCAAACTTCTTGGACTGGCTTTTGGATTCAACCTGAGAATTGTTCTCAAGATTGAAAAGCTTGTGAATGTCCTCGAAGCGCCCCTTCCCGCTCGTCCTAGTGACAATGTAACTCTGGACCAATTGTTGGCCTATCAGAAACTTATGATTGATTCTGAAATGGCGAGTTACATCATGTTAGCCGCGATGATACCTGAGCTGCGGAAGCAGCATGAGCATATAGATGCTCATACCATAATCTTTTATCTTTATGAGTTGGTTGATGAGCAAGTGAAATTCGAAAGGTTTGAAGTCTCTAAGCTCCTCTTTACCTCTGAGATGCAAGAAGGTTCATTTGTGGTACTGCTCAACATGCTGAAGACTGTGGAGCCTTCTGTGAAGCATGAGCAGGGGACGATGCTATTAGTTGATTCCTCGAAGAAAGGTTCTAAGAGGAAGTCAAAGGAATAACAGAAGGGGAAGAAAAAGGCTAAGAAGGCAGAACCAACACAAAAGGGCACTTGCCATCATTGTGGCAAGGAGGGCCATTGGCAAAGAAACTGCAAGATTTATCTTGAGTCTGTAAAGAAGAATAAGGCATCAGATGCCCCATCTTCTTCAGATATCTTCATTATTGATTGTCATTCTATTTCCTCAGACACTTGGGTATTGGATACTGGGTGTGGCTCACATATATGTAATGACATACATGGGCTAAGGAATAGAAGAAGACTCGTCAAGGGAGAGTCAAATTTACGTATTAGAAATGGAGCAAAGGTTGCTACACTCGCCATCAGAACATATTTGTTGAGACTCCCTACAGGACTTGTCTTAAAACTGGACAATTGCTTTTATGTTCCTTCGATGATAAAGAACATCATTTCTATTTCTTGTTTAAATAGAAATGGGTACCATTTAACTTTTAGTAACAATTGTTGTTACATAACTTTGAATGGAATTCTTTATGGGGTTGGAACTTTAAGCAATGGTATTTATATGTTGGACGTATCCAGTGACATTTTCAATATCGAAGCGAGCAACAAGCATGCTCGAAAGGATAATCAATTCGATTCCTACATGTGGCATTGTCGTCTTGGCCATGTAAGCAAAAAATGGATGTCCGAATTACACTGATGTGGAATTCTGGAATCATTTGAATTGGATTCATACGATACATGCAAATCATGCTTAAAAGGCAAGATGACTAAGTTACCTTTTACAGGAAAAGGTGAATGAGTGGGAGAGTTGCTAGGTCTAATACATACTGATGTATGTGGACCTATGTCAACACAAGCTTTGGGAGGCTATAGCTACTTCATTACCTTCACGGATGATCACTCATGGTTTGGGTATATGTTCTTGATGAAACACAAGTCTGAAGCCTTTGAAAGGTTCAGAAATGAAGTAGAGAAACAACATGACAAGAGTATTAAAATACTTCGATCGGATCGAGGCGGTGAATGTAGGGATGTATACTGAAAAGTTTATCTTTCGTGTGAACATCTTTATTTTGAAATAAGAATAACATGATCATTATTTGCATTTTTATGGTTATGCAATATTGTCTAATAAATTACATTGTAGATAACATGGTGTGTGGTGTCACACGGGAGATCATGTTATCGGCTCCTTGTAAAGTATAAATAAAGGCTCACAATCGAGATGGCTTTGGACAAACCATCAGAATGGTTGTAGTGTGATTTGGTATTGGTTTGTCTTGACCATAGAATCACACTAGTGCACTTTGTGTGTATTGAGCAGGACCGACTTAGAGGTGATTCGATTTATTGCTGACTACATAATCGAATCGGACCTCATATATTATTTAGTATATACTCTTAATCCCGATATAATAATGGGCACATATACTTAGTATTCATCTCTTTGATTTACCAATGGGCGAGATTTATAGATTAAATCGATAGGCTCGATAAGTTGGGAGATGATATTATTTATATGGTGTGTCGGTGATTATAGGAGGAAACCGTGTCCTATATATTAGGTTGATGATGTCCCCTTGAGGAGC
Source organism: Wurfbainia villosa (assembly GCA_025175895.1). Lineage (NCBI taxonomy): Eukaryota > Viridiplantae > Streptophyta > Magnoliopsida > Zingiberales > Zingiberaceae > Wurfbainia > Wurfbainia villosa. The sequence continues at coordinate 10,782,245 of CM045991.1, read as the reverse complement.
TCATAAGGTTCATCATGTAAACCCTGCAGGTGGATTTGGTATGGCATGATGAAAAGGTTGAGTGGTACTACTCATGGAGTTAGATGTTGATTAATTAATGGTCAGTAAATTAATTAATCGACGGACATTCGAGATCTTAAACATGAGGAGAAAATTTACAAATAATATATGGAGGCCATATTAACTTATGGGGGTTGGTGAGGTAGATCAATGATAGTCCTCTGGTGGAATGGATAATGATTAGTGGATCGGACTTTATATGGGCTTGATCCATGGGTGGCCAAGATCCAACTCCTCCTCATAATCCTTATTGTAGCCTATTAACACCTCATGAAGCTTAGATCCAATGGATAGAAACAAAACTCTAGATCAAAAGCTAGAGATTAAATCTCTAAGATCCGACGGTTTAGATTAAATCTCTAGATCCAACGGTTGAGATTAAATCCTTAGAACCAATGGTGGAGATTGAACCAAGGCTTATCCCTAACTCTATAAAAGGGTGGACTAGGGGTGGGCGGCAAGACACAATTTAGAGGAAAGGGGCTAGGGTTTTAAGGCAAGGGCAAGGAGACTTAGGGTTTTGGGTGGCCACAATTAAGGAAAGAGTTTTCTTCTTCTTCTTCTTCCTAAGGTGGCCGAAACCCTTTCTCCTTCTTCTCTCCTTAGTTTGGCTGGCGCCCAAGCTTCACCCTTTCATCTATGGCTTATGATGGATAGCATTAGGGTTGCTTCCCTTGAGTGGCAAGCAATCCTAGTTGGGATAGGAATAGGATTGGGCGGCTAGGGTTAGGTTTTGAGGGTTGTTGGTGGGCGGCAACAAGTGGAGGAGAGATTCTTCTTCTTCTTCCTAAGGTTGGTCGGCCCCTCTTCCTTCTTCCCACTACCTTGGTTGGAGCTCAACCTATTTTTCTTCCCTTCATCTTGGACGGAAATTAGGAGAGCTTAGTTTAGGGTTTGGGCGGCAATAAGGAGGAGGATTGTTTTTCTTTCTCTTCTCCAAGTGTTGGCCTGCGCCCATGCCCTCTTTGATTCTCCTTTGGCCGGTTTCCATACTTTATGTTCTCTTCCTTGGCAGGTGGCAACATCAAGTTTATTGACTTGGTGGTCGATTCTTGTTGGGAAGATGAGTTTTTGTTTTATGATCTTCCTTTGTTCAGAGTGAATAAGGAAGGAAGATTGGCCATCTAGGAGCTTCGACTTTTGGAAGATCGTCGGCCACACGACGTCCAAAAGGAGGAAGGACATACAATAGAAGATCAAGAGGTATAATCTTGTTTATTTTGATTAGTGTTTTTTGTATTATGTTTATAATTGCTTTTCAATTATATGCATATGTTGTGTGGCTGTTTACTTTATGTATGTGGCTAAATAATACTTGGATCCCGATCATAAATACAAAAACCAGCGATCTGGACATCGTCTATTCCGTGGCTACTCGTAGAATAGAGGATGGCCGCTTGAACAACGAGTTTGTTCAAGTGACCTCTCTAAACGAATAGCACGACGATGACTTGATTGTTTGGGCAATCCCTTTTGTCTAGGATTAAATTTTTTTAATCTGGGGACATCGATGGGATCGCCATGAACAAACAACCAAGGTAAAGTGGGAAGCGAAGTTTCCCCTCACGGACTCGATAAGCAAAACCCTTCAATTGGTATCAGAGCCAAGGTTTCCGGTTTTGTGTGTTTAGGATTCAGTTAATTTTTATGCACTTTTCATATATTATATGTACCAGATAATAGTAGGATATGCGTAGTTTAACTCTTTGGTTGTAGGCATAAGATCCGACTATTATTGCCATATGGGTGTATATGATTGTATGTGTGTAAATGTTTATTTTGTTGAATCCTCGGGGTTGACGAGGCTAGTATTTGATTTTTTGTAAATTAGATACGACATTATTTAGCCACTCTTTATTTTATTTTACTTTTGATCTAGATTTCATGTACACTCCCTCGTAGAGTATAGGATCGATGGATGTAAATTAAAATAAGTTTTTAGTCACGGCTTGGATCTCCGGATGGCTCGTACATGGCGTAGGAGGAGCTGACGAGATGGCGATGCGACGGGAGACATATTGAAGACAAAAGCCATAATAGTTGGAAAATAATTTATTTTTCATATTTATTGCTTTTTGTTTGATATGCATGTTGTAGGCTAGGAAAATTCCTCAATTTCAAATTACTAAGTGGGAGAGGGAAATTTTTATAAATTCCCACAACCTCCATTACGATTTGACATGTGATGCAAACAAACTTGCGCGTCGACTTTGAGTGCCTTCCTCTCCATCGAATGGGTTTGTTTATAGATCATAAGGTTGAATATGGTTATAGGGAATTATTAAGGAGTGTGTGTACTTCCCCATCGTAAGGCACATAACCCGAGATAATTACCTTGGTACCAAGTAATGGTGAACACTTAGATACAAATATAAGTATCCTCCCCATCGGAGTCACTGCTTTTATTTGTAGGGCTGAAGAGAAACCAACTATTAATTTTATTTGTCAAAAAGTTAGGTTGACAAGATAGTAAAATTAATGGGTAAAATCTCCTCTTACAAATGTAGAATTCGTATACGTCCACACTATCGTGGCATATGGTATTCTCGGGTTTTTGAGGTGTTGGTTTATTTTAAAATTTTATTGTTTGAGGAATCAATAATTTTTTGAAATCAAAAGTAATGATCTATGTGATTCTTAGGATTTTCATAAATGACTTTCAGTCCACTTATTGTGATACTAAAAGAAAATAAGTTTACTGTACCCAAATTATGTTGATTGGAAAAGAATCTAGATATTGTCTTAACTGCTGAGGAGTAAAAATATGTACTTTTCGAAGAGTATCCTCCTAAGCCCGCGAATGAGTCAAGTCCTTGAGCCGAGATCGATGGGGAAACCTGTTGATATCATTCTCCAAATGAGAAGGCTTGCTCAGCTAAGGCCATGGTTGCTCGAAGTTTCTACTTGCCGAAGGCAAGAAGAAGAAGAAATAAGCTGGAGCAAAGGTGGTGGGAGGATCTCAGGGAGAAGTAAAGAAGCCGAAAGGCAAGTACTTCACTTGTAAGCAGGATGGACATTGGAAGAAGAATTGTCCCAATCCAAAACAGAACAAAGGTATATCCTTTGGTCTAGTCGTTGAAACATGGTTAGCGGTGTTATCTACCAGCACCTGGTGTGTAGATATGGGAGCCTCTGATCATGTCTGCAATACTTTGTAGGGGTTCTAGGAAACCCGATGACAAGCTGAGGGAGAGATTACCGTTTACTTGGGCAATACCACTAAGGTGGCGGCTATTGCAGTGGGAGATGTTTTATTTATCTTTTGAGAAAAATAAAACATTGGTTCTGGAAAATTCCCTTTATGTACCTTTATTTATAAAGAATTTAATTTTTGTTTCTAAATTGTTTATGGATGGATATTCTATTTCTTTTAATGACAGAGTTGTTCTAAAAGGGAATAGGGAGAATATCTGTTCAGGTACATTGATAGGAAATTTGTATACACTCGAACCTAAAGCTCCCACGATGCAAATAGAAGTTAATAACTCATCTTCTAATTCCAATAAGAGAAAAGAACCTTCGAAGATGAACCAAACATATCTTTAGCATCTTAGGCTTGGTCATATTAACCTAAGCAGAATTCAAAGGTTGATAGTTGATGGACCTTTGGGCTCATTAGTAGTGGAAGATTTCCCAACCTGCGAATCTTGCTTGGAGGGTAAAATGATCAAGAGGCCTTTTCAAGGCCAAGGGGTATAGATCCAAAGATGTGTTGGAATTGGTTCATTCTGATTTGTGTGATCCTATGTCTATCCAGGCTAGAGGTAGTTTTGATTATTTTGTCTTTTTCATAGATGATTATTCAAGATATGGATGACACTACAATCTGATCGTGGTAGTGAGTACCTCTTGGGATAGTTTAGGAAATTACTTATCAGAGGATGGGATTCAATCCCAATTGTCTACACCTGGCACACCCCAGCAGAACGGTGTAGCAGAGAAAAGGAATATGACTCTTATGGAGATGGTTAGATAGATGATGAGTTATTCTGAGTTGCCGAATTTGTTCTGGAGATATGCTCAAGATACAACAGTATACATTCTGAACTTGGTTCCATCAGTGCCTACTACTCCCACAGAATTGTGGACTAGGCGAAAGCCTAGTCTAAGACATATTCGGATATGGGGGAGTCCAACACATGTCTTTGAAGGCGAATCTTTGGTAAGTTGGAACCTCGCATGCATGCGCATGTTTGTTGGCTATCTTAGAGGAACGAAGGGTGGTTTGTTTTATAGTCCTAGAGATCAGAGGGTGATCGTTATCACGAACGCCAGATTTCTAGAAGAAGACTATGTGATGAACCATAAGCCCAAGAGTAAAATAGTTATGGAGGAATTAAAAGGGGAAGTCACTTCTTCAGTACCACCAGTACAAGAGGATATACCACAAGTCACTGCACCGCGTGTCACAGAGGATACACAAGTAATACCTCATCATAGTGGGAGGGTTGTGAGATAGCCTAATAGATTCATGTTCTTAGGAGAATCTTCTGATTTGGTCCCTGGCGAACATGAACATGATCCCTAGACATATGACGAGGCAATCCAAGATAAAGATACAGTATCTTAGCAAAAAGCATCTTGTATGAAAGCTTAATCGGTCCATTTATGGATTGAAGCAAGCTTCGAGGTCTTGGAACATCTACTTTGATGAGGTAATCCAGTCTTATGGATTTATTCAAAGTCCGGATAAGTCTTGTGTATACAAGAGATGTGACGGAAATGTAGTGATATTTCTTGTACTATACGTAGATGATATTTTGTTGATTGGCAACAATATCAAGGTGTTATCGGACGTAAGGGTATGGTTATCCAAACAGTTTGATATGAAGGACTTGGGAGAGGTAGGACACATCCTTGGGATCAAAGTTATAAGGGATTGCAGGAAAAGGATGTTTTGCTTATCTCAAGCTTCATACATAGACACGATTATGGATCGTTTTAGCATGCAGAACTCAAAGAAGGGTATTCTACCCTTCAGGCAAGGAATTCCTTTATCTAAGGAGATGTGTCCTAGAACATCTGAGGAGATAGAGGAGATGAAGGCGGTTCCTTATGCTTCGGCAATAGGAAGCCTCATGTATGCGATGCTATGTACAAGACCAGATATCTGTTTTATCGTGGGCATGGTCAGTAGATATCAGAGTAATCCAGGACAGAGATATTGGACTACGGTAAAGCATATAATTAAGTACCTAAGAAGGACTAGGGATTATATGCTAGTTTACCAGGCAGACCAATCACTCCCTGTGGGTTACACGGATTCCGACTTCCAATCTGATAGGGATAACAGTAAGTCTACCTCAGGTTTTGTGTTTACTTTGGGAGGTGGAGCCATTGTATGGAGGAGTGTCAAGCAGAAATGCGTGGCGAACTCCACCATGGAAGCTGAGTATGTGGCAGCCTCTGAGGCAGCCAAAGAAGCTGTGTGGCTCAGGAACTTCCTGATGGACTTGGATGTGATTCTTGGTTTGCCCAGAACTATCACAATTTATTGTGATAATAATGGTGCAGTTGCAAACTCGAAGGAACCACGAGCCCATAAGGCTAGTAAACACATAGAGCACAAGTACTACCTGATACGAGAAATCGTAAAGGAGGTAGAAGTTGTTGTCACCTAGATTGCATCAAAGGATGACCTGGTAGACCCTTTTCACTAAGGCCCGTCTAGCAAGAGCTTTGATAGGCATGTGGAGGGAAGGGGAATCAGATGTATGGTAGTTTGAGGATATCATAGTCTTTTAGTATAAGTGGTAGATTGTAGGGATGTATACTGAAAAGTCTATCTTTTGTATGAACATTTTTATTTTGAAATAAGAATCACATGATCATTGTTTGCATTTTTATGGTTATGCAATATTGTCTAATATATTACATTATAGATAACATGGTGTGTGGTGTCACATGGGAGATCATGTTATCGGCTCCTTGTAAAGTATAAGTAAAGGCTCACAACCGAGATGGCTTTGGACAAACCATCGGAATGGTTGTAGTGTGATTTGGTATTGGTTTGTCTTGACCATAGAATCACACTAGTGCACTTTGTGTGTATTGAGCAGGACCGACTTAGAGGTGATTCGATTTATTCGACTACATAATTCGAATCGGACCTCGGATATTATTTAGTACATGCTCTTAATCCCAATATAATAACGGGAACATATACTTAGTATTCATCTCTTTGATTTACCAATGGGCGAGATTTATAGATTAAATCGATAGGCTCGATAAGTTGGGAGATGATATTATTTATATGGCGTGTCGTTGATTATAGGAGGAAACCGTGTCCTATATATTAGGATGATGATGTCCCCTTGAGGAGCTCATAAGGTTCATCATGTAAACCCTGCAGGTGGACTTAGTCCTGCATGATGAAAAGGTTGAGTGGTACTACTCATGGAGTTAGATGTTGATTAATTAATGGTCAGTAAATTAATTAATCGATGGACATTCGAGATCTTAAACACGGGGAGAAAATGTACAAATAATATATGGAGCCCATATTAACTTATGGGGGTTGGTGAGGTAGATCAATGATAATCCTCTAGTGGAATGGATAATGATTAGTGGATCGGACTTTATGTGGGCTTGATCCATGGGTGGCCAAGATCCAACTCCTCCCCATGGTCCCTATTGTAGCCTATTAACACCTCATGAAGCTTAGATCCAATGGATAGAAACAAAACTCTAGATCCAAAGGTAGAGATGAAATCTCTAAGATCCTACGGTTGAGATTAAATCTCTAGATCTGACGGTTGAGATTAAATCCCTAGAACCAATGGTGGAGATTGAACCAAGGCTTATCCATAAATCTATAAAAGGGTGGACTAGGGGTGGGCGGCAAGACACAATTTAGATGAAAGGGGCAAGGGTTTTGGGCGGCAAGGGCAAGGGAGACTTAGGGTTTTGGGTGGCCACAATTAAGGAAAGAGTTTTCTTCTTCTTCTTCTTCCTAAGGTGGCCGAAACCCTTTCTCCTTCTTCTCTCCTTGGTTTGGCCGGCGCCCAAGCTTCTCCCTTTCATCTATGGCTTATGATGGATGGCATTAGGGTTGCTTCCCTTGGGTAGCAAGCAATCCTAGTTGGGATTGGAATAGGATTTGGCGGCTAGGGTTAGGTTTTGAGGGTTGTTGGTGGGCGACAACAAGTGGAGGAGAGATTCTTCTTCTTCTTCCTAAGGTTGGCCGGCCCCTCTTCCTTCTTCCCACTACCTTGGTTGGAGCTCAACCTATTTTTCTTCCCTTCATCCTTGGCCAGAAATTAGGAGAGCTTAGTTTAGGGTTTGGGTGGCAACAAGGAGGAGGATTGTTTTTCTTTCTCTTCTCCAAGTGTTGGTCGGCGCCCATGCCCTCTTTGATTCTCCTTTGGTCAATTTCCATACTCCATGTTCTCTTCCTTGGCCGCCGGCAACATCGAGTTTATTGACTTGGTGGCCGGTTCTAGATGGGAAGATGAGTTTTTGTTTTATGATCTTCCTTTGTTCGGAGTAAACAAGGAAGGAAGATTGGTCATCTAGGAGCTTCGACTTTTGGAAGATCGTCGCCCACACGACATCCAAAAGGAGGAAGGACATACAATAGAAGATCAAGAGTTATAACAAGAGGTATAATCTTGTTTATTTTGATTAGTGTTCTTTTGTATTATGTTTATAATTGCTTTTCAATTATATGCATGTGTTGTGTGGATCTTTACTTTATGTATGTTGCTAAATAATACTTGGATCCCGATCACAAATACAAAAAGCGATCAGGACATCGTCTATTCATGGCTACTCGTAGAATAGAGGATGGTCGCTTGAACAATAAGTTTGTTCAAGTGACCTCTCTAAACGAATAGCACGATGATGACTTGATTGTTTGGGCAATCCCTTTTGTCTAGGATTAAATTTTTTAATCCGGGGACATCGATGGGATCGCCATGAACAAACAACCAAGGTAAAGTGGGAAGTGAAGTTTCCCCTCACGTACTCGATAATCAAAACCCTTCAGTGAATACTTAAGTCAAGAGTTTCTAGATTATCTAAGAGATAATGGTATATTATCTCAATGGACTCTGCCATATACACCACAGCATAATGGTGTATCTGAGTTGCGTAACTGGACCTTATTGGACATGGTCACGTCAATGATGAATCATGCGAATCTTCCCAAGTCCTTTTGGGGCTATGCACTTCAGACAGCTGTTTACTTGTTAAACAGAATGCCAACCAAGGTATTCTCTACTACACTATATGAGATATAGAATAGTAAGAAACCTCATGTATCTTACTTGAAGATATGGGGTTGTCCTGCTTATGTGAAGCGGACTGTATCAGACAAATTGGATGCTAAGTCTGATAAATGTCTATTTATTGAATACCCTAAGGAAACAAGGGATTACCAATTCTATCATCCTCTGGAACAAAAGGTGTTTATTTCAAGGCATGTTGTGTTTCTAGAGAAAGAGTTTCTCTTGCAAGAAAACAGTGGGAGTGTCGTCGAGCTTGAGGAGGCTCGAGATACTCAAATAGACATTGATGAGATACCTGGTGAAGCACAACATCCAATAACTCATAGTGATGAGCAATCGGTTGGACCTATTGAGACACCACATCTTCGTAGATTTAGTAGAACATGTAATATTCCTGAGAGATATGGATTTCTCATAAGTGAATCGAACGATGTGTTACTCATTGATGATGAAGAGCCTACCAGTTATGAAGAAGTTCTGACAAGTTCAGAAAGGGATAAGTGGCTTGAAGTCATGAAGTTGGAAATGGATTCCATGTATGAAAACCAAGTTTGGAACTTGGTTGACCTACCTGAAGGCATAAAGCCTATAGGGTGCAAGTGGGTTTTCAAGAAGAAAACCGACATGGATGGTAATGTGATTACCTATAATGCTAGATTGGTGGCGAATGGATATCGTCAAAAGCAAGGTGTTGATTATGACGAAACCTATTCGCCTATTGCTATACTTAAATCCATTTGGATGCTCCTGGCCATAGCAGCTCATTATGATTATGAGATATGGCAGATGGATGTGAAAACAACTATCTTTAATGGAAACCTACTCGAGGATGTGTATATGATACAGCCTGAGGGTTTAACATAGGTTGATAAAACAAAGGTATGCAAATTGCAACGGTCCATATATGGACTGAAGCAAGCATCTAGGAGTTGGAATATTCATTTTGATGAGACAATCAAAAAGTTTGATTTCTCACAAAATTCGGATGAACCTTGTGTGTACAAGAAGGTTAGTGGAAGTACAGTCATGTTCCTAGTATTGTATGTCGATGATATATTACTTATAGGAAATGATGTTTCTGTCTTATAGTCAGTTAAAATTTGATTGTCCAAGACATTCTCCATTAAAGACCTGGGAGAAGCAACCTACATCCTCGAGATTAAGATCTATAGGGATAGATCGAAATAGTTGCTTGGTCTTTCGTAGTCTACATATATAGACCGAGTGGTAAAGAGGTTTATCATGTCGGAATCCAAGAAAGGTTTCCTTCCCATCAGGCATGGGATACACCTTTCGAAGTCTATGTATCCGCGCACAGAAGATGAGAGGATTTTTATGAGTAAGATTCCCTATGCATCGACAATATGATCTATCATGTATGCTATGTTATGTACGAGGCTTGACGTATCGTATGCTCTGAGTGTCACAAGCAGATACTAGTCTGATCCAAGAATGGATCATTAGGCGGCTGTTAAGACGATCCTTAAATACTTAAGAAGAACTACGGATGTGTTCCTAATATATGGAGAAGGGGACATGGTTATACGCGGTTATACGAATGCCAACTTCCATACATACAAGGATGATTCCAAGTCTCAGTCTGGGTATATAATCACCTGGAATGGAGGCGGAATAAGTTGGAAAGGTTCCAAGCTAGACACTATAGTGGATTCTTCCACTAAGGCAGAATACATTGCAGCTTCGGAAGCAGCAAAGGAAGCGGTTTGGATCAAGAAGTTCATCTCTGAACTTGATGTGGTCTCATCAATGATCCAAACATGTGCTTCGCCACTATCTTCTGATCAAAGAGATCATTAGTAAGAAGGAAATACAGATCGAGTAGATTTCCACTGAAAGGAACTGAGCGGATCCTTTAACTAAGGCATTACCTCAAAGTAAGTTTGAGGGTCATGTTAGAGCTTATGGTATTGGATACCGTAGCGATTGACATTAGGCCAAGTGGGAGTTTGTTAGTAGTATATGAGAGGTGTCCTAAGGCAATCGCCTTATGGTTGTACCATTTATTTGATAAATGAAGATTCACTATTTGAGTATACATGTTTTCATGTATTTGATTGGATCATAAACTCATTTACTGAATGTTTGCAATACGATTCGCAGCATGAGAGAATTTGTGATTGGATCACAACTAGTGAGTATTTCTACATGTGTAATTGTAATGTATTGGAATTATCCATAGTCGATGAATTGATGGATTTGGACACCATCAATTATGTCAAGACTACCACGAGGTATACTCCTTGGTGTATCCAAGCAGCTGATTCTCACTGGCTCGAGACATTGTGATGTCCGGTGTTAATCGTGGATGCTAGTTATGGTAACTAGTTCATTGGAGTGACCATTTGTAAAACTTCATATGGTTCTCTGCATATATAAATATGTCAATGAAGTTCTTACTGCAGCTTAAGTGCGATGTTCCTTTGACTTGCGGTATTCAAGTCATCTTGGTGATGAAGACTTATGCTTTGACATCTTAAGCAAGCATCTCAGAGGATATGTGGACCCGGGATGATTGGGAATAAGTCGAAGTGATCGAAGGTGTTTGAATAGCCTATAAAGGATTCACCACTCTTTGCGAGGAGATGTATACCCATGGCCTCTCGTCGGATTGTTACTAAAGTCTTTGGCCAAAGCATTACATGTTTAGAGTAAGGTACTCTTGGATACATGTGTAATAACTAGAGTCCATAGGATGAGGAAATGATACTTGGGCTAGGTGTGACATAGTCAACCTAGTGGGGACTGACACTATAGACCATGTCCTGAACCAAGCGGGTATAAGATGCATGAAGGGAACGAGGCACGATTCATTGTAGTCGCAGAAGTGTTTCAGAAATAGTTTTGGATCAACCATTGATCTTTTCGGTTAATTGGGGATCATGATGTACTACTAGGTGCCACTCATGATCGTTCTATAATTGATGGTTAATTATAGATGGCCAACATAAACCGAGAACCTATTTGGTCACACGCACAACGAGCGTAATCCAAAGGATTTAAAACGAGCTTGAGAATGAGATTCTCAGGCCGAGAGAAACTAGGTTTGGTTGGACCAAACAAGGAACGAGCATGAAATCATTTCAGTCACAATTGAAGCGTGGATGGGCCGTGACTTATGAAGACATGATGAATGAACCAAATTTGTTTAGTTCTAATCCAATGGTGAAGAATAAACCAAAGGGGTTTGGTTTGTTTTAAATGAATGAACCGAAGTTGGTTCGGTTCATTTTAACTTAAAATAGACCAACTCGGTTCAGTTTTTTTTAACTTAAGTTATTGGAACGGGTTAACGGGTTTTGGTTATGAACCAATAACTGTTAAGATAATGTGTTCTCTGTAGGGGATCGAAACGGCCGGCTAGAGGGGGGGTGAATAGCCCTCGAATGTTGGATGTCGTAATTCGTTCGTTCTCGTGTGCTTGTCTACAATTGTCGTTAATATACGTAGCGGAATAACAATAGAAATAACATCAATACAAGCACAATCAATACACAAGCATATACGTGGTTCAGAACCTAATGGTTCCTACTCCACGAGGTGAGCTCAACGAGCTCGTGTTATGCGCACGGCACTAACAACACTCCATATCGACTACACGTCGGAGGTAGAGAAACCTCTCACAAGCTATTACAACAAGTAATATGAAATACAAGAAGAAATACAAAGACAATACAAAAGAGAACTTTTACACAATTGCTTTGATCGCTTTCTTGTTGCTTGCTTTAGATGGCTCTTGAAGGTCTGGAATGCAGCAGCAATTCCCCTCCAATAGCTTCACAAAAACCTTTGCAAAAACCTCCATCTCGAGCTCCTTTTATAACCTACATCGAGTTGTTTTCATGCCTAGCAGTCGACTACCAAAAGGCACGATCGCCTCAGAGCATGTTGTCTCACAACGGCCGATCCACGCTGACAAGTTCCAACGGATCACCTATCACCAACCGATGATGCCCATCACCGACCGGGTGACCTAGTAGTCGATCGCCACGGCCACGGAGCGCTCGTGCTCGCGACACTCCATCACCGATCATTATCCTCTAGCTCATCACCGCCGACATCACGATCACACCCATGGCAATGATCGCTAAGCACAAAAACCCTAGCCTTACACTCACCGAACCCTAGTCGACTTGGATCACCGAACCGCACCCATGCTTGATCGATGTCGGCAAAACCTCAAACACCAAGTTGTTTGAGCATTCGACCGTCGGGTAAACCCTCAAACATTAAGTTTGAGCCTCCGACACTCAGTCATAGCCACTTGGCCAAGTCCACCTTATCCCTCATGGAGTTCCCCATCGAAACTCTCTTTCTTCGGCCTACGTCCCTCGGATGCGCCATGTGCACGACTTCGCAATGCCATCCTTCGCGTCTCATACCCTAGAAGTATGCTTCCCTTTGGGCTCACTCCATTCGCTCCCCGTCCGGCGGTCCCTCGGATGCACCAAGCATACGGCTTCGCAATGCCATCCTTCACCGACTCAAGGACCCGAGCCTAGTGAACTTGCCAAGTTCTCAAGACTTCCCAAATGCACCAAGCGCACGGCTTCGCAATGCATTTATCACCAAGAACCAAGCGCACGGCTTCGCAATGCTTTGGATTTCCCATGCCAAGCACCAAGCACACGGCTTCGCAATGCTTTGGACTTTCCCATGCCAAGGCTTCCCCCTTGGACTTCCACACAAAGCTCCATGCATGGATTTTCCATGCCAACCCCATGTTGGACTTTCCCATGACAATCCCATGTCATGAGTTTTATCCATCATCAAAATACTATCAAGGTACTGCTCGAGTCAAACTCGAGTCAACCTGGGCCGATTGCACCAACAATCTCTCCCTTTTTGATAATTGACAAAACTACCATCTCAAGTCTACCAACTCTCCCATATTGGCAATTCTCATATCCCAATGAGAATTCCAACGAACTCTAATTGGTAACTTGGTAACTTCTCCCCCTTTTTGACACTACATCAAAAAGGTCCTCCCCAAGGGTATGAATGTCTCATATCCCAATGAGATCTTACAATCTCTCCCTTAGAGGAACACATGCCTACAATCTTTCTAGTGATCCCATATCACTTAAAGAGAGGCAACCCAATTTTCCTCCCATGAGGAAATACACATCCATCTTCCCATGATGGATACCTCCCCCTAGAGGCTTGCTCCCCCTTGACCATTGCACCAAAAAATGTCCTTGGAGAGTCCCTAAGCCAATAGGAACATTAAACCAAACAAAATTAAGGCAAAGTTCAACAATGAACTCTCATCCACCTTAAAATTGATACTCACCCTCAACCCAACTCCTAATCCATATCCAATGGATTTCCACCCTCTCTAATGCTCTCCCAAGCATATCCTAGGGTTAGGAGTGGTTAGGGGACCTTAACCTAGCTGAACATGGGCCTAACCAACAAGATTTACCCGAAATCAACTTGGGCGATCAAATCAAATCAATCATTTACATCACCATCATCGATCCATGCCATCATGATGATCGATAATCATTTTGAAGATTTCGTAAATGGATTTCCAAAATCCATAAGTAAATATACATAAGTTTAAAATTCTTGAAATTTGGTATGTATATTACTTATCATAAACACTATGGGTGAAAATTATTTGAAAATTATTTTACCCATTAAATTAGGAGATTGATACAAAGTCCAAAATTTAAGAAAAGCTTCAATAAGGAGCCCTCTTTGTATCATCCCATTCAATGGTGATAGCTATCAAAAGATAGGCTTCACAAAGGTTTTTCAAAATGTTTTCAAAATATTTTTCAAACCTTTATTTTCTTTTTCCTAAACATCTCACCAATATCTAGATGTGTAAAACACATACAAGTCAAATATTTTTTGAGATGTGGGTTTTGTTTTGTTTATGTTCTCATGCATATTTCTAGGCAATATTATTTGATTCCCATCAAATCATGCCATAGTCCTTAATTTCATTTTAATTTATGCATGATGATGATTATGGCATAGATATGATATAAGTAAAACCATATGCCAATATCATGATGTCATGGCATGTGAATGAGATCTAGGCATACATAACATCTAAATATAAATCTAAACATGATCATGACATTTTTATAGATAAGAATGAAGATGATGTCATGACATGGCAAGGAAAACAAATCATGACAACTAAAATATACTAAGGTATAGAATACCTAAGTGTTAAAATCAATTTGCCATTTCTAGAGATTAAACCAATTTTGCCTTAATGTCATTCATCTCCCTAGTGTGCCAAAAAAAACCCAAAATGGCACACCATGACTTCTATGACCTAATTGTGCCAATTTAAATCATTTTTAACTTCTCAAACCATATTGGCACACCCTAATGTGTCAACTCACAATGGCTAGGTTAACCACCCATCCACTTAGGGTTGACACACCCTAACCCATTTAGCGTGAATCAATCACGCTCTTAGGAACCCAATATCTATTGGAGCTCCTTGGGTTAACAAAGTATTCCCTCGGGATAACTTCCCTAGATACCTTCCTAATGACCCTTTTTGGCTTTGAGTCCATAGTCAAATGGGTCTTACTTGGGTCAACTCTAGAGGTGACTCCTCCATTGACCTTCTTAGTGGCTACATTTGATTTCTTTAAGGTGTTAGCCACTAAACACATACCATGGCTAGACTTAGGGATGGCTTCCCTATTAGCCTTGGTTTTCCTAGACCTAGATGTGGTTCCATAATTAAATGGAACATTATTGTAGGACATAGGTTTTTGACCCAAACCCTTCTTGCCCTTAGACATTTCTTGTTTTCTAGGTCTTGCCTTTTGTACATTAGACCCCTTTACCGAATTTGATATTATTGCTAGGGTCTTCTCCAATTTTTATAGCCTTGACCTCAAGACTTGGTTTTCTAACTCTAATTTTCCCAATTTTGAATTTTCATTTGTCTTTTGGGAAATGTTTTTCTTTTTAGGCATATGCCTAGATTTCTTGGGATTAACACCCAAGTTTTCTTCAATTCTCCTAATTGACTCTCTAGGTAAAATAGGTCTAGAATTATGATTCCTAGGTTTATCCTTAGTTATATGAACATGCTTGGCACCTAAGCAATAAACCTTATTATTTCTCTTAGCATGCTTTTTATTTATAATTGCAAGAGAACTAAAATAATTCTTAGCATGCTTTTTGACTCTAGAAATTAAAGGTGCATTAAGTAAATTTGTACCTTAGGTTAGCTTTAGAGCTCCCCTACATGAGTTGCACCTTCTTGCCCTTTCTTCCTCCCCTAGGCATTGGCTTCGTAGTGTCCCTTTGATTGCATTTAAAGCACACAATGTGCTCTTTGCTCTTGATTTTGGGAACACCGCATCCTTTGACTTTGGGTTGACTTTTGGTGTGATGCCTTCTTCCTTAGCCAATTTAGGGCATTTGCTCTTGTAATGCCCTTTCTCCCTACACTCAAAGCATATTATGTGATTTTTATTTAAAATTACAACACTTGAGTTACCTAGGAGTTGGTGGAGGCCTCTTCACTTCACTTCTTCGGAGGTAGAAGCTTCATTTTGATCTTGCTCCGAAGAAATCCTTTCCTCCTCAATGCTAGAGGTGGAGGTCTCCACCAAGTCATCCACATCTTCAAAAGTGGATGGTGATTCTTCTTCGACATTCTCCTTTACTTGTGCCGATTGGGAATTTTCTTGGAATTTCATTACCTTATTCCATAATTCCCTTGCATCCCTATAATCACCCAATCTAGACCAAATAGTGTTAGGTAACAAATCACTAATCAACTTGATTACCTTGAGATTTGTCTTGAAGTCTTTGATTTGGTCTTGGGTCCATTTTGACTTCTCAATTGGCTTGTTGTACTTGTCCCTAGGCATTTCAAAACCGTTTTCTATAATAATCATAAAATCAAAATCAGTTTCTAGATATACCTCCATTTTTCTTCTCCACCATAGAAAGTCTCCTTCGAATTTGGGTGGTTGAAGGTTTTAGCCGGCCATCTTGTAGTGCTCTCGCGGCGGTTAGTCCTTGAAGAGCGACCTCGGCTCTGATACCACTTGTAGGGGATCAAAATGGCCGGCTAGAGGGGGGGTGAATAGCCCTCGAACGTTGGATGTCGTAATTCGTTCGTTCTCGTGTGCTTGTCTACAATTGTCGTTAATATACGCAGCAGAATAACAATAGAAATAACAATAATACAAGCACAATCAATACACAAGCATATACGTGGTTCGGAACCGAATGGTTCCTACTCCACGGGGTTAGCTCAACGAGCTCGTGTTATGTGCACGACACTAACAACACTCCTTATCGACTACACGTCGGAGGTGGAGAAACCTCTCACAAGCTATTACAACAAGTAATATGAAATACAAGAAGAAATACAAAGACAATACAAAAGAGAACTTTTACACAATTGCTTTGATCGCTTTCTTGTTGCTTGCTTTAGATGGATCTTGAAGGTCTGGAATGCAGTAGCAATTCCCCTCCAATAGCTTCACAAAAACCATTGCAAAAACCTCCATCTCGAGCTCCTTTTATAACCTACATCGAGCTATTTTCGCGCTTAGCAGTCGACTGCCAAAAGGCACCAGTCGACTGCCCCTATAGTCGTTGTCTCAAAACGGCCAGATCCACGTCAGACAAGTTCCAACAGATCACCTACCAGTCGACTGATGATGCCCATCAGTTGACTGGTGACCTAGTAGTCGACTGCCCAGTCGGCTACGGAGCGTTCTGTGCTAGCGACACTCCCATCAGTCGACTGTCACCCCTCAGCAGTCGACTGCTGTCGACATCAGTTGACTGCCAAGCATAAAACCCTAGCCTTACACCAGTTGAACCCTAGTCGACTTGGATCAGTCGAACCGGCACCTATGCCAGTCGACTGATGTCGGGCAAAACCTTAAACACCAAGTTGTTTGAGTATTCGACTGTCGGGTAAACCCTCAAACATCAAGTTTGAGCCTCCGACACTCAGTCTTAGCCACTTGGCCAAGTCCACCTTATCCCTCATAGAGTTCCCCACCGAAGCTCTCTTCCCTCGGCCTATGTCCCTCGGATGCGCCAAGCGCACGGCTTCGCAACGCCATCCTTCGTGTCTCATACCCTAGAAGTATGCTTCCCTTTAGGCTCACTCCATTCGCTCCCCGTCCAGCGGTCCCTCGGATGCACCAAGCGCATGGCTTCGCAATGCCATCCTTCACCGACTCAAGGACACGAGCCTAGTGAACTTGCCAAGTTCTCAAGACTTCCCAAATGCACCAAGCGCACGGATTCGCAATGCATTTCTCACCAAGCACCAAGCGCACGACTTCGCAATGCTTTGGACTTCCCATGCCAAGCTCCAAGCGGACGGCTTCGCAATGCTTTGGACTTTCCCATGCCAAGGCTTCCCCCTTGGACTTCCACACCAAGCTCCATGCTTGGATTTTCCATGCCAACCCCATGTTGGACTTTCCCATGACAATCCCATATCATGAGTTTTATCCATCATCAAAATACTATCAAGGTACTGCTCGAGTCAAACTCGAGTCAACCTGGGTCGATTGTACCAACATTCTCTATAAAAACAATGCTTAAGGGTTTTTCGTAGAGAACTTTGAGTGTTGGAAAACCTAGCTGCCAAACCCTCTCCCTCTCTTCTCCTTGCCGCCGCCCAAGCTCTCCTTGCCGCCCAACTTTTGTGCCACCGTCTCAGTTGCTGTCGGTGTCAAAGATGCCGCTGGCCATCCTCTGGCAACCCTCCGGTGACTCACCTTGGTTCTAGCGACCAAGTGTTGGCCGACCATCCTCTTTGGCTGGTGGAACATCCTCCACCAAGCTATCCAGTGTTTCCTTACGTGTCAGAGCATCGTTTGGATGACATTTTGAGCTCCGAAATCGACTACTTTATCGGGGATTCGATCTTCAGTAATCCTCATAGGTGGAGGATGAAGTATTCGTCAAACGGTTGACGAATACCTCTCTAGAGAAGTGAGTTTTAGGGACACATTTTCAAATCCAAATTTTGATTCGGATTGTGATCTTCTCTCGATCACATCATCTTCGACACAAGGCTAGTGACTCGTACGAAGATGAAGCTCATGGCTTTGTGAAGTCATCCCGATGATACTCGGCGTGGATATAGATAGAGGCAATTCTAGCGAGAGTCACTCCGATTGATGTCTTTTCCGCTACACGTGATACATCAGGTATACATAGAGTAATTTCCTTTTATTGCAAAATTTGAAACTACGATTATGTATACACATGTTGTACTATGCATGCGTGTGGTGTGTGTGATGTAATAAATTAGATTTATTACTTTTTATTTCTTCAGCTGCGTACATGTTTACGAAACATGTTCAAACACATACTTGCCGTGGTGTCGAAAACCCAACAGATTCGCTTAACACATGCACAAGAAGGTAACTTAGTAAATTTTTAGAACATATCTATTTTGCTTTGATTGAAAATATCACTTGATAAATCTAGTTAACATGCTAAGTATGGACAAATGATTTTTAAAATTTCATGGCACTAAGGTTTGCTTGAGGACAAGCAAAGATTTAAGTCTGGGGGAATTGATGTGAGCAAAATATATAGGGTTTTAAGAATAGTTTTCGCTCACATCTCATTACATTTTATGTTAGTTTCATGTATATGTCACTTTGTTTTTCATGCATTTCCTATTTTCTAGTTTGGAGATTTGCTCTTTGTACTTTTGTATGCAGGAGAGCATTTCGTGGGGAAAAGGGCACACTTTCGGAGTAAAAGAAGGGCATTTTGTAGCTGGACGTAGAAGGGGACACGACCAGGGCGTGTGGCTACACACGACCATGTCCAAGGGGCGAAATAGACCACCCCAGTGCCACACACAGTCTAGCCATGTGGAAACACACGGTCGTGTGGCGTTGCACGATTCTGAATCGAGTCGGTTATTTTCTAGGTTTCAGAGAGATCAAGGCTAATGTCTATATAAAGGAGGCTATGCCCAAACCCTAGGGGAGGCCCGATGGCTGGGACGGCACACCGGTGCCCTAAAAAGCACTGGAAACTCACAAAGGGGAGGAAGAGATCCACTCGAGAATCAAGTTCTGCACCTCAATGCCAGAGAGAAGAGCTGTATTGCATTGTAATTCATATTTCTTACACGTTTTTCATTGTATTCATGAAGTCCATAATGTTCTGTGATTCTCTTCTCGTATTCATGGAGTAGACTCTCCAATTCTATGATTAAGGAATAGTTTGTGTTGAGTAGAATATTGCTATTTCAAATATATTTCCATTTTTGAAATCGTATTTGCAGTTGAATGATTATTTAGATCTATAGCTTTGTCTTTTGGTTTTCTATCTTCCGTGCGTAAACGATACGAGGGGTGACAACCCTCATATCAAAGATTTATAGGATATTAGGAGGAACCTAAGGGTTGTCCTCATCGCTTGCACCTATGGATAGAAGGATGCGATAGAGTCGGTAATGTGTCTCGTTTCTGGCTCGTTGCAGGGATCGATTCGACATCCTTGTACCATCTATTCTGTCTTAACAAAAAGGGCAACTAAAGTAGTAGATGAATTAACTCTAGAAGGGTTGAGGGACCTTAGTGACAGGGGGCTCCCAATGGTATCAACCCCCTGAGCTCTGATGATTCGAAAAGGTTTGTCTGTTAGGAGAAGGTAGCTCCCGATAGATGCGAAGGGCTCATCGGAAGAGTATATGATGTCCTTTCCACAAAACCCTAGATAGAACATCTAGATACATTCAATTGAAAGCATGTTCTGCGACACACAAACGAAACTGAAGTCCTAGAATCCCATCCAAATCCTCGTAGCAACCCTTCTCTTCCTTCGTGTGACACCATACTGAGTCGGACCACCGTCAACCTCTCATTTGTTAACTCTAGGATTCCCAATCCGAACAACAACACATCCACTGGACAAATGAATACTCAAAATCTCAGTCCGTGTGGGATCGATATTCTTTATTACTTGATGACACCCATGCACTTTTGGGCATTGAGCAAGAGTGCGCACTTCGAGTCCTTGACGGTCTCCGTCGCGAGATTTTAGGGAAACCTTGCACAAAAAATACCAAAAAAACACGAAAAAGGTTCCAAGACTTTGCCTTGGATTAGTAATGTAGGAAATGAAAAGAAACAAAAGGAATAAATGAGAAATAACCAACTAAAACAAAAGATGAGCACTTACAACCTTCGATGTCCCGAAAATGGTACTAAACGATGGTTTTTGGGGATGAATACAGCTTGATACGAGGGTTTGCCCTAGTAAGAAGTGTAGATCTCTCCAAGAGCTTCATTTTGGTAGGTAGCCCATTTCGTGGGTCAACTTGTACGAAAAGTTATGCCCATTTTACCGTCGGCTACTCCAAAAGCGAATACTTGCAAAACAAAACCAAACGAAGAGTACCAAGACTTCGTCTTGGATTAGTAGTGCGGGAGAAAAATTTAAACGAACGAAAAAACAAATCTGTAAAAAATGCTAGATTGGTGGTTTCACCAAATCTAAGCGCCCCCGACTCTGATACTAATTGTTGGATCGAAGAGGATCGCTAGAGGGGGGGTGAATAGTGATAAAACCTTTTTTTTGTTTGTTCGTTAAAACCTGAGTAGATAATTAATTGCAGTGGAAAGATAAGCAATAAATAAAGGAGAAAAATATTTTTACTTGGTTCGTAGCCTTCAGCAACTACTCCAAGGCCCTAGTGGTCCTTGACCACACACGGAGGGCAAAACACTAAAACACTCCTCCTCGTTGGAGGTAGGAGTTAGACGATTACAAAAACCTTCGAAAGCAAAGGATAGAGAGACACACCCTCTCTTCTATTAATGTAAAATGCAACGATAGAAAACCTCAATAAAGAATTGCAGTATAAAAGAGATGACAAAATAAAATTATACCAACAACTAGTAAATATAAATTAAGCTAGGGTTGTTGGCAGCACTTCGTTGTTGTAGAGTCATCGGAGAGTCGTAGCGTTGCGGAGGCTTTTGAGCACTTAGAGATTGATGAAAAACCCTAGGAGAAGCCCTCCTTTTATAGCCTTTAAGCCCCTCATCGAATGGGTCTTCAACCAATAGGAATTGGGCACAAAACTACTTGAAAAATGGTGATAAAGCTTGACTCCTCGAGGCTGATTTTTGACCATCGGTTGAACTAATTTCTTGGCCGGTTGAACTGATGGCTCAGTAGTTGAACTGATCCTTGGCCAGTTGAACTGATGGCTTAGCAGTTGAATTGATCCTTGGCCGGTTGAACTGATTTTCAGACTTTTCGACTGTAATAAAGAGTTAGCTCGAAATATAAGTGAATTCGATGGTCACTTGCCGTCCGATCTCAACATAGACATTCCATGGGAAGTCTTGGTCGGATCGTTGCCTAAGGATGTCCCCGTATGAAGGACTCGACCTTACTTACGCTCACTCACACAAGCTTACCTCAACATTTACCTTTGAAGCCTTGCTTTCAGTCTCCACTTGATTCCTTCGGCTCCCTCTGAAGTCCTCCCAGTGTCACCCGACCACTACGATTCTCTCCGATTGTCGCTGACCTTCGGCTTAGCTTAGCATTTCTGTACACTCAATTCAGCTCATGAGATAATGACATGAGCTTACTTTGTATCGTTTGCTATAATCAAAACTCAGTTTCGACTTAGGTGCCTATTGTACCAACATTCTCCACCCCGTTACTGCTCGAACAGGGATCAACTCATTCTCTTCGTTTTTGACTACTGTGGTGTCATGTTTCTTTGGAACTACATGCATCGGACTTACCCACTCACTATTCAAAATTGGGTAAATTATTCCGACATCCAAAAGTTTAAGCACTTCCTTTTTCACTACCTTCTGTAGGTGTGGGTTAAGTCGCCTTTGGCGCTCCACGGTTGACTTACACCCATCCTCAAGTATTATCCTATGCATGCACAGACACGGGCTTATCCCATTTATGTCATCAATAGTATACCCCAACACTTTTTTGTACATCTTGAGGACCCCTAGCAACTTTCTTGTCTCTACCTCACTCAAATTGGTGTTTATTATCACCAGATGGGTTGAAGTCAGACCCAAAAATTCGTACTTGAGATTAAGGGGAAGTGGCTTCATCTCAGGCCCTGTGTGTTTCTTTTTTGCCTCCTGCCCTGACTCTTCCTCTTCTTCTAATCCCAAAGATAGGGAAGCTTCTTCCATGCAGTCCTCCTCTTTGTCCCCTCCCAATACTTGGTAGGCTACTTCAACTTTACCTACCCCCTTTATGGGGAGTGCCTCCTGAAAGTCTTGCTCGATGTTTGCCCACATTTCGAGAGTCCACACCACTGTCTCGATAATGCGATATGCATTGTTTGTGCTCTTTTCCATTAGTATTCCCCTGCGGCTATGTCCAAAAGTTCTTTTGATGGGCTAGTCATCACAAAATAAAAAATATGAAGGAATAACCAATCTTGTAATCCATGGTGTGGACAATGAATAACCAGTTCTTGTAGTCTCTTCCATGCCTCGGCCAGAGTCTCTTCACACCCTTGCTCAAATGAAAGGATTTTATCCCTAAGGTAGGCTGTTTTGTGGGAGGGGAAGAATTTATTTATAAAAGTGTCCTCCATCTGTTCCCATGTCATTATACTCCCATCTAATAGGGTGTGTATCCATTGCTCAGCCTCCCCTTTCAAGGAGAATGGGAACATAATGAGCTTAATGGCATATGTTGGGACTCCTTCATATTGCACTGTACCGTAGTACGCTAGAAAGTCTTCGAGGTGTAGATAGGGCTCCTCAATATGAGTTTCTCCAAACTACTTCTCTTGAATAAGAGAAATTAATGCAAGATTTATTTCCCAGCTCGTGGTCTGAATTCGTGGAATAGTTATGTAGGAGTTCCATGCTTTTTGTCTAGGCGCTATGTAATCTCTCAAGGGTCGAGCGGGTTGTGTTAACATTTCAACGGCCCTTGATGAGAGGGGATTAAATAATCATATACAATGAATAATGTTGAGGATCGAACCAAAACTTGATGAATCATGTCTATCAAACCGGATTTTAATATCGATAGTTCAAAAACTGAAGTAACTCAAGATATAATAAATCTAAATTAAAATTAGATATGGAAAAGCTAAAACTAAAGTATATAAAAATAAAAATAAAAATAAAAATAAAGTAAGTAAATAAATCAAACCTATGTCCGATCCAATAATCCACTTCTTGATTCGATATCGAATTAATCAGTCCCCGGCAACGGTGCCAAAAACTTGATGCATACAAATGTGACCTCAAATCTCACGGAGGAGACCGTCAAGGACTTGAAGCGTGCGCTTACGCTCAATGCCTACAAGTGCATGGGTGTCATCAAGTAATAAAGATTTATCTATCCCATAGGGACTAAGATTCGAGTACCGATCTATTCGGTGAACATTATTGTTTGGAAATAGATTCTAATGGTTGTGGTTCAAAGGTTTGTCGACGATCCTAACTCTAGTACAGTGTCACACGGAGGAAGAGAAGGGACGCTACGAGTCTTTGGAGGGATTCTAGGATTTCGGTTTTGTTTGTGTGTCGCAGAACACGTTGGCAATTGAGTTTTGTCTAGGTTTCTAGCTACGATTTTGTGGAAAGGACATCATAAACTCCCCCGATGAGCCTTCGTATCTATCGAAAGCTACCCCTTCCATACTAGGTTAACCCATGGCTTTAGGATGGGATATTCGGTATGAGGATGCTGAATCGATCCCTGCGACGAATCAAAAATGGGGCATGGTTCCTACTCTATCACATCCTTCTGCCCACAATTACTGGCGAAAATATATTTGAACCAACATGTACCAACTCAACACAAACTACTCCCTAGTCCTAAAATCAGAGAATCTACTCCATGAATTCTAGAAAAGAATCACAAGGCATTGTCAAATTCACATATACAAGATAATGTATGGAAAGAATATAGAATACAATGCGTTGAGGCTCTTGTCCCTGGCATTGAGGTGAAGAACTTGGATATCAAGCGGCTTCCTTTGTCCCCATTATGAGTTTCTGAAGCTTTTTAGGGCTTCAGAGTGTTGTCCCAGCCGTCGTGCCTCCCCCTAGGGTTTGGGCATGGCTTTCTTTATATAGACATGAGGTCGGCTCTTCACGAAATTCGAAAAAAGATCTAATCGTACCAAAATGCTGGACCACCACATGGTCGTGTGTTTCCAAATGGCCAGGCCGTGTGTGGCCCTGGGGTGGCCAATCTCAAGCTTCGGACGTGGTCTTGTGTATCCACATGCCCTGGCCATGTGTCTTACTGCATCTAGCTGACAAATGCTCTTTTTCACTCTGAAAGTGTGTCGTTTTTCCCATGAAATGCTATCATGCACACAAAAGTACAAAGAGCAGATCTCCGAACCAGAAAATAGGAAATGCATGAAAAATAAAGTAAAATATACGTGAAACAAATATAAAATGAAATGAGATGTGAGCAAAAACTACTTCTTAAAACCCTATATATTTTTCTCACATCACTTGGCAGCCGAGTCGACTCAGAGCAATTGACTAAAATTATAACCAGTTCGACTGGTCGAGAGTCAACTGGCATTCGATTGCAGTCGAGTGGCTTTGTCAGTCGACTGGCCAAGTAGTTGACTGCCATGGAGGGTAGTCAACTGCTGTTTGCGACCACAAGCACAAAAAGCTTGGTAGACGACTGAGCCATCGGCAAGGAACTTGGCAGTTGATTGCCAATGTATCCGTTGACTGGAATGCCAATGTGGATCAAGCCCATTGTGAGACAATGACATTGTAGGCAGTTGACTACCAGATGTGGAATCAGCCTGATGCAAACATAAAGGAGCAGTTCGTGGAGCATTTCGATCATGGTTTCTTGAGGGGTTCATGAGGCAATTTGAAAGGCAAAGTGCTGGTGCAGTTTAGGGTCCTTCAAGCTCATCCAAACAACAAACAAGAAAAGCATTCAAAGCAATCTTGTGTAAAGCTTCTTTTACTTGTATTTTCTTTATTTCTTACTTATTGTTGTAAGCTCACATTGTAAGGGGTTATCTCCACCTCCGACTTGTTGTCGAGAAGGAGAGGTTTATTAGTGGTGCGTGCATCACTAGAGCTTGCTATTGAACTTTCCCTATGGAGTAGGAACTAGGGTTCCGAACCACGTTATATCTTGTGTCTTTGTTCTTATGTATTTGTGTATGTATTTTATATTTCCGCTGCGTACTTACGAACTGTAGAAACAAGCACGAACGAATTCCATTGAGCGACGCAAAATGCTATTCACACCCCCTAGTGACGTCCGATTCCTCTACACTTTTGTATCATATTTCATAATAATGGCAAAGTTTATGGTTATTGTATTTACTTTATTGATGTGCCATTTAAATAAATATAATAATATCCTAGTATAGTTGGTTCTAGTCTATGACATATCAAGTTGGTGACTTGATAGTGGTATGCTATAGATATATATAGAACACTCACTACAAGATAAGTGAAAAATAGAGACGAAATATTAGTGATGAATGAATAATTCATCGCTAAAACTTACACTTTACGATGAATTTCTTTATCGTCGCAAATAATGATATATTAGCGATGAAAATTTAAATTTTCATCGCTAATATAATATATATTTACGATGATATGAACATATTAATCGTAAAATGATACTTAGTGACGGAATAAATAAATATTCGTCATAAATAACTTAGCAATGACCAATTAAACTTCGTCGCAAAATATTCAGTCAAGCCGAAAGTCGAGGAAACTTGATTCTACGGTCGGCCAAATGTCTGACAGTCGAGTCATCAATCCCGCCAATCCACTGATTATTAGCGACGAAAAATTTATATTTCGTCACAAATAGTCAGTCAAGCTACAAGTTGAGTTAACTCGATTCTGCGGTCGGCAAAATGTCTGGCAGTCGAGTCATCAATCTGGTCAATCAATTGACTATTAGCGATGAAATATTTAAATTTCATCGCAAAATATTCAGTTGAGACGACAGTCGGGTTAAGTCAATTTTGTGGCCAGCTAAATGACTGCCAGTCGAGTCGTCAATCCCACTAGTCGACTGATGATCAAATATTAGCGACAAAAGTGTAAAAATTTATCGCTAAAGTAATAAATATTAGCAATGAATATTGTTAATTCGTCACTAATTTCCGTGAAAAAACCCTCGCCCGTGTCTATTCCCCCATTTTCTCGACGTGACTTCCTCTTTCGGCAATTCTCCTATTCTCCGGCGATTCTTCGACAATAAGCTCGACGCGAATCTTCCTTCAGCTCCGTGCTTCAGCTTTGGCTTCTCCATCCTCCGGCTTCTCTTCTCCGATGCGTGCAAGATCTCTGGCACGTGTGACTTCTCTTCTCTAGCGTGTTTGAGCACTCCTCTCTTCCGGTGATTCTCTGGCTCCGGCAGCAGCTCCGACGCCTTCTTCTCCAGCTCCAACTTCTTCTCGGCGATGTCTCAAGCTCATCCTTCGATGCAAAGGCTTAGGTTTATCCAAATTCTTCCTTCACAACTTTACAATAAATTTAGGGTTTTTTATATTGTTGTTATGATTAGATGATAAATTTAGGGATTTGTTATACTCAAACGATGAATTTAGGGTTTTGTTAGGGTTTAATGTTATTATAGATTATATATATGGTTGTTAAGGTTTTGTTAGTGATTAGACGATGAATTTAGGGTTTTTTAGGATTATTTTGCGATTAGAGGATAAGTTTAGGATTTTTTGATTTTTAGATTATAATGTTCGATGATAAACATAGGGTTATAATGCAAATTGTAGGTTATGTTGTGTGAGGTTTAAATTATAAATTATGTCATTATTTTATATGTGATAACTAAATTTGAGTTGGTAAATTCATTTGATTGAAAATTAAGATCAAAATTATTGTATATATGTTTAACTAGGGTTTAAGAATATGGAAAAAAGTTGGATAATGATTCAGAATCGGATTGGTTTTGAATATATTAATGGGTTGAATCAGTTTATAAATATTGTAGAGAATTACATGATCAGTTTGAATTTATCAAAAATTCATTGTCCATGTCGATTGTGTGGCAATTTGTTTCATATGAATTGGATTATGTACGAGGACATCTTTATAGGTGGGGTTTCGATAGATTATATAAAGTCTGGAACTTTCATGGAGAAGCTTCTCCATCATCCGATAGTATAAATATTATCAATCAAGATGAGAATGATTTTGATGTTGAAGTAGATGATTTTTTGATATCATGGTCCATTTGAAAGTCCATTTATCTCATGAAGCTATGTTGGCTAGGCAAGTTTCATCACGATGGATGTATCCCTTTGAGCGATATTTGGGAAGGCTAAAAAAATATGTTCGTAATAAAGCACGACTTGAAGGATCTATTACATAGGGGTATATTGTAAATGAGGCCTTGACTTTCAGTTCATTATATATGAGTCAGATAGAAACAAGTTTTTCTAGGCCGGAATGGAATAAAGATGTCCAACCATCAAAATGCAAATTAGGTATTTTTTCACAGGAAACAAGAGTCTTTGGCAACCAACAAAGTCTAAAATTGTCATTGTCATTGTTTAAGAAAGCACATTGGTACATTCTGAATAATTGTAAAGAAGTTGACCGATATCGAAAGTAAGTGTTTACATTAAGTTATTACTTTAATTCTATTTCATTCATAGAGTTTAAATTGATTAAGTTTTATACAGTGAGCATCTACAACTTGTGTCCCAAAAGGTTCATGTTGATCAAGTGATGCAAAATCATGAGCGAGATTTCTCACTGTGGTTTAGGGATAAAATTGTAACGCTAAAAAATTTAACAAGTTCAAAGATCACAGATAAGTTGTATTATTTAGCAATAGGACCTGACGCTAAAGTTAAACTATATGATGCATGCATAGTAAATGGGATTTGATATCATACGACGTCCCGTGATTCACGTAGAACTACTCAGAATAGTGGGGTCAGTGTACCATCCTCTGACGATGGGGACAATTTGGATTTTTTTGGTGTGTTGAAGGATGTGGTCCAAATATTGTACTCTTTCAAATATAAATTTTAATTATTTTGGTGTGAATGGTTCCAATGTAATCCAAAAAAAAAATCGTTGGTGGAAGTGTAATATACCAAATAATAATAATAATAATAATGCTTGTTAATTAGGAAAATAATACTTGTTAATTAGAAAAATACCCTATGAAATTTTCCAGGAATTTTTAGAAATTTTCCTGGACTTAAATGGAAATTTCTATGACAGTTGCGGGGAAAGATTTAATATGCTTTGGGGAAGCCTGTTAGGGTTAATTGCTTATAGGGTCTAAAATCTGACCCGTTATCCCAGAAACCCAACCCGTTTGGGTCAAACCCGACCCATTTTTCATTATGGCCCAGTCGTTTTCTGTCGTTCCTCTCCACCGAGTGTTTTTTTGGTTTTTCTTCACCCTTACCCAACTTCTTTCTCACCGCGCGACCCCTCCTCCTTCTCACCGTGACGTTCCTTTTTCTTTTCTTATCGCGACCGCACCTCCCTGCGCCATCTCCCCATTCTCAACCAACTCTCCCTCCCCGACCACCCTTGGCGGTGCCTGACACCGCCGATGACGATGGCGCATGGCGGGAAGTTAGTATGAGGCGCGATCGGGAGCTGTTCTTCTCGATCGTCACTGGAGCAAGGTAAGGCACTATTATTTCCTTGTTTTACCCTCGATCTCAGAAGGGATCCACCTATAAATGCGCTTCTTTCGTGTTTGGGCAGGGAACTTGAGTGCGGATTGCTCTTAGGAATAGGGGATAGGAGAAGATTTACTGTCGATGGAGATTTGGGGTCGGTAAGCTTGATCTAACCTTTGCTTTTCAACTGTCAATTATTGTGTGTGATCTTTTTTTTGTTTATCAACGTGATTTGATCTGGATGTTGGGTTTTCTTTCGATGGAGCATGCCGGATGGTGATGTTTAGGAGAATTGGCTGGCTATGATGGAGTGGATGGAGCTATATTAAGTTGAGGAGTTCAAATAGGGCTGGTTAGGCCCTTGAATTCGTGTAAACTATGGGTTATGGAATGAGCTGCTCTGTTCTTGACTGTGAATGGGTTGTGTTCTGTGTGGATGGGTCGGTGGCAGTGTGAAATAAAGGGGTGGATCGAGTTTGAGGTAAAGTGGTGTGGATCGATGATTGTGGTCATGTGTTTATGCTGCAGTAGGTGTTGCTCATGGTGATTTGGTTGTGGGATATAGTATGTTGTTTTGTTTGGGATGGTTGTAATATTTATGATATGTGAATGGTTGGGTATGGTATCTCCACTTGAGATCGTGAAGTTGTGCAAGTGTTGATAAGGTTGGTGAGTTCAGATATGGGTGGTTATAAATGCATAATAAGTTGTTAAGTGGCCTAATGGTTGATAGGGATTAATGTGGAAAATTGATTAGGTTAATTGGATAATTAGATCAATATAGTTGATCGGAATATGAAGTCGTTGTAAGATTCAATTTGATCCTACATCGTGTGCATGCACTTTACCATAATATTTGATATGTGCAGGACATGGATACGAGATATGGTCCTCGGGCGTGAGGGCTTTATTATTACGAGCATTACAACAGGTGCATAATTTCCTACCCTCGTCAGGTAGTTGTTGATGCATACATATTTAGATATATATATGTTCCATATTACCTTGACTCCACTCTTATTTACTCTTGTGCTTGATACTTTATCTTTGGACTATTATGCTCTATTGATGTTATCATATTTCACTTCATCATGATTAGGAGTTACAGATGTGATGTAATTAACCTTAGAAATTCTTAGTAATGTGTAAATAGTGGAGTATGGATGATGACCTGATTTGTAAATTGGGAAAGAGGTCATCCGTAAGTAGGTAATATCCTAAATGTAGGTTTGATATCAATACCCTTATGTTTCTTTTTTACTACCGATCATGTATTGTGTAAATGGTCGGGTAAATTGTGATTAGTGTGTCACTATAGACTGGTGGTCCTAGCTTGTCATGATCAGTTGAGAACGACTCTCGGCAAGATAGAGAGTGCATCGATCAGATTGGTATGACTCTCTATAGGATAGAGAGTGTTTTGATCAGTTGAGTACGACTCTCAGCAGGATGGAGAGTGCGTTGATCAGATTGGTATGACTCTCTGTAGAATAGAGAGTCTATGGTGGATGTCTATATGTGTGACTTTGCATTCATGTCATTTGCATGCATGCTGGCGACGTGGTCTCCCTTATGGTTGAGAGGGTTGTCAGTCATCTTGCTCCATGGTTACTCATAGGAGGAGTAATCAATGTGAGGGTAGAGCATTGTGGTGCCGCAC
Organism: Wurfbainia villosa; assembly: GCA_025175895.1. NCBI lineage: Eukaryota > Viridiplantae > Streptophyta > Magnoliopsida > Zingiberales > Zingiberaceae > Wurfbainia > Wurfbainia villosa. The sequence goes on along the minus strand of CM045991.1, from coordinate 10,751,656 downwards.
TCTACCACTATATATTTATGATGGTAGTTTTTGGATTTGCATGTCGTTGTCCTACGTGTGCAGTACTCGACAACTCATGGGTAGTGACTGTCGGAGTGGCCAACAGCAAGGACCCCCGTCGAGTAGCTTGCTTTTTACGCTTATATGATACTTGATCATACTGCCCACTCGGCCACTCGAGAGTAGTGGTTGGTGTTGAGTTGGGACAGTTATCATGTCGAGCCACCGAGGCCACACTAGGGTCGTGGGCTGCATTGTTGTGACTTATGGCATTTTTGCATATTGTCATATATATACATATATGCATGTATATATATATATATATGGATGATTGTGATTAGTGTGTATATATATATATATATATATATATACTTGTTCGTTAGACAATTGCATTCTTTGACCCGTATTTATGATGTTGTCTGGTTTAGACCAGATTTCCTATTATATACATATATTGTGGATATGTGCCCAGGTTGGATAGGTGTAGCATAGCAGACTTTTAGGTATGTCTGCATTTTACATTGGCCATTTGGTTAGAATGTATATACATGTATATGTTTATCATGCTAGTGCTACCTGATGTACTTGTAGATTTTTCTATTGAATTACATGTGATATTTGATATATACATATTTTCCCTATTACCTACTAAGTTATACTCACCACCACAGACCCTGGGTTTTTCTGTCGCACAGGTAACAGGTAGAAGTCTTCGTGACAGCTTGGAGCTGCGTCAGCGGTCCATCCCATCTCCATTTTTTGAGCCTCACGTGGATTTTGGTTTATTTGTGTACTTCTGTTTGTGTTCGATGTTTTATGTATGGTTTAGTACTGTGGACTTGTAAGGTGGTGTAGACCTATGTTGGTTTTAGATTGTATGTCAGTATGAGTGGTTATGGGTGGTTGGTTTTATGTTTTCCGCTGTGTTTTGATATATATATGCTTATTATGTTGTGGTTGTGGGCCTAAGGGCCTTGTATTAACAGGATATGTTGCCACGTACAGGGGAGATGTCGTCCGTTTTCTTTTCGGCATGACATACTCTTAGGGCGTGACAACTTTAGTGGTATCAGAGCCCTAGGTTCTACGATGCCATACAATGTTGTTTTTGTGTCGAGTCTTGGATTCTCGTGAGTCGATTTATATTTCGATTTTGGTTTTCTGAGATGAGATGGACAGCGACACAAGCTCCGGACAACACGAGGTAAGAATTCCTGATAACTTATAGCCTAGTTAGATACTTATCTAAACTTGTTCAACAGGTGTATACAATCAGAGTTATGGCACATGTACAAACTCGTAGTAGGGGTCGTCCACCGAGGCGACTTGCCGGAGTTGCCTTTAGGGTTTATACTCTCAATTTTGTTGGCTATGCATTTAGGGTTTATAACATGGAATAACAGGTAGTGTGTTGGTTATTCTTCGTAATCGTGCTTAGAGTTGACCATGGGAACGACCTATTGAGTCTGTGAGTCTTGAACCTGTGTCGAAAAGGTGATTTACCTTTGAGAACCAACTGATACCGAGTCGGAAAGCAGGGATCAAGTCGTCACATTGCTTGTGGAAATCAAAGACTTTAGTCTTAGGGATTTTCACTAATGATGCTTGTCAGATCATTACCTGATGAGTAATGAGCAAGACATGTAGGCTATAGATGATGCAGATAGCGGAGGGTGAGATTAAGGTGTTTCATAGGGATTTTGATCCCCGAGTCATTCATACTGGGTTGTATAACTTTGAATATACTTTTGAGTACTTCACTCGTGTTATACTGACGAAGTAGATTTAGTTGCATACCATTATGGGGATCTGGCCGGTACTTGGTGGTAAATGCAAAAAATAACCTTCGAGGAATAATATATCACTTATCATTGTTAGTGATGTTGAGAGAGAGTATTTCCCTGCGTCACTTTCTGTGATACATTGTAGGGAATTCTTGAGTTTCAAGTAGGGTGATCATCAGTAACAGGAATATCAGGCAAAGTCATTAGACTTGCAAAGTTTACGCTCACCTAATAGCTCAAGATTATGAATGGAGGTTTTAAGCCACCTTCTTCTATCAGATCCTGCTGGAAGACATTGGATTGAGTCAGGAGTTTAGAAACGACTCTGTACAAGTGTTTAGGAGATAAAGATCGATAAGCAGACATTGCAAGTCAGTTGTTGGAATGAGAAGCCTCCGAATGTTGGACAAAAGGAGTAAGATCGGAGTCATAGGCCATGAGCTACTAGTGGAGAGTTCTTCTGATCATAGAAGACCAACTGCAGATTGTCATAACTGTCTGATGTTATCAGCGAAATCAGAACAAAGACTCCGAAGGGATTATGTGTGTGCAGTGAAGATCACGAAGTCACACAAAGTCGGATTATCCGTTGGATCAAATCATTTGTTGTTATTGCAAGCAACCAGTACGATTGAGGAGATGTATTTTAAAGACTCAGTTAAAGACTATCGATGGTATTCCAGGAGGATGATGCACAGTCTTGACAGTAGAGATCAGCACAAAAGATTGGGTTATCTCATCAGCAGCGACCTACTACCTCAGGCGTGGTTGGAGTTCTGTGATAATTCCCTTCAAGGGAAGTGATTTACGCAGTAGTATTAGCAGAAGACATCATAGAAGACTCATGCAGACAACAACAACAGTTACCCCCCAGATGTGGATTGAGTTTGTACAGAGGAGAGAGTATATGATGATGGTCGTATCTATTCGGTATTCTACAGTTGCAGCTCATAGGATTGAGTGATGGGATCAGATGATCTAGGAAAATTCCCAGGTCATTCATCGTAGAAATGCGACCGCTATGTCGCAGACTATTGGATCTGATCTTGTTCTCTTCGAAGAAAGGCTGAGACCTGTGGGGAGCCTTTGGTATCAGATCGGCAGATAATTGATTGTTCAAGATATTACTTTAGTTTATCCTCTAGGTTAATATATTGGGAGATACTTGTAGGTTACAGGTATCCTTGTCTAGAACATTTTTAGTTCTGATTAGAAGGGTTCCTTTACATCGACTTGTGGGTTGGTGGTATCTCTACCGTCAGGTGAGGTGGGGATCAATAATTAAAAGTTAAGGGATGCCCTTAGACTTTGATAGACATACCTTTACTGTAGACATATCCTTATGGATGGTTAAATTGTTGGAATTATGGTATGATATGTCTCTCGGATGTGTGTATAATCCGAGAGTAATCAGATGTAGTTTTGAATGAACTCTTAGGCTTGCCGCTGCATAGGCAAGTGGAGTAGGTGATCGATTATGATTTTGGAGATAGTGTCGAGATTGAATTCCTCATACGAGTGATAAATTTTGTTGGTATCAGTGTTGCTAAACACTATGAAAAATTGGAAGAACATAAGTTGCGATTATAGGAGATGTTGGAGGGGATATTTATCTATTCCAGTATTTCTCCTTGAGAAGATTCGAAACTCTTTGTTGAAAGAGAGATGGACCTTTGAGATTAGACATCGATTATCGATGATGAAATATGATAGTTGTTTAAAATTAATATCCTTCGTTGAGGATAAATGATCTGTTTAGATCAGCTAAGGACACCTGTATATACTCTAGGGTTGATTTACGACTGGAGTGTCGATATTGTAGTGACATGATGTCATACAATTATCATTGTTGTTGTGATGATTGATATATCATCAATGTAGAGTAAAGAGGATGCAGGTGTGTAAAGACGACAATTTCATACTTGGTATGAATTTTATGAGTTTTGATTATGTTATTAGACTATTAAACGATTTAGTCATCCTTGGATTTGGGAAATCATGTATTCAGGATCGGAAATGATTAGATCAGGTTGTGGTTGTTGGTGTTGCATAACTTGGCCACTATTGATTGTGGTAGTTGGAGTTGTGCACTCGACCACCGTAGTTGTTGTTTCCTTGTATTGATTTGGTTATTCCTACGAATGTGGATAGGATGCTTTTAACATTACTATACTACATATTTGTTTGACCAGGAAGGTGATGGAATTTACTTGGTCTGAAGCATGTGAAACTAGTTTTCATGACTCAGTCGATGGTGAACTTTTGCATCAGTGTTAGTTAATCCTTCCAATGAGGATGGAAGGATGTTGTACGCAGATGCATCATTTTAGGGATCGGAGCGATCCCGATGCAGTTGAATGAGGCGTATCATATGCCTACGTCAGTTAAGAAACTACGAGATAAGTTGTCATATACATGCCGTGACTTTAGTAGTTATTATCCTGATTTGGGGATGTATGGAGTAGGAATGCTCATGGGATTTTCACTAGCTACTGGGTAGCTACTATAGAGTTGTTGGAATGCGAATAGTTGCAACAGTGAGATTTGTCACTATAGTCTCTCATGCACTTACAGAGTGTGTGGTGGAGTAGATTTTGGACAGTAGATGAACTTCTCTTGTTAAAAGATAATTTCCCATCTCTAATATGGGTATGTGTTCTGGACATGCATCCACTTAAGAAAGAGTTGCTACATGAAGCACATCATTCGAGATGGGCTATACACCCTGGTGGTACTAGTATGTACCAAAATTTGAAATGTTTATACTCGTGGAACAATATGAAGAGAGATATAGCAAATTTTGTTGTTCGATGTTTAGTATGCCATTAGGTGAATGTTGAACATCAGAAACTCGCTGGATTGCTTCAGAAAATTCCGATTTCGGAATGGAAGTGGGAGAAAATCATGATGGATTTCATTACAGGATTACCTAGAACCCGTAAAGGACATGATGCGATTTGGGTGATCGTGGATCAACTAACCAAATTAGCTCACTTTCTGCCTATTCGTGGAACGGACTCGTTGGATCGTCTGCAGAGTTGTACTGCCGAAGATTATCAAATTTCATGGAGTGTCTTTAAATATAATATCTGATAGAGACCCGCAATTTACCTCACCATGTTGGCAGAGTCTGCAGCAGGCCATGGGCATAGAGTTTTAACTTTGTACAGTGTTTCATCCGCAGACAGATGGACAGTCTGAGCGTACCATTTAGACTCTGGAGGATCTATTTAGATCTTGTTTCATGGATTTCGGAGGTAGTTGGGAAGACCACGTTCAGTTGGTGGAATTTACTTATAACAACAGCTATCACTCTTTCATTCAGATGGCTCCTTCAGAGGCCTTATACGGCAGACCCTGCAGATCTCCTGTGTTGTGGGAGGAGGTTGGGAAACGATAGCTATTGGGGCCACAGAGTATCCAACATGATGCAGAGTTGGTGCGCATCATCGGATGATGGTTATTAGAGGCACAAGGTTGACAGAAGAGTTATGTAGACCGGAGGTGAAGGCCTTTGGAATTCTCAGTTGGGGAACAGGTATTTCTGCATGTTTCACCTACGAAATGGGTGAAATGATTTGGGTTGAAAGGAAAATTATCCCCACACTATAATGATCCATTTGAGATATTAGAGCAAATTGAGGGTGTAGCTTACTGATTGGCTTTACCTCCGACACTTGCGGGTGTTCATAACATATTTAATGTTTCTATGTAGAGGAAATACGTTCCGCGTTAAGATCATGTTCTGAAAGAGGTTCCGATTCTACCTCAGTCTAATGAGACCTATGAGGAGATTCCAAGGCGAATTCTTGGTCGCAAGGAGCGACAGTACAGAACAAACCATCCGACTTGTAAAGGTTGGACGGATGAGGAGGCTATGTGGGAGCTAGAAGTACTATCCGAGCTCGATACCCTCATCTGTTCACTTGAAGAATGTATGTGGTCCTTTCAGAAACTTGCTTGAAGTAATTTTTACATGTTAGTATGAAATTTGGGGACCAAATTTTTATTAGTGGGGGAGAATGTAATATACCGGAAAAAAATAATAATAATAAAATAATACTTGTTAATTAGGAAAATATCCTATGGAATTTTTCAGGAATTTTTAGAAACTTTCCTAGACTTAAATGGAAATTTCTATGGCAGTTGTGGGGGATGATTTAATAGGCTTTGGGAAAGCCTGTTAGGGTTAACTGCTTATATGGTCTAAAATCCGACCCATTATCCCTGAAACCCGACCCGTTTGGGTCAAACCCGACCCATTTTTCATTATAGCCCAGCCGTTTTCTGTCGTTCCTCCCCACCGAGCGTTTTCTTAGTTTTTATTCACCCTTACCCGATTTCTTTCTCACTGCGCGACCCCTCCTCCTTCTCACCGCAACGTTCCTTTTTCTTTTCTTCTCGCGACCGCACCTCCCTGTGCCATCTCCCCATTCTCGGCCAACTCTCCCTCCCCTCTGAAAGCGACGACCGACCACCCTTGACGGTGCCCACGAATGTGCTGGCAACGAGCGTGCACGTGGTCGGGAATTTAGGGTATGCGACGCTTCAATCGGGAGTTGTTCTTCTTGATCATTGTCGGAGCAAGGTAAGGCACTGTTCTTTCATTGTTTTATCCTCGATCTCAGAAGACATCCACCTGTGAACGCGCTTCTTTCATGTTTGGGCAGGGATCTTTAGTGAGGATTGCTCCAAGGAATAGGGGATAGGAGAAGATTTACTGCCGGGGGAGATTTGGGGCTGGTAAGCTTGATCTAACCTTTGCTTTTTTTATCTGTCAATTGTTGTGTGTGATATTTTTTTGTGTATCAACATGATTTGATATGGACATTGGGTTTTCTTTCGATGAAGCATGTCGGATGGTGCTGTTTAGGAGAATTGGCCAGCTGTGATGGAGTGGATGGAGGTGGGTTAAGTGAGGAGTTCAAATAGGGTTGGTTAGGCCCTTGAATTCGTGTAAACTATGGGTTGTGGAATGAGCTGCTCTGTTCTTGGCTGTGAATAGGCTGTGTTCTATGTGGATGGGTCGGTGGCAGTGTGAAACTGAAGGGTGGATCGAGTTTAAGGTAAAGTGGTGTGGATCGATGATTGTGGTCATGTGTTTATGCTGCTGCAGGTGTTGCTCATGGTGATTTGGTTGTGGGATATAGTATGTTGTTTTGTTTGGGATGGTTGTAATATTTATGCTATGTGAATGGTTGGATGTGGTTATAAATGCATAATAAGTTGTTAAGTGGCCTAATGGTTGATAGGGATTAATGTGGAGGATTGATTAGGTTAATTGGATAATTAGATCAATATAGTTTATCGGAATATGAAGTCGATGTAAGATTCGATTTGATCCTTCATTGTGTGTGTGCGCTTAACCATAATATTTGATATGTGTAGGATGTGGATACGAGACATGGTCCGCGGGCATGAGAGCTTTATTATTACGAGCATTACAACAGGTGGGTAATTTCCTACCTTGGTCAGGTAGTTGTTGTTGCATACAGATTTAGATATATATATTATCATATTATATGTTCATATTACCTTGACCCTACTCTTATTTACACTTGTTCTTGATACTTTATCTTTGGCCTATTATGCTCTATTACTATTATCAAATTTCACTTCATCATGATTAGGAGTTACAGATGTGATGTGAGTAAACTTAGAAATGCTTAGTAATGTGTAAATAGTGGAGTACGGATGATGACCTGATTTGTAAATTGGGAAAGTGGTCATTCATAAGTAGGTAATGTCCTGAATGTAGGTTTGTATCAATACCCTTATGTTGCTTGTTTACTACCGATCATGTATTGTCTAAATGGTCAAATAAATTGTGATTAGTTTGTCGCTACGGACCGGTGGTCCTAGCTTGTCAAGATCAGTTGAGTACGACTCTCTGTATGATAGAGAGTGCGTCAATCAGATTGGTATGACTCTCTACAGAATAGACAGTGTTATAATCAATTGAGTATGACTCTCTATATGATGGAGAGTGCATTGATCAGATTGGTACGACTTTCTGTAGAATAGAGAGTCTATGGTGGATGTCTATATTGTAGGGTCGATATGTGTTGGCCGGCTAGAGGGGGGTGAAGAGCCCTCAATCGTCGTATGGTGGAATACGATCGTTCTCATTGCGTGCTCATCTACAATTGTCGTTAGCGCAGCAGAATACTAATACAAATATGAATACTAACAACAATACAAGAATACGCAAACACACACACACGATATATGTAGTTTGGAACCGAATGGTTCCTACTCCACGGGCGAGCTCTCCAAGCTCTAGTTATGCGCACGACACTAACTAAACCACTCCTTCTCGACAACACGTCAGAGGTGGAGAAACCTCTCACAAGCAATTACAATGTAATATAGAAATACAAGCAAATACACAAATATAATACACAAGAAAACTTTCACCGATTGCTTTGATCGCTTTGCTTGTTGGTTGCTTTAGATGGCTCTTGAAGGTCTGGAATGCAGAAGCAATTCCCCTCCAATAGCTTCCCAAAAGGCTTGGCAAAATCCTCCCACTTGAGCTCCATTTATAACCTACATCAAGCTGATTTCACGCGCATCAGTCGACTGATCGTGACCATCAGTCGATTGGTCCTGTAGCCGTTGTCTCACAACGGCTAGATCCACGTTGGTTAAGTTCCAACGGATCACACATCAGTCAACTGATGGCAACCATCAGTCGACTAGTACCCATCAGTCGAGTGTTGCCGAGCTCGACTAGCTTTTGTGCCCGTGCATCACGATCAGATCGCTTCTTAAGCGGGCCGATCGATGTCCTCAACAATGATCGCTTCTCCATGGCAATGATCGATCAGCCAGACTCTATTCAGTCGAACATTGGTCGAACCCATACGCCCTAGAGAAGTCGATTGGCACCTATGTCAATCGACTGATGTCAGGTAAAACCTCAAACATCAAGCTGTTTGAGCATCCGACAACCAGTCTTAGCCACTTGGCCAAGTCCACCTCATCCCTCATGGAGTTCCCCACCGAAGCTCTCTTCCCTCGGCCTACGTCCCTCGGATGCGCCAAGCGCACGGCTTCGCAATGCCATCCTTCAGGTATCATTCCCTCGAAGTATGCTTCCCTTTGGTCTCACTCCATTCGCTCCCCATCCGGCGGTCCCTCGGATGCACCAAGCGCACGGCTTCCCAATGCCATCCTTCACCGACTCAAGGACCCCGAGCCTAGTGAACTTGCCAAGTCCTCAAGACTTCCCACATGCATTTCTCACCAAGCACCAAGCGCATGGCTTCGCAATGCATTTCTCACCAAGCACCAAGCGCACGGCTTCGCAATGCTTTGAATTTTCCCACACCAAGCCCCATGCTTGGATTTTCCATGCCAACTCCATGTTGGACTTTACCACACCAAGCTCCATGCTTGGATTTTCCATGCCAACACCATGTTGGACTTTCCCATGACAATCCCTTGTCATGAGTTTTGTCTATCATCAAAATACTATCAAAGTACTGCTCGATCAAACTCGAGTCAACCAATCTCCCCCTTTTTGATGATTGACAAAACTATCATCTCAAGTCTACCAATTCTCCCATATTGGTAATTCTCACATCCCAAATGATAATTCCAAACCTAATTGGTAACTTGGTAACTTCTCCCCCTTTTTGACATTACATCAAAAAGGTCCTCCCCAAGGGTATGAATGTCTCATATCCCAATGAGATCTTACAATCTCTCCCTTAGAGGAACACATGCCTACAATCTTTCTTGTGATCCCATATCACTTAAGAGAGGTAACCCAATTTTCCTCCCATGAGGAAATACATATCCATCTTCCCATGATGGATACCTCCCCCTAAAGGTTTGCTCCCCCTTGACAATTGCACCAACAATGTCCTTGGAGAGTCCCTAAGCCAATAGGAACATTAAAACCATCAAAATTAAGGCAAAGTTCAACAATGGACTTCCATCCACTTTAAAATTGATACTCTCCCTAAACACTTCTCCTAATTCATGTCCAATGGATTTCCACCCTTTCTAATGCTCTCCCAAGCATGTCCTAGGGTTAGGAGTGGTTAAGGGACCAAAACATAGTTGAACATGGGCCTAACTATCAAGGTTTACCCGAAATCAACCTGTGCCAGTCGTCTCGTCTCTGTCAGCTACCAGTCGACTGGGCTTGGCATCAGTTGACTGGTATTCATGCCAATCGACTAATAACTGCATTTGCAGTTTTCAGCATTTTCAAAAATGAATTTCTGAAATCCATAAGTAAATATACATAGTTTTAAAAATCTTGAAAATTCGTACGTATAATACTTATCATAAACACTATGGGTGAAAAATATTTGAAAATTATTTTACCCACTAAATTAAGAGATTGATACAAAGTCCAAAAGTTAAGAAAAGCTTCAATATTGAGCCCTCTTTGTATCATCCCATTCAATGGTGATAGTTATCAAAAAATAGACTTCACCAAGGTTTTTCAAAATGTTTTCAAAATGTTTTTGAAACCTTTAATTCTTTTTTCCTAAACATCTCACTTGTATCTAGATGTGTAAAACACATACAAGTCAAGTTTTTAGTGAGATGTGGGGTTTTGATCTCTAATGGTTTCATGCATATTTCTAGGCAATATTATTTGATTCCTATCAAATCATGTCATAGTCCTTAATTTCATTTTAGTTATATGCATGATGATGATTATGGCATAAATATGATTTAACTAAGCTTGTGCCAAAATCATGATGTCATGGCATGTGAATGACATTTTAGCATACATGACATATAAAGAATAAGTCTAAACATGATCATGACATTTTTAGAGATAAAAATGAAAATGATGTCATGACATGGCAAGGAAAATAAATCATGGCAAGTAAAATATACTAAGGTATGAAATACCTAAGTGTTAAATCCAAGTTGTCATTTCTAGGATTAATTCCATTTTGCCTTAAACCCATTATCTCCCAAGTGTGTCATAAACCCAAAATGGCACACCAATACCTCTAAGACCTAAATGTGCCAATTTAATCATTTTTCAACTTCTCAAGGCATATTGGCATACCCTAATGTGTCAACTCACCATGGCTAGGTTAACTACCCATCCACTTAGGGTTGACACACCCTAACCCATCTAGCATGAATCGATCATGCTTCTAGGAACCCAATACCTATTGGAGCTCCTTGGGTTAACAAGGTATTCCCTAGGGATAACTTCCCTAGATACCTTCCTAATGACCCTTTTAGGCTTTGAAGTCATTGTCTTTTGGGTCTTTCCTAGGTCAACTCTAGAGGTAACTCCCCCAATGACCTTACTAGTGGCTTTCTTAGATTTTCTAAAGTCCTTAGCCACAAAGTAAATACCATGGCTAGACTTAGGGATAACTTCCCTATTAGCCTTGGTTTTTCTAGACCTAGAAATTGTTCCATAATCAAATGGAACATTATGATAAGTCTTCTTGGGCTTAGGTTTGTGACCCAAACCTTCCTTGCCCTTAGACCGTTCTTGCTTTCTAGGTTTTGACTTTTGAGCATTTGACCCTAGAATTGAATTTTCTATGATTCTAAGGGTTTTCTCCATTCTCTCAAGTCTTGACCTCAAGACTTGGCTTTCTAACTCCAATTTCCTCAATTTTGAATTTTCATTAGGTTTTTGGGAAGGCCTCTTGTTCTTAGGCATGTGGCTAGACTTTTTGGGATTAATACCCAAATTTTCTTCTATTCTCCTAATGGACTCCTTTGGTAAAATATTTCTAGAATTATGAGTCCTAGGTTTGTCCTTAGTTACATGAACATGCTTAGCACCTAAACAATAAACCTTATTATTTCTACTAGCATGCTTTTCATTAATAATTGCAAGAGAACTAAAATAATTTTTAGCATGCCTTTTAACTTTAGGAATTGAAAGTGCATTATTTAAATATACCTTAGGGTTAGCTTTGGGAGCTCCCCCTACATGAGATACACCTTCTTTCCCTTTCTTCCTCCCCCTAGGGCATTGGCTTCGATAGTGCCCCTTTTGATTGCATTTAAAGCACACAATGTGATCTTTGCTTCTAGTTGTGGGGACTCTGGCATCCTTTGACTTTGGGTTGACTTTGTTGTCGATGCCTTTTCCTTAGCCAATTTAGGGCATTTGCTCTTGTAATGCCCTTTCTCCCAACACTCAAAGCATATTATGTGATTTTTATTTAAAATAACAACACTTGAGTTACCTAGGGAGGTGGTGGAGGCCTCTTCACTTCTTCCGGAGGTAGAAGCTTCATTTTGATCTTGCTCCATAATGGAAATCCTTTCCTCCCCCTCAATGCTAGAGGTGGAGGTCTCTACCAAATCATCAACATCTTCAAATGTGGTGGGTGCTTCTTTCTCGGCATTCTCCTCTACTTGTGTCGGTTGGGAATTTTCTTGGAATTTTATTATCTTATTTCATAGTTCCCTTGCATCCCTATAGTCACCCAATCTAGGCCAAATATGGTTAGGTAACAAATCACTAAGTAATTTTATTACCTCGAGATTTATCTTGAAGTCCTTGATTTGGTATTGGGTCCACCTTGACTTCTCAATGGGCTTGTTGTCTTTGTCACTAGGAATCTCAAAACCGTTTTCTACAATAATCATAAAATCAAAATCGATTTCGATATATACCTCCATCCGTTTCTTCCACCAAGCAAAATCTCCATCGAATTTCGATGGATGGATGTTGTAGCCGACCATCTTGTAGTGCTTGTGTCGGCGGTTAGTCCTTGACAAGCTCCTTGGCTCTGATACCACTTGTAGGGTCGATATGTGTTGGCCGGCTAGAGGGGGTGAATAGCCCTCAATTGCATGCTCGTCTACAATTGTCGTCAGCACAGTGGAATACTAATACAAATATGAATACTAACAATAATACAAGCATACGCAAACACACACATGATATACGTGGTTCGGAACCGAATGGTTCCTACTCCACGAGCGAGCTCTCCGAGCTCTAGTTATGTGCATGACACTAACTAAACCACTCCTTCTCGACAACATGTCGGAGGTGGAGAAACCTCTCACAAGCAATTACAATGTAATATAGAAATACAAGCAAATACACAAATACAATACACAAGAAAACTTTCACCGATTGCTTTGATCGCTTTGCTTGTTGGTTGCTTTAGATGACTCTTGAAGGTCTGGAATGCAATAGCAATTCCCCTCCAATAGCTTCCCAAAAGGCTTGGCAAAATCCTCCCACTTGAGCTCCATTTATAACGATTTGCGTGCATCGATTTGATCGTGACCATCACCAATCGGTCATGTAGCTGTTGTCTCACAACGGCCAGATCCACGTTGGTTAAGTTCCAACGAATCACACATCAGTCGACTGATGGCAACCATCAGTCGACTAGTACCCATCAGTCGAGTGATGGCGAGCTCGACTAGCTTCTATGCATGTGCGGTCACGATCATCGCTTCCCTTAAGCGATCGACCGATGTCCTCAACGATCGTGATCACCGGACTGCTCAATGAACAATTGTCAAACCCATACGATCTAGAGCGATCATTGGCACCTATGTTTGGATCGATGTCAAAAACCTCAAACATCAAGTGTTTGAGCATCCGATAACAGCCTACTTGGCCAAGTCCACCTCATCCCTCATGGAGTTCCCCACTGAAGCTCTCTTTCTTCGACCTATGTCCCTCAGATGCGCCAAACGCACGACTTCGCAACGCCATCCTTCACATCTCATGCCCTCGAAGTATGCTTCTGTTAGTAATATATGAGAGATGTCCTAAGGCAATCGCCTTATGTATGAACCATTTATATGATAAATGAAGATTCACTATTTGAGTATATATGTTTTATGTATTTGATTGGATCTTAAACTCATTTACTGAATGTCCACGATACGATTCACAGCATGAGAGAATTTGTGATTGGATCACAACTAGTGAGTATCTCTACATGTGTAATTGTGATGTATCGAATTATCCTAGTCGATGAATTGATGGATTTGGACACCATCAATTTCGCCGAGACTAGCACGAGGTATACTCCTTGGTGTATCCAAGCAGCTGATTCTCACTGGCTGGAGACATTGTGATGTCCGGAGTTAATCGTGGATGCTAGTTATGGTAACTAGTTCATTGGAGTGACCAGCCGTAAGACATCATATGGTTCTCTGCATATATAGATATGTCAATGAAGTTCTTACTGTGGCTTAAGTGCGATGTTCCTTTGACTTGCGGTATTCGAGTCATCTTGATCATGGAGACTTATGCTTTGACATCTTAAGCAAACATCTCTAAGGAGATGTGGACCCGGGATGATTGGGTATAGTCGAAGTGATCGAAGGTGTTTGAATAGCCTATAAAGGATTCACCACTCCTTGCGAGGAGATGTATACCCATGGCCTCTCGTCGGATTGTTACTAAAGTCTTTGGCCAAAGCATTACATGTTTAGAGTAAAGTACTCTTCGATACATGTGGAGTAACTAGAATCCGTAGGACGAGGAAATGATACTTGGGCTAGGTGTGACGTAGTCAGCCTAGTGGGGACTGACACAATAGACCATGTCCTGAACCAAGTGGGTATAAGATGAGTGAAAGGAATGGGGCACGATTCATTCGAGCTACTGAAGGGTTTCAGAAATAGTTCTGGATCAACCGTTGATCTTTTCGGTTAATTGGGGATCATGATGTACTACTAGGTGCCACTCATGATCGTTCTATAATTAATGGTTAATTATACACGGCCAACATAAACCGAGAACCTATTTGGTCACACGCACAACGAGTGTAATCCAAAGGATTTAAAACGAGCTTGAGACTGGGATTCTCAGACCGAGAGAAACTATGTTTGGTTGGACCAAACATAAAGCGAGCATGAAATTGTTTCAGTCGCAATGGAAGCATGGATGGGCCGTGTCTTATGAAGACATAATGGATGAACCAAAATGGTTTGGTTCTAATCCAATGGATGAGAATAAACCAAAGGGTTTGGTTTATATTAAACGAATGAACCAAAGGTTGGTTCGGTTCGTTTTAACTTAAAATAAACCATCATGGTTTGGTTTATTTTAACTTATCTTAATGGAGCGGGTTAACGGGCTTTATGGATATGATCCATTAACCATTAAGAGAATTAGTTCTCTATAAAATAGGGCTTAAACCCTAATCCAAAAACCCTAATCAAGTTGTTGCCGCCCAACATAGAGTTGCCGCCCACCCCTTGTTGGTGAATTCGGCGCCCAACCCTAAGTGCCGCCCACCTTTGTGCCGTGTCAAGTCATTGCCGGCGACCAAGCTTCAGCCGGTGAACACTCCGGCGACCCTCCGGTGATCCCCTATAGGTTTGGCATCAAGGTGAGGCTTTTCTTTCCTTGGTTGGCCGGCGCCTATATCCTCCACCAAGCTGTCCAGTTTTCTGGACAGCTTCTCCTCCTCTCGTCGGAGCGTCGTTTGGACGACGGTTAGTGCTCCGACAGTGGCTAACTTACCGGGGATTTGATCTCCGGTAATCCTCTGAGGTGGAGGATGAAGGATTCGTCAAACGGTTGACGAATACCTCTCCGGAGAAGCGAGTTTTGAGAACTCGTTTTAGGATCCGAATTTGGATTCGGATCGTGATCATCTCTCGATCACGTCGTCTTCAACACGAGGCTAGTAACCCGCACGAAGACGAAGCTCGTGACTTAGCGAAGTCATCCCGAGGAGCTCGGCGTGGATACGGATAGAGACGATTCTTACGAGGATCGTTCCGGTTGATGCCGTTCCCGCTACACGTCATACGGAAGGTATAACGTAGATAATTTTCTTTTATTGCAAATTTTAATTTACGGTTATGTCTACACTTGTTGTAATAGCATGCGTGTGTTGTGTGTGTTGTAATAAATATAGATTTATTATTTTTAATTGCTTCCGCTGTGCTCATGTTTACGAAACATGATCGAACACACACACGCCGCGGTGCCGGAAACCCAACAGTGGTATCAGAGCCCAGGTTGTGTTTCAACATAATCGTAAAAATGGTTTTGCGATAGTCATAATGTATTTCTGGAAATTTTCTAATTTTGGAAATTTAGAAGTATTTATGGAAATTTTTCAATTTTGGAAAGTCTAGAAGTATTTATGGAAATCTTCCACTTTTGGAAAGTTGGAAGTATTTATGGAAATTGATATTTTCATAAATAAAATATTTGATTAGATTCTGGAAATTTGTTTCCTAATTTAATCATGATTTGATTTGGGAAATCAAATCTTAAAATATTTTATTTCCATAAGTAGTTTTAATGATTTAGGAAATTGGTTTCCTAAATAGATTTTCCTTAATCAAATAATTCCATGAATAAAATATGTGATTAGATTTGGAAATTTGTTTCCTAATTTAATTATGATTTGATTTGGAGAATCAAATCTTAAACATATTTTATTTCCATAAATAGTTATGACATATAAGGAAATTATATACATGACATAATTGTATGCCATGTAATTGAATTAGATGCATAACATTATGCCATGCGTGTCGTGACATGTAGATGTATGCCATGTATGCCATGCCATGTAGATAATAGTTATTTGCATGCAAAGAGGATGAGACATAAAACCCTAACTCAATATTAAAGCCTACACCTTCCATTAATATGGTTAGAACCAGAGTTCTGTTTCTTGTTTGGGTTGTTGGACTCACTCCCAGCCCGGTTCGAACCTGAACATGTTCAAATCATTGGAATAGTTTAACTCTAATATGGTAAGAGTCAGAGGTCAATCGTTAGTTTGGGTTGTTGGACTCACTCCAAGCCTGGCTAATTGGTTGAATGCGCTCTAACCATATTAAAACTATTTCGCGATTAATGGGTCGGCTTTAACTTGGAGCATCGATTTGTTGGACTCACTCCAAGGTCGATGTGAAGAGAGGTGAAGTTGGGTGCTATGCATATGATGCATACTTGTTAATGTGTTAACAACCCAATGTATGTGTAAACATTCAATTAGTTGATAGCACATTGTGATAGTTACATATACATGATATGTAATCGGTATACTTGATACCCACCATCATAGCTAAGAATGGCTTGCTGGACTCACTCCAAGGTTGTTCTTATCTATGATGGATATCAGCCCATTCGGAGATGGACCTACGATCTCCCGAAGTGATTTTAAGGGTTTTTTGAAATTCAAAAAATGAATGGGATTTATAAATGTATATTGATGCATTTTAAAATCATCTTTCTCATATATGCTCGTTTTGTATTTCTAAGTTAATATATTGATCATGATGTGTTTGAATTTGCGTTCCATTTTGGATTCAAATAAATTGACTAGGTCGAACTTCTTGGACTAGCTTAGAAACTTGAGAATTGTTCTCAAGGTGGAAAAGCTTGCGTATGTCCTCGAAGCGCCTCTTCCCGCCCATCCTAGTGACAATGCAACTCTGGACCAATTGTTGGCCTATCGTAAACATGTGAATGATTAAATGGTGAGTTGCATCATGCTAGCCACGATGGAACCCAAGCTCTGAAAGCGACATGAGCATATGGATGCTCATATCGTAGTCCTTCATCTTTGTGAGTTGGTTGATGAGCAAGTGAGATTCAAAGGTTCAAGTCTCAAAGCTCCTCTTCACCTCGAGATGCTAGGAGGTTCATCCGTGGGCTTCAATATGTCAAGACCGTGGAGTCTTCTCGAGAAGCATGAGCAGGAGAGTGTATTAGTTGATTCCTCAAGAAAGGTTCTAAGAGGAAGTCAAAGGAACAGCAGAAGGGAAAGAAGAGAAGGGCTAAGAAGGTAGAACTAGCACAAAAGGAAACTTGCCATCATTATGGCAAGGAGAGCCATTTGCGAAGAAAGTGCATGATTTATCTTGAGTCCGTGAAGAAGGATAAGACATCGGATGCCCCATCTTCTTCAGAAATCTTCTTTATTGATTGTCATTCTATTTCCTTGGACACTTGGGTATTTGATACTGGGTGTGGCTCACATATATGTAATGACATACATGGGCTAAGGAATAGAAGAAGACTCAAGGAGAGTCAAATTTACGTGTTGGGAATGGAGCAAATGGGCCGACTCGCCATCGGAACGTATTTGTTGTAACTCAATTTTGGACTTGTCTTAGAACTGGACAATTGCTTTTATGTTCCTTCGTTAATAAAGAACATCATTTCTATTTCTTGTCTAAATAGAAATGGGTTCCATTTGACTTTTAGTAACAATTGTTGTTACATAACTTTGAATGGAGTTCTTTATGGGATTGGAACTTTAAGCAATGGTGTTTATACGTTGGACGTATCCAGTGACAATTTCAATATCGAAGCGAGCAACACGCGTGCTCGAAAGGATAATCACATAGACTCCTATATGTGGCATTGTCGTCTTGGCCATATAATCAAAAAACGCATGTCCGAATTACACCGATGTGGAATTCTGGAATCGTTTGAATTGGATTCATACGATACATGCGAATCATGCTTAAAAGGCAAGATGACTAAGTTACCTTTTACTGGAAAAGGTGAATGAGTGGGAGAGTTACTAGGTCTAGTACATACTGATGTATGTGGACCTATGTCAACTCAAGCTTTAGGAGGCTATAGCTACTTCATTACCTTCACCGATTATCACTCACGGTTTGGGTATGTGTTCTTGATGAAACACAAGTCTGAAGCCTTTGAAAGGTTCAAAGAATTCAGAAATGAAGTAGAGAAACAACATGACAAAAGTATTAAAATACTTCGATCGGATCGAGGTGGTGAATACTTAAGTCAAGAGTTTCTTGATTATCTGAGAGACAATGGTATATTGTCTCAATGGACTCCGCCCTATACAACACAACATAATGGTGTATCTGAGAGGCGTAACTGGACCTTGTTGGACATGGTCAGGTCAATGATGAATCATGCGACTCTTCCCAAGTCCTTTTGGGGTTATGCACTTCAGACAGCTGTTTACTTGTTAAATAGAATGCCTACCAAGGAAGTCTAAACTACTCCATATGAGATATGGAATGGTAAGAAACCTCATGTATCTTACTTGAAGATATGGGGTTGTCTTGCTTATGTGAAGCGGACTATATCAGAAAAACTGGATGCTAAGTCTGATAAATGTCTATTTATTGGATACCCTAAGGAAACAAGGGGTTACCAATTCTATCATCCTGTGGAACAAAAGGAGTTTGTTTCAAGGCATGCTGTGTTTCTAGAGAAAGAGTTTCTCTTGCAAGAAAACAGTGGGAGTGTCGTCGAGCTTGAGGAGGCTCGAGAGACTCAAATAGACATTGATGAGATACCTGGTGAAGCACAACAGCCGACAACTCATAGTGATGGGCAATCGGCTAGACCTATTGTAACACCACATCTTCGTAGATCTGGTAGAACACGCAATATTCCTGAGAGATATGGATTTCTCGTAAGCGAATCGAACGACGTGTTACTCATTGATGATGAGGAGCCTACCAGTTATGAAGAAGTGCTGACAAGTTCAGAAAGGGATAAGTGGCTTGGTGCCATGAAGTCGGAAATGGATTCCATGTATGAAAACCAAGTTTGGAACTTGGTTGACCCACCTGAAGGGATAAAGCCTATAGGGTGCAAGTGGGTTTTCAAGAAGAAAACCGACATGGATGGTAATGTGATTACCTATAAGGCTAGATTAGTGGCGAATGGATATCGTCAAAAACAAGGTGTTGATTATGACGAAACCTATTCGCCTGTAGCTATGCTTAAATCCATTCGAATGCTCCTGGCTATAGCGGCTCATTATGATTATGAGATATGGCAGATGGATGTGAAAACATCTTTCCTTAATGGAAACCTGCTCGAGGACATGTATATGATACAGCCTGAGGGTTTCACATCGGTTGATAAAACCAAGGTATGCAAATTGCGACGGTCCATTTATGGATTGAAGCAAGCATCCAGGAGCTGGAATATCCGTTTTGATGAGACAATCAAAAGTTTGATTTCTCACAAAATCCAGACGAACCTTGTGTGTACAAGAAGGTTAGTGGGAGTGCAGTCGTGTTCCTAGTATTGTATGTCGATGACATATTACTTATAGGAAACGATGTTTCAATCTTACAACGTGAAGGTTTGGTTATCCAAGACATTCTCTATGAAAGACTGGGAGAAGCAACCTACATCCTCGGATTAAGATCTATAGAGATAGATCAAACGATTGCTTGGTCTTCGCAGCCTACATATATGGACCGAAAAGCAAAGAGGTTTAGCATGTCGGAATCCAAGAAAGGTTATCCGCCCATCGTGCATGGGGTACACCTTTCAAGTCTATGTGTCCGCGCACGTAAGACGAGAGGATTTGCATGAGTAAGATTCCCTATGCATCCGCAATAGGATCTATCATGTATGCTATGTTATGTACGAGGCCCGATGTATCGTATGCTCTGAGTGTCACGAGCAGATACCAGTCTGATCCAGGAATGGATCATTGGGTGACTGTTAAGACGATCCTCAAGTACTTAAGAAGAACTAAGAATGCGTTCCTAATATATGGAGAAGGGTACATGGTGATACGTGGGTATATGGATGCCAGCTCCAGACAGACAAGGATGATTCCATGTCTCAGTCTGGGTATGTATTCACCTAGAATGGAGGCGCAATAAGTTGGAAAGGTTCCAAGCTTGACACTATAGCGGATTCTGCCACTAAGGCAGAATACATTGCAACTTTGGAAGCAGCAAAGGAAGCGGTTTGGATCAAGAAGTTCATCTCTGAACTTGATGTGGTCTCATCAATGATACAAACATGTGCTTCGCCGCTATCATCTTATCAGAGAGATCATCAGTAGGAACGAAATACAAATCGAGAAAATTCCCACTGAAAGGAACTTAGCGGATCCTTTGACTAAAGCATTACCTCAAAGTAAGTTTGAGGGTCATGTTCGAGCTTATGGTATTGGATACCGTAGCGATTGGCATTAGGCCAAGTTGGAGTCTGTTAGTAATATATGAGAGATGTCCTAAGGCAATCGCCTTATGTATGAACCATTTATATGATAAATAAAGATTCACTATTTGAGTATACATGTTTTATGTATTTGATTGGATCTTAAACTCATTTACTGAATGTCCACGATACGATTCACAGCATGAGAGAATTTGTGATTGGATCACAACTAGTGAGTATCTCTACATGTGTAATTGTGATGTATCTAATTATCCTAGTCGATGAATTGATGGATTTGGACACCATCAATTTCGCCGAGACTAGCACGAGGTATACTCCTTGGTGTATCCAAGCACCGATTCTCACCGGGCCGAGACATAGTGATGTCCGGAGTTAATCGTGGATGCTAGTTATGGTAACTAGTTCATTGGAGTGACCAGCCGTAAGACTTCATATGGTTCTCTGCATATATAGATATGTCAATGAAGTTCTTACTGTGGCTTAAGTGCGATGTTCCTTTGACTTGCGGTATTCGAGTCATCTTGATCATGGAGACTTATGCTTTGACATCTTAAGCAAACATCTCCGAGGAGATGTGGACCCGGGATGATTGGGTATAAGTCGAAGTGATCGAAGGTGTTTGAATAGCCTATAAAGGATTCACCACTCCTTGCAAGGAGATGTATACCCATGGCCTCTTGTCGGATTGTTACTAAAGTCTTTGGCCAAAACATTACATGTTTAGAGTAAAGTACTCTTCGATACATGTGGAGTAACTAGAATCCGTAGGACGAGGAAATGATACTTGAGCTAGGTGTGACATAGTCAGCCTAGTGGGGACTGACACAATAGACCATGTCCTGAACCAAGTGGGTATAAGATGAGTGAAGGGAATGGGGCATGATTCATTCGAGCTACTGAAGGGTTTCAGAAATAGTTCTGGATCAACCGTTGATCTTTTCGGTTAATTGGGGATCATGATGTACTACTAGGTGCCACTCATGATCGATCTATAATTAATGGTTAATTATAGACGGCCAACATAAACCGAGAACCTATTTGGTCACACGCACAACGAGTGTAATCCAAAGGATTTAAAACGAGCTTGAGAATGGGATTCTCAGACCGAGAGAAACTATGTTTGGTTGGACCAAACATAAAGCGAGCATGAAATTGTTTCAGTAGCAATGGAAGCATGGATGGGCCGTGTCTTATGAAGACATAATGGATGAACCAAAATGGTTTGGTTCTAATCCAATGGATGAGAATAAACCAAAGGGTTTGGTTTATATTAAACGAATGAACCAAAGGTTGGTTCGGTTCGTTTTAACTTAAAATAAACCATCATGGTTTGGTTTATTTTAACTTATCTTAATTGAGCGGGTTAACGGGCTTTATGGATATGATCCATTAACCATTAAGAGAATTAGTTCTCTATAAAATAGGGCTTAAACCCTAATCCAAAAACCCTAATCAAGTTGTTGCCGCCCAACATAGAGTTGCCGCCCACCCCTTGTTGGTGAATTCGGCGCCCAACCCTAAGTGCCGCCGTCCAGCCTTTGTGCCGCCGTCGAAGTCATTGCCGGTGACCAAGCTTCAGCCAGTGAACACTCCGGCGACCCTCCGGTGATCCCCTATAGGTTTGGCATCAAGGTGAGGCTTTTCTTTCCTTGGTTGGCCGGCGCCTATATCCTCCACCAAGCTGTCCAGTTTTCTGGACAGCTTCTCCTCCTCTCGTCGGAGCATCGTTTGGACGACGGTTAGTGCTCTGACAGCGGCTAACTTACCGGGGATTTGATCTCCGGTAATCCTCTGAGGTGGAGGACGAAGGATTCGTCAAACGGTTGACGAATACCTCTCCGAAGAAGCGAGTTTTGAGAACTCATTTTAGGATCCGAATTTGGATTCGGATCGTGATCATCTCTCGATCACGTCGTCTTCAACACGAGGCTAGTAACCCGTACGAAGACGAAACTCGTGACTTAGCGAAGTCATCCCGAGGAGCTCGGCGTGGATACGGATAGAGACAATTCTTACGAGGATCGTTCCGGTTGATGCCGTTCCCGCTACACGTCATACGGAAGGTATAACGTAGATAATTTTCTTTTATTGCAAATTTTAATTTACGGTTATGTCTACACTTGTTGTAATAGCATCCGTGTGTTGTGTGTGTTGTAATAAATATAGATTTATTATTTTTAATTGCTTCCGCTGTGCTCATGTTTACGAAACATGATCGAACACACACACGCCGCGGTGCCGGAAACCCAACAGCTTCCCTTTGGTCTCACTCCATTCGCTCCCCGTCGGTGATCCCTCGGATGCACCAAGCGCAAGACTTCGCAATGTCATCCTTCACCGACTCAAGGACCCCGAGCCTAGTGAACTTTCCAAGTCCTCAAGGCTTCCCACATGCACCAAGCGCACAGCTTCGCAATGCATTTCTCACCAAGCACCAAGCGCACGGCTTCGCAATGCTTTGGATTTTCCCACACTAAGGCCCATGCTTGGATTTTCCATGCCAACTCCATGTTGGACTTTCCCACACCAAGCTCCATGCTTGGATTTTCCATGCCAACACCATGTTGGACTTTCCCATGACAATCCCATGTCATGAGTTTTGTCTATCATCAAAATACTATCAAAGTACTTCTCGAGTCAAACTCGGCCGATTGCGCCAACATGTATGTGTTACTTTGCATTCATGTCATTTGCATGCATGCTGGCAACGTGGTCTCCCTTATGGTTGAGAGGGTCATCAGTCATCCTGCCTCCACAGTTACTAATAGGAGGAGTATGTTGCGATGTATACTAAAAAGTCTATCTTTTGTATGAACATATTTATTTTTGAAATAAGAATCACATGATCATTTTTTGAATATTTATGGTTATGCATATTGTCTGATACATTACATTGTAGATAACATGGTGTGTAGTGTCACACGGGAGATCATGTTATCAGTTCCTTGTAGAGTATATGTAGAGGCTCACAACAGAGATGGTTTTGGACAAACCATTGGTATGGTTGTAATGTAATTTGGTATTGGTTTGTCTTGACCATAGAATTACACTAGTACACTTTGTGTGTATTGAGCAGGACCGACTTAGAGGTGATTCAATTTATTACTGACTACATAATTGAATCAGACCTCGGATATTATGGTGTACATGCTCTTAATCTCGATATAATAACGGGCACATGTACTTAGTATTTATTTTGTTGATTTACCAATGGGCGAGATTTATAAATTAAATCGATAGGCTCGGTAAGTTGAGAAATGATATTATTTATATGGTGTGTCATTGATTATAGGAGAAAACCATGTCCTATATATTAGGATGATGATGTCTTCTTGAGGAGCTCATAAGGATCATCATGTAAATCCTGCAGGTGGACTTGGTCCGGCATGATGATAAGGTTGAGTGGTACTACTCATGGAGTTAGATTTTGATTAATTAATTGTCAATAAATTAATTAATTGATGGACATTCAATATCTTAAACATGGGGAGATATTTGTACAATTAATATATGGAGCCCATATTTATTTATGGGGGTTGGTGAGGTAGATCAATGATAATCCTCTAGTGGAATGGATCATCATTAATGGATCGAGTTTGTGTGGTTCGGATCCATTGGGTGGCCAAAATCCAACTCCTTCTCATGGTCTCTATTGTAACCTAATATAAATACCTCATGAAAGCCTAGATCCGACGGTGAAAAATGAAACCCTAGATCCAATGGTGGAGATTGAAAGGAGGCTTAAGCCTAACTCTATAAAAGGAGGGCTAGGGCTTGGGCGGAAAACAGAAGTTTTGGTTCATTGGTCTTGGGCGGTAATAGAAGCAAGGAAAGGATTAGGATTAGGGTTGCCTTCTCTTGGTATCCTCTCCCTATTGCCGGCGCCCATCACCACCTCCTCTTAGGCGGTGCCCATCTTCTTCCAAGAAAATTCTTGTCCACCCAAGGTCGGCGATTTTCCTTCTCCATTGGCCGTCACTCATTCATCTCCCTCTCCTTGGTGGCCGGCGGCAACAACAAAGAGGAGGAAGAGGTTTGATCTTCCTCCAAAGGGATTGTGTCCAGAACTATATAGGAGAAGAAGGGAGTTTTCATCTTCCCTTTGTTCGGAGCGAGCAAGGAAGGGAAGAACGTGATCTAAGAGGCTTCATCTCTTGGAAGATCATTGCCCTCACAACGTCCAAGAGGTATAATCTTGTTTATTTTGATTTAGTTCTTTTGTATAATACATGTGGCTAATTTACTTGAACCCCGAAGATAAACAAAAAAACCTACGATCCGTACATCATCTATTCCGTGACTAATCGAGGAAAAGAGTTAGGTTGCTTGAACAACAAGTTTGTTCAAGAGACCACTCTAATCGAATAGCACGATGATGGATCGGTTGCTTGGGTAATCCATCATCATCTTGGATTAATCTTTTTTTAATTCGGGGACGTAGATGGTATCGCCATGCCAAGCGACCAAAGTGGGAAGCAATTCCCTTCAGAGTAATCGGTGTGAGGGCAGAGCATTGTGGTGTCGCACTCTACCACTATAGACGGTGGTAGTTGGATTTGTGTTCCATTGTCCTGCATGTGTGAAACTCGACCACTCATTGGTAGTGACTGTCGAAGTGGCCAACGATAGGGACCCCCATCGAGTAGCTTATTTTTTACACTTATATGCTACTTGATCATACTGCCCACTCGACCACTCGAGAGTAGTGGTTGGTGTTGAGTTGGGACAGTTGTCATGTCGAGCCACCGAGGCCACACTGGGGTTGTGGTAGCTTTAGGGTGAGCCGACATGACCATGCATGCTGCATTGTTGTGACTTATGGTATTTTTGCATATTGTTATATATATATATATATATATATATATATATAGATGATTGTGATTTGTATATATATATAGATACAGTCTATATATATATACTTATTGTGATGTTGCATTTGATTGTACTATGTTTGTTGCATTTGGTTGTACATCATCTTCATACATGCTACCCGCATCTGTTATATGGTTGTGTCATATACCTGTATACTTGTTGGTTAGACTATTGCATTCTTTGACCCATATTTATGATGTTGTCTGGTTTAGACCAGATTTCCTGTTATATACATATATTGTTAATATGTGCTCAATTTGGATAGGTGTAGTGTAGCAGACTTTCAAGTATGTCTGCATTTTACGTTGGCCATTTAGTTAGAAGGTATATACATGTATATGTTTATCATGCTAGTGTTACCTGATATACTTGTAGATTTTTTTGTTGAATTACATGTGATATTTGATATATACATGTTTTTCCTATTACCTGGTGAGTTATACTCACCACCACGGACCCTGGGTTTTTCTGTCGCCCAGGTAATAGGTTGAAGTCTTTGTGACATCTTAAAGCTGCGCCAACGCTCCATCCCATCTCCATTTTCCAAGGCTCCCGTGGATTTTGGTTTATTTGTGTACTTACATTTGTGTTCGATGTTTTATGTACGATTTAGTACTGTGGACTTGTCAGGTGGTGTAGACCTATGTTGGTTTTGGATTGTATGTCAGTATGAGTGGTTATGGGTGGTTGCTTTTATGTTTTCTGTTGTGTTTTGATATATAAATGCTTATTATTTTGTGGTTGTGGGCCTAAGGGCCTTGTATTAACATGATATGTTGCCACGTACAGGGGAGATGTCGTCCGTTTGCTTTTCGGCACGGCATACTCTCGGGGCATGACAGGAAGAGTATGATCTCACGTGTATTTACACTTCTAAAATATGGTATGATGATGACCCATTCATTTTGGCAAACCAAGCAAATCAAGTGTATTATTTGAATGATATCAAACGTGGAGGTCATTGGAAGGGCGTGCAAAGGGTTCACCACCGTGATATATATTAATTAACTGAAGTTGATGAAGTATCTAAAGATTTTGAGGGTGGTAATATCTTGATCATGGAGACAAACCAAGAGATTTCATCCAATGATTCAACTTCAGTAGTCTGTGAAGACTTAGCAATAACTCAACTTTGTCGATTAGATGTTGAGCATCACCAAATTTATATGGCAAATGCATAAGTGGATCAAGATATGGGCGCTCAAAGTAATCGTATTGTCGATGGGGAAGATAGTAAAATTGACAATGAGGCGGATGATTATTTATCCTTTTCATATGATGATAGTGATTAGATGTATTTAAATGGTATTTATATTGTTCTTCATTTATATTTCATGTATTTAATATAATCTTTTATTATACGTCGATCTGTATATAATGCTTATGTCACAGCTATGCTGCCTATATTGGTTGGTATTTTTAATATTAATACATTATAATATTTTACAGACCGATCAGTCTCAGAGAAAAGATCGGATTA
Organism: Wurfbainia villosa; assembly: GCA_025175895.1. Lineage (NCBI taxonomy): Eukaryota > Viridiplantae > Streptophyta > Magnoliopsida > Zingiberales > Zingiberaceae > Wurfbainia > Wurfbainia villosa. The sequence continues at coordinate 10,724,646 of CM045991.1, read as the reverse complement.
CTGTCTTTAATACAATCCACTGTACCTCGTCAAAAGGATGGAGTGGGGAGAGAGTCGAGGTTGCATACATAAGATATAATCCATAAAATTTAGTAAAGTTATTTTTAAATATTAGTAATTCTTTGTAAACATATTGATAATGTGTTTTGTTATTCTTAGGGTGAAATGGTGAGATAGTGAGATGAACACATCCAGTCACAAGAAACCGGAGATGACATCAATGTAGTTCATATTGCAAGTTAGGTGTGTGATCAAGTACTCGATTTTCGCTCTAGATATATTAGACGACTTGGAAGTGGGCCAAAACCAGTTAGATCCACTTCTTCATATGTCAGCTCCTCCTCCAGAACAACTAACACAGCACTGCGTGAACAACTTCAGTCCACCCAAGAGGAGCTAACAAACACTCAAGCTCCTAGCACCCAAGATGAGTTGGCATCAATGAGATCAAGACAAGATATGTTCGAAGCAATTCTAAATCGGCTTGCACCTGGAGCATTACAATCATTAGCGCATGAGTCATCTTCAGCTCCACCTCCTCCTCCACCATAGAGTTTGTGAACATTTATATTTTGAGCTAATGAAAATATGCTCGATTTGAATGTGTTTGCATTTTAATACTATGAATTTATGAAAATGGATGTTTTGGACTTTAAATTTGATGTTATGTTAGTTGTTTTTAAATGTATATGTTGGTTTTATTGTTTCAGTTCTATGTTATTAAGTTAATTTGTGTGGTTGATATTGTATTACAGGATTTCGAATACAACTAAAATGAATTTTGGAAATCTATATTTTCATGGTTAGGGATGACTTTTTAATATTTCATCGCTAACGGTCGATATATGGCTTCGGAATTTTGAGGGTTAGAGACGAAACTATAAATTTCGTCGCTAAATTTAGAGTATCAGTCGAATTGCCAGTCAACACATTCGACTGGTGTAGGACTTTAGCGATGAAATTTATACATATCGTCGCAAAAGTATCTCCAGTCGAGGCATCAGTCAAGGTGCTCCCGCTTCTATGGCTAGCCAAAAATAGATGTTATCGACGAAATTTATTAATATTGTCGCAAAAGTATCTCCAGTCGAGGCACCAGTCGAAAGGCTCCCACTTCTGTGGCTGGCTAAAAAATAGATTTTAGTGAGGAAATAAGGTGTTTTCATCGTTAACTACCAGTCGAGTCAATAGTCAAGTTGCAGGTGACTGATGTTTAGCGGCAATTATTTATATTTCGTCGCTAATATCGGTGATTTTCCTATTTTTCGGTGTTGAGAATTTACGACGAAATCTATTTTTGACGACGTTTCTATTTCCATCGGTAATATTAATGACAAAAATATTTTAATTAGTCGCTAACTAGTCTTACCGACATGTTTATTACGACGACTCTAGTGATGAAATTTTTCATCATAAAATGTATTTAGCGACGAATATTTGGTATTAGCAACCAAAATAAATCATCGCTAATTTCCCTTTTTCTTGTAGTGACTACTCGTAACTATTCCTAGTCAAGTATTAATATACAAGAATAATATTAATACACTAAGACTAGCTTGTAAGTCAACTGACGACTTAATCTCACAAGTCATGGATATAAGATATCAAGTTGACACATGAGAATATATTAGAGAATATGTACAAAATTTACCTACCATAAGAATGTTTCATAGATTGTCATATGAGTGTCATAAACATTCTCATAGTGGTTATTGGTATGAATAGTCCTTTGACCTGAAATCACTATGGTTCCATACATAAAGAGTTGTATACTTTGGTATCGACAAATGTCACGTGTAATAAGGTGGACGATAAAGTAGATCACTGGGTATGCAATAAATTATGCAGAGGGATGTGAGTAATGGAGATGGGATATATTCCATCCATATGATGGAAGTGATATCTTTGGGCCCCTTTATAAAGTAAAACTACTAAAATGCTTCAATTCTCAAATAAGTTAATATAAGATATTGAGCTCATTTGATTGGGGTAGTCTACTTGGAGATCAAGAAACACAAAGATTGATAAGAGGATGACACGATCTATCCTTCATTGATCAATCTAGATATCAAGGATAGAAGGATTGAGTCATACAAGATAATAGTCACAAAAATATTACGTCGGATCTCGACATTCTTTTCACTTGGGTAGCAATGATGCATTGCTAGATGTCATTCATTACTTATGTCTCGAAAATGGTATTTAATAACATTGCTAATATTACGAGAACCTATAGGGTCACACACAAAGAACATGTTGTTTTGGAGATGGGTTGAATTTAGTTCGACAAAAAGAACCATTAGACTCATTGAATGGACTAGCTTGAGTTATACTCAAGTTGGATCATTTTGAGTTAGACTCAAATTAAACCAATTGAAGAAGATGAATGGATATGGATTCATCATGCATGATTAATGTGGATTAATCATGAATAGAAGAAGATGAATGGATTTGGATTCATCATTCATGATTAATATGGATTAATCGTGCATTAAAGAGGTAATACAAAAGGATGCAAAACCTTTCATATTCATGCGATGAATATAAAAGGTCTTTGGATGATGATAGAATGGGTGATTGCCTTTTGTTCTTCCTCCTCAACTTATTGGCCGAAACTTTCTTTGGGCAAAAAGTTTTTGTGAGGCTTCTAGCACAACGAAAGACTTCTTCTTCCTCTCCTAAGTGAGTGTTCGTGTGGATACTATAGAGGCATGACCATCTTGATCGTACTGAGATCCATTACAAAAGGTTGTTGTCGGGATTGCGAAGGGCTACGCATCAAGGGTAATCTCTTGACTAGATGTAGTTGTAAGAACAACATGTTTATTATGTATACACATGGATCTCTGGAGGGATACAATTTTTCGTTGTATTTTTGTGATGGTTTTTTTCATAAGATCCCTACAATGATATCAAAGACACTTATGTATACATAAATATGTTGTATGGTTTTTTTATATGTGATATAAAACTGCATTGACTGTTTATTATGAGTGCACGATTGTTTAGATGATTTTGTTCGACAAAATGTGCATAGCAATAGTACTATCCAAACAGCAAGTGTGTTGTCCGTATAGTAAGTATGTTGATTGTTGATGGATGGTTTTGTTTATTGCTGGATGTTTGTTTAATCACCAATGGTTGCTAATTTGTCATCAATGAATGCTAATGGTTGCTGATTTTTAGCAACGGTTGGTAATTGTTGATGGACAACAACCTTTGCTGATTGATATGTCGTAAAAATTGCTTTCGGAACCGCCGTAACATAGTGGCTTATAAATCGTATTTTGCATCATAATAAACTTTACATGTCATGAATCTTTTTGAATGATGTATGCCATGGTGCATGGTTATGGCCCCTTACACAAATGTGATTGGATGTATGTGTGTGTGTGCATGTTGTAATTCATAATACGACCTACGTATCGTGCTTTCCACTTATATATATTTCCTATTGTACTATTAATTTATCCTCGAATGGAACTCGTGGTTTCTCCATTGCAATGTACATGTAAACTAGTACTAGTCTACTAGATGAAGATGAGAAAGGAAGATGTAGTCAATAACACACGACAACCAAAGGACACACTTGGAGAAGATGCTATCCCTAGTTTGACCCATCGATCTTCTCATTAGCTTGAGAAGATCATAGATTATGGGTCATAACCATGTCACATTTTTTTTCTGCATATATGTGAGATGTGTCATGATAATGATTTTATGTGATGCATCCATAATTAAATTTGTTATCATAATTAGGTCAACAAATATATGCCTACCAAAGTTTAGTACTCACGACTACCTCGATCAATTGCAATCATGTTTGCCAAAGCAAAGTGACTCAATTTTTCTTGGTAGAGTGCGACTAGACAATTATGATGTCGGACTATTGAACTTTGGGTGTGACCTAACTGAGTTATCTCAATTAGATTGAAAAACGTAGAGGCATATCTCATACGATGGGTAAATGAACAAATAGTGTTGTTCTATGCAACAGTTACACGGTGTAATTGGTACATAGTGTCTACCTAAGTTATACAAGTCTTGGGCAATTAGCCAAAGCTAACTCAAGATGAAGTATAATATGGATAATGCTCCACTTGTGAAGTGGAAAACTCATTTAATTAAAGACCAAAATAAATGATTGAAATATGATATTTATTTCTGCATTTCATGTTGTAGATCATCATGTAGTCAAATACGTCGAATACTCTCTCTCTCTACGATCTGTCCTTTATAAGGACAAGCTGAATAGAGCTAATTTCCTGGACTGGTATAGAAACTTGAGAATTATTATAGAGTAAGAACGAAAACTGCATGTCCTAGAGTAACCCATTCAAGAACCACCTGCCACTAATGCCACTCGTGCTGATAAGGATGCTTATAAAAAGCATCAAGATGATGCATTAGATGAATCATGCCTTATGCTTGCTACTATGAACTCTGAGCTTCAGAAACAACATGAGAACATGGATGCTTTTGATATGGTTGCACATCTTAAACAACTATATCATGGGCAGGCAAGACATGAGAAATCTAGGGTGTCAAAGGCATTATTTGGATGAAAAAATTCAAGAAGGAACTCCTGTAGAACTCATGTACTCAAAATGGTTAGGTATGTTGAGAACCTTGAAAGATTTGGATTTCCATTGGTACAAAAATTGGCCACTGAGATTATTTTGCAATCATTACCTGAAGGCTATAGTCAATTTGTCATCAACTATAACATGAATGAAATTGACAAACCTTTTCCTGAGTTATTAAGCATGTAGAGAACTATTGAAATGACTCTTAAGAAGATTCAACCTAGTATTGTACTCATGGTTAAAAAGAGAAAAGGCAAAAAGAAGTCCAAAGGAAAGGGTAAGACCTAAGATAAAGGCAAGGCAAAAGCATTAAAACATAAAGGTGGGGTGCCTAAGGAAGGAAACTGCTTCCATTGTAATGAGAGTGGACATTGGAAGAGGAACTGCAAGTTTTACCTAGAGGAATTAAGAAAAAGAGAAGTGAGATTTCTTCTTCAGGTATATATGTTATAGAAGTTAATCTATCTATTTCTTCTTCATGGGTATTAGATACCGGATGTGCATCTCACATTTGTGCTAATGTGTAGGGTCTAAGAAATAGTAGATCATTGACAAAAAGGGAAGTGGACCTACACGTAGGCAATGACGCAAGGGTTGCTGCTATACCTGTAGGAACATATTCCTTACCCTTGCCTAGTGGTTTTATCTTGGAACTAGAAGAGTGCTATTATGTACTTGTTATAACTAAGAGCATTATCTCTATCTCTTGTTTGGATAAGAGTGGTTTCTTATTTATAATAAAGTACAAATATTGTTCTGTTTATTCAAATGAAATATTCTATTGTAGAGAACATCTTATGAATAGACTCTATGTTCTAGATTTTGATAACCCAATCTATAACATACATACTAAACGGTTCAAATATATTGATATGAACCAAACATATCTCTGGGATTGTCGCTTGGGTCACACAAATGAGGTCGCATACCACAACTCCATAAGGATGGACTTTTGGACTCAATTAATTTTGAATCATATGTGGTATGCAAACCTTGTCTACTAGGCAAGATGACAAAGACTCCTTTTAGTGGACACAGCGAGAGAGCTAATGATTTATTAGAACTCATATATACTGATGTTTGTGGATCTTTCAAAGTAGCATCTAGATAAGACTATCAGTACTTCATTACATTTACTGAAGATTTCAGTAGATATGACTATATGTATCTTATGAAACACAAATCTGAATCCTTTGAAAAGTTCAAAGAATTCAAGAATGAGGTACAAAACCAACTTGGTAAGAGTATTAAGATGCTTCAATCAGATCGAGGTGGGGAATACCTTAGCCAAGAGTTTCTTGACCATCTAGTTGAGTTTGTGATAATATCTCAACTCACTCCATCTAGAACACTAGGAATGGTGTATCGTAGGAGAAATCATACTTTATTAGATATGGTACGCATCAATGATGAGTCGATGATCTCTTCCTTCTTCCTTCTCGAGATATGCTCTAGAGACCACTGCTTTCACTCTTAATCGCATTATGTCTAAGGCAATCATAAAAATACCATATACGATATGGACTAAGAAGAGTCTCAAGATGTCTTTTATGAAGATTTAGGGTTGTGAGGCTTACGTTAGACAACAAGTCTCAAATAAATTAGGAGACAAATCAGATAAGTGTTATTTTGTTGGATATCACAAGGAAACTAAGGGACATTACTTTTATAATCCCACACAAGGCAAAGTGTTTGTTGCCAAAAATGGTAGTTTTCTGGAAAGAGAATTTATTTCTAAATGAACTAGTGGGAGTAAAGTTGATTTTAAAGAAAATCAAGATACATAAAATAGCCATGAAGCCTTGATGAAAATCGAACAGGCACCACAAGGTGGTGAAGATTATGAATCTATAACACCTCATGAAGTTGTGGCATAACTTGTTCGAGTAGACCATGCATTGCGTAGATCTGATAGGATACGTCGTCAACCTGAGAGATATTATTTTCTCTTGTGTGACCACAGTGATGTAATGATTGTTGATTTCAATGAGCTTACAACCTATCAAGAAGCTATAATGAGCCAAGATTCTGAGAAATGATTAAAGGTCAGGAGGTACGAAATAGAACCCATGTACACCAATCAAGTATGGACTTTGGTTGATTTACCTGAAGGGGTCAAATCCATTGGTTGTAAATGGGTCTTTAAAAGAAAGACTGACATGGATGGTCAGATGCATACTTATAAGGAGCGATTGGTAGCGAAAGGATTCAAGCAGATTCAAGGTATAGACTATGATGAAACCTTTTCATCGGTTATAATACTTAAATCTATTCGAATTCTACTTGCTATTGTAGCTTACCATGATTATGAAATCAAGCAAATGATGTCAATACTGTATTTCTTAATGAAAATCTACTTGAGGATGTGTGCATGACACAACCTAAGGGTTTTGTAGATCCAAAGGATGCTGGAAAGGTATGTAAGTTGCAAAGATCTATCTATGGTTTAAAGCAAGCTTCTAGAAGTTGGAATCTTCGATTTGATGATGTGATCAAAATGTTTGATTTCATAAAGAATGAAGATGAACCTTATGTCTACAAAAGGGTTAGAGGGAGCACAACCTTTTTTCTTATCTTGTATGTAGATGTCATACTTCTCATTGAAAATGATATCCCTATGCTGCAGTCTATGAAGACTTAGCTTGGGAATTATTTTTAAATGGAAGAATTAGGAGAAGTAGTCTATATATTGGGCATCAAGATATATAGAGATTGATCTAAGTGACTGCTTGACCTAAGTTAGAGTAAATATATTGACAAGTTGCTTAAACATTTTGCCATGCAGAATTCAGAGAAGGGATTCCTGCCGATGTCACATGGTGTTAGCCTATCGAAGGCTCAATGCCCTTCTTATAAGGAAGAAAGGAATCACATGGATCAGATTCCTTATGCATCTGCTATAGGGTCTATCATGTACACCATGTTATGTACTCGCCCTGACGTTTCGTATACTTTAAGTGTTGGTGCAGTAGGCACCAGATAATCAAACCTGAGTTTTTATTATGGAAAAGACCCAAAGTTAAGGTCATATTGTTATCTAATGAGCTAAACCAATTGTGCAGGAATGATTAAGCTATGCTAAAGGTCGGTGACACCCAGAGAATCTTGAGTCGAGAAACTATGGTGGTCGGGTGACACGGGGAGAACTTCGGAGGGAGCCAAAGAACCCAGGTGAAGACCAGAAGCTAAACTACAAGTCACAAAGTACCAAAGGTAAGATCGAGTGTGAGTAAAGGTGAGGTCAGGTCCTCCGTACAGGGACGTCTTTAGGCGGCGATCCGATTAAGACTTCGCATGGAAGGTCTAGGTCGAGATCGGACGGTAAGTGGTCGTCAGAATTACCTTTACTATTATGTTTTTGAGCTAACTCTTTGCTGCAATTGAAAAACTTAGCCATCAATAAATTGATGGTTGTTATGATGATCACGATGGCATCATTGACTAATGAAGGTGAACAAATGATCGCACCAAACAAATTTCCCACCTCGAGGAGAGTTAAGATAAGCTCCACTTATCTTGGGAAGATGAGGTTTTTTTACCATGAGCTGGAACTAAACATTGGGGAGCTTCCAAGGCTATAAAAGAAGGGGGGTTTCACCCCTTTAGGTCATCTTAAATGCTTACAAAGTGATCCCACAATGCCGAAGGTCTATGACAATGCTACGACATCGAAATGCTACCGCATTGCCGACGACACGACCTCAACCTCAACATCTATTAGTCCTCAGTATTATTTAGTTGTTGTCATTTCATTTCATTATATTAAAGATTTCATTATCGAGCTTTTGATCGTAACGAAGAGAGGTGGGATTGTCCCTCTGCCTCAAGTTTTCTTTAGTTTGTAATCATCGTCTCCTTTCTCCAATGAGGAGGAGACTTAGTTAGTGCTTTGCCCTCCGTATGCGGTCTACGATCGCAAAGGCCTTGGATTAGCAATCGTTTGGTTGTGAACCAAGTAAAAATAAACTTGCCATTTACTTTTCCACTATGCTACTTTTGTCTTAATCGAATCGTAAAGATTATTTATTGATATTTGGAGGTGATGAGGAGCTCGTTGTAAAGGGTTACAGTGATGCAAGCTTCCAAACTAATAAGGATGATTCTAGATCGCAGTTAGGGTATGTATTTTGCTTAAATAGTAGTTTTGTGAACTGGAAGAGTTCAAAGCAAGACATAGTAGCTGACTCTACTACAAAGGCTGAGTATATTGTTGCTTCACCTGTAGAAAAAGAGGCTTTTTGGATCCAAAAGTTTATTTATGAGCTCGTTGTTATTCCTAGCATAATGAGCCCCATATACCTCTATTGTTATAACAATTGGGCTATTGCACAGGCTAAGGAACCTCACTCTCATAAGTGATCCAAACACATACTACAACAGTTCCATCTCATTTGAGAGATCATTGATAGAGGGGATGTGAGGATATGCAGAATATTGACCGATGCTAACATTATAGACCCTTTGGCCAAGGCTTTGGCACAAAGGAAGCATAATGGTCACACTAGGTCACTGGGTATTAGATATTTCAGTGATTGACATTAGTGCTAGTGGGAGATTGTTAGTATTAGACCTAAGTGTTAATTAAGAGATGATTGGTAAAGGGACTTTTGTATCATATTTTATAATAAAGGAAAAGTTTATGGTTATTGAATTTACTTCATTGATGTGTCATTTGAATAAATATAATAATATCCTAGGGTAGTTGGTTATAGTCTACGACATATCAAGTTGGTGACTTGATAGTGGGATACTGTAGATATATATAGAACACTACTCGTAACTATTCCTAGTCAAGTATTAATATACAAGGATAACATTAATATATTGAGACTAGCATGTAGGTCAATTGATGACTTAATCTCACAAGTCATGGATATAAGATATCAAGTTGACACATGGGTATATATTAGAGAATATGTAATGAACTAATCCGCCATAAGAATGTTTCATAGATTGTCATATGAGTGGCATAAACATCTAAGAGTGGCTATTTGTATGAATAGTCCTTAGACTTGAAATCACTATGTTCCCTACATAAGGAGTTGTATACTTTGGTATCGACAAACGTCACCTGTAACAAGGTGGACTATAAAGTCGAATACTGGGTATGCAATGAATTATGCAGAGGGATGTAAGTGATCGAGATGGGATCTATCCCTTCTATATGACAGAAGTGACATATGTAGGCCCCTTGATAAAGTAAGACTACTAAAATGCATGGTCATGCTCAAATAAGTCAATATGAGATATTGAGCTCATTTGATTGGGGTGGTCTACTTGGAGATCAAGAAACACAAAGATTGATAAGAGGATGACACGATCTATGCCTTATTGATCATTCTAGATATCAAGGATAGAAGGATTGAGTCATACAAAATAATAGTCACAGAAAGATTATGTCAGATCTCGACATTCTTGTCACTTGGGTAGCAATGATGGATTGTTAGATGTCACTCATTACTTGTGTCTCTAAAATGGTATTTAAGAACATTGCCAACGTTACGAAAACCTATAAAGTCACACACAAAGAACATGTTGTTTTGGAGATGGGTTCAATTTAGTTAAACTAAAGGAACCATTAGACTCATAGCTGGCCCAAAACTTGAGTTAGACTGAAGTTGGATTATTTTCATTTAGACTCAAATTAAACCAATTGAAGAAGCATTTAATGGATGATTTGATTCATCATGCATGATTAATGTGGATTAATTATGCATTAAAGAGGGAATACAAAAGGATGCAAAACCTTTCATATTAATGGGAAGAATATAAAAGGTCTTTGGATGATGATGGATTGGGTAATTGCCTTTTGTTCTTCCTCCTCATCTCCTTGGTCAAAACTTTCTTTGGGCAAAAACCTTTTGTGAGGTTGCTAGCACAACGAAAGGCTTCTTCTTCCTCTCCTAAGTGAGTGTTTGTGTGGATACCATAGAGGCACGACCATCCTGATTGCACTGATATCCATTACAAAAGGTTGGTTCCGGAATTGTGAAGGGCTACACATCAAGGGTAATCTCTCAACTAGATGTAGTTGTAGGAAGAACATGTTTATTATGTACACACATGGATCTCTGGAGAGATACAATTTTCCACTGTGTTGTTGTGATGATTTTTGGCATAAGATCCCTACAGTGGTATCAGAAACACTTGTGTATCAATAAACACGTTGTATGGTTATGTTATATGTGATATAAATCTACCAGAACTGTTTATTATGAGTGCACGATTTTTTAGATGAATTTGTTCGACAAAACATGCATAGCAACAGTACTATCCGAATAGCAAGTGTGTTATCCGATCAACAAGTGTGTTGATTTTTGATGGATGGTTTTCTTTATTGTTGGATATTTGTTAAATCACCAATGGTTGCTAATTTGTCATCAACGGATGCTAATGGTTACTGATTTTTAGTAACGATTGGTAACTGTTGATGGACAGTAACCTTTCCTGATTGATCTGTTGCCAAAATTTCTTTTTGGTATGAACAATGGTCGAAAGGTTCTCGCGTTTATTCTGATGGACTAAGGGTAGCAACTCAATCAATGAGTTAGTGAAAAAAAATTTGGGATCGCCGTAGCGTAGCGGCTTATAAATTGTGTTTTGCATCATAATAAACTTTACATGTCTTGGATCTTTATGAATGATGTATGTCATGGTGCATATATGGCCCCTGACCCCAATGTGATTGGATGTGTGTGTGTGTGTGTGTGTGTGTATTATAATTCATAATACGACCTATGTGTTGTGCCTTCCACTTATATATATTTTCGATTGTACTATTAATTTATCCTCGAATGTAACATGAGGTTTCTCCATTGTAATGTCCATGTAAACTACTACTAGTCTACTGGATGAAGATGAGAAAGGAAGATATAGTCAACAACACACAACAACCAAAGGACGCACTTGGAGAAGATGATATCCCTAGGTTGACCCATTGATTTTCTCATTGGCTTGAGAAGATCTTATTGGTCATAACCATGTCACGTTTCTTTTCTGCATAAAAGTGATTTGTGTAATGATAATTATTGTATGTGATTCATCCATAATTAAATTAGTTATCATAATTAGGTCAACAAATATATTCCTACCAAAGTTTAGTACTCACGACTACCTAGATCAATTGTAGTCATGTTTGCCAAAGCGAAGTGACTCGATTTACCTTGGTAGAGTGCAAATGGACAGTTGTGATGTCTGACTATTGAACTTTAGGTGTGACCTAACTGAGTTATCTCAATTAGATTGAAAAACATAGAGGCATATCTCATTCATGGGTAAACGAACAAATAGTGTTGTTCTATGCAAGAGTTACATGGTATAATTGGTACATAGTGTTATGTTTGAGAGATGTCCTAAGGCAATCGCCTTATGGCTATTTATTTGATAAATAAAGATTCACTATTTGAGTGCACATCTCATATGTGTTTGATTGGATCTTAAACTCATTTACTGAGTGTCCGCAATACGATTCATAGCATGAGAACATTTGTGATTGGATCACAACTAGTGAGTATCTCTATATGTGTAATTATGAAGTATTGAAATATTGCCTAGTCGATGAATTGATGAGTTCGGACATCATCAATTCTATGAGACTAGCACGGGTTATACTCCTTGGTTTATCCAAACAGCTACTTCTCACTGGCCGGAGACATTGTGATATCGAGAGTTAAACGTGGGCACTGGTTATGGGTAACTAGTTCATTGGAGTGACCTGCTGTAAGACTTTACATGGTTCTTTACATATAAGATATGTCAGTGAAGTTATTACTATAGCTCGAGTGTGAGTTTCCTTCGACTTGAGCTATTTAAGTCATCTTGGTCACGGAGACTTATACTTTGACATCTTAGTCGATACATCTCTATGGAGGTGTGGGTAAGGGATGATTAGGTATAAGTTGAAGTGCCCGAAGGAGATTGTGTAGGGACCTTTGTGACCGCTAGAGGGGGGTGAATAGCGCGTCGATGTTGCTTGATAGAATTCGTTCGCGATCGCGTGCTTGCTACAATTGTATTAGTACACAGCGAAAATAATAGAAAATACAATACAAATACAAATACACAAGAACAAGACCAAATATAACGAGGTTCGAAACCGAATGGTTCCTACTCCACGGATTGAGCTCTACGAGCTCGAGTGATGACAACACCACTAATAAAAACTTCTTCTTGACAACACGTCGGAGACGGAGAAATCTCGTACAAGTGTTTACAACAATAAACGAATAGATACAAGCAAATACAAATATGAAATACACTATAAGTAAAGGAAAAACACTTTACAAATGCTCTTTTGATTGCTTGATCTTTGGTTGTTTGAATTTCACTTGGAGACCCTGATTTGCAGCAAAAAATTGCCCCAAACACGTCCAAGAACTGCTGCCAAATCCTTCCTCCACGAGCTCCCATTAAAGCTGCTCCTTGGGCTGGATTTTGCCTAGCAGTCAATTGATCGGGACCATCAGTCGACTTCCCCTGTAGTCATTGTGAGACAATGGCATGTGCCACGTTGGATAAGTTTTAACAGATAGACCATCAGTCTACTGATCATACCCATCATTCAATTGATGGCTCAATCAGTCGAGTGTTTGGGCCGATCACTCGACTGGAGAGCCTTCTGTGCCTGAAATCCTGACCATCAGTCGACTGATCACCAGATCAGTCGACTGCTCAGGCCAGCAGTCGACTGCCAGGGCACTTCCCGCAGTCAAACCCTAGTTGACTCCCATCAGTCGACTGACCATAGTCCCAGTCGACTGATACACCTCAAACATGAGGTTTTAACCCAAGTATGGTGCCCCCATACTTGCTAGACCACCCGTAGCCTAGACCTAAGCCTTTTAGCCACCTCCGTCAGCCTCGCGCCTATCGGATCCCTCCAAGTCATCCATGACTTGTTCATCCATACGCTAGGCTTCAAGTGCTTCCATCCGCTATTGTCATGTTAACGGTATCTACACCGCCAAGGCACATTGAGCTTATGCTGCCAAGACTCCCGCTTGAACTTTATGCTGTCAAGACTCCCGCTTGGACTTTATGGCACCAATATTCCCCTTGGACTTTCCAAATGTCAAGACTCAAGCTTGGACTTTCCCTTGCCAACCCATGTTGGACTTTCCATGCCAAGACCTATGCTTGGACTTTCCTTTGCCAAGACCCATGCTTGGACTTTCCCTTGCCAAGACCCATGCTTGGACTTTACATGCCAAGTACACAAGACTTGGACTTTTTCAATGCCAAGTGTCCCAGTTGGACTTTCCATGCCAAGTACCCATGACTTTGACTTTACCATGATAATCACATTGTCATATATTTTTGTCGAACATCAAAACATCGGTCGAGTCAAACTCAAGTTTTAATCGTGACCTGGGCCGATTGCATCAACAATCTCCCCCTTTTTGATGTTTGACAAAAACCATAAACACCATTGAGTTAGGCCACCTAACTCAAAAACTCTTTACCAATTTTCCCAAATTGGTAATCTCATAAATTCTCCTCATAAATTCTCCCCCTTTTTGACTAACATCAAAAAGATTCTCTCCAAGGAGGTCAATGTCTCATATCCCAATGAGATCTTACAATCTCCCCCTTGGTCATAAAATATCTAGGATGTCTACAATCTTCCTAGTGATAAGTCTCATATCATTCAAGAGAGGCAATCCTACAAACTCTTCCAATTTCCAAATTGGGTATCTCAAATTCCCATTTTTCCCACTCATGAGGAAAAATACAACCATCATCTTATGATGGATACCTCCCCCTAAAGGCTTGCTCCCCCTTGACCATTGCACCAACAATGTCCTTGGGAAGTCCCTAAGCCTATAGGAACTCTAAACCATTAAAGATAATGTTAAAAATTCAACATTAAAGTTTCTAACACCTTAAAATTGATACACATCCTAACAACTCTTCTAATACATATCCAATGGATTTTCACCCTTTCTAATGCTTCCTAAAGCATATCCTAGGGTTTGGAGCAGTTAGGGAACTCTAACATAGCTGAAATCAGACTAAACATACCTTGTTTACCCAAAATCAAACTCGCAGTCGACTCCTTCAGATACCAGTCGACTGCACTACCCATCAGTCGACTGCCATCAAGCGGCAGTCGACTGATAACTGAAATTCTAAATTTTAGTTATTAGAATCAAAATTGCAAAAAACATAAGTAATTATACATAATTCATCATTACTCGATGGGGAGGATACTCTTATTTGCATCTAAGTGTGCACCATTACTCGATACCAAGGCAATTATCTCGAATTATTTTCCTTCTGATGGGGAAGTACACACGCTCCTAAATAACTTCCTATAACCATATTTGACCCTTTGATATGCAAAATAAACTCATCCGATGAGGAGGAAGGCACTCAGAGTCGACATGCAAGTTTGTTTGCATCACATGTCAAATCGTAATAGAGGTCATGGGAATTTCAAAAAAACATCCCTCTCCCACTTAGTAATTTAAAATGAGGAATTTTTCTAGCACACAACATGCATATCAAACAAGAAGCAATAAATATGAAAAAATATTTTCCAACTATTATGGCTTTTATTTTCCAATATGTCTCTCGTCGTGTCGCCATCTCGTCCGCTCCTCCCTACGCCATGTACAAGCCATCCGAAGATCTGAGCCGAGAATAATTTTTTAATTTACATCCATCGATCCTATACTCCACGAAGGAGTGTACATGAAATCTAGATCGAAAGTAAACTAAAATAAAAGAGTGGCTAAACAATGTCGTACTTAATTACAAAAAATTAAATACTAGCCTCGTCAACCTCGAGGATTCAAATAATATTACAATTACACACATCTAATCACATATACACACATATGGCCATAATAGTTGGATCTTATGTCTGCAACCAAAGAGTTAGCCTATGGACATCCTACTATTATCTGACACATACAATATATGATAAGTGCATAAAAGTAACTGAATCCTAAACACACAAAACCGGAAACTGTGGCTCAGATACGACTTGAAGGTCGAAGCTTAGCTTCCCACCTCAACTCGATCGATTGTGCATGGCGATCCCATCCACGTCCCCGGATTAAAAAAATTAATCCAAGACGATGACGGATTACCCAAGCAACCGATCCATCATCGTACTATTTGATTAGAGTGGTCTCTTGAACAAACTTGTTGTTCAAGCAACCTAACTCTTTTCCTCGACTAGCCGCGGAATAGATGATGTATGGATCGCCGATTTTTGTGTTAATCTTCGGGGTCCAAGTAAATTAGCCACATTCAATTACATACATAATACAAAGAAACAAAAGGAAACCAAAACAAGAATTATATCTCTTGTTTACCTCTTGGTCTTCTATTGTATGTCCTATCCTTCTCGTGAACGTTGTGTGGGCAACGATCCTCCAAGAGTTGAAACCTCCTAGATCGTGTATCTTTCTTTCCTTGTTTGCTATGAACAAAGGAAGATAATCAAAGACTTCTTCTCCTATCTAGAGCCAACCACCAAGCTCCTAGCTTGATTCTTGCCGCCGACCAAGGAGAGGAAGAGGAATTATGTGTGTTGGCCAAGTGATCCAAAGGAAGAACCTTAACTCTTGTTGTCGCGCGGCCAAGGAAAAATATAGGAAGAGGTGTGGGCGCCAGCCAAAGTGAGGAAGAAGAGGATGGGCGCCGGCTACACCTTAGGAAGAGAGGAAAATAAACCCTAACCCTTCCACTTGTTGCCGCACAAGGCTTTTCCCAAACCCTAGCCGCCCAAGCCAATGGAAGAAAAACCTAATCTCCAAAAGATAAGTTGCCGCCCATGCCTTCGACTCCTATTTATAGATTTTGCCCAAATATCCTTTTAATCTTGTCCGTTGGATCTAGGTTTCATGAGAGTTTTAATAGGATACAATAGGGACCATAAGGAGGAGCTGGATCTTGGCCACCCAATGGATCTAGCCCACATAAAGCCCGATCAATTAATGATAATCCATTCCACTAGAGGATTATCATTGATCTACCTCATCAACCCCCATAAATAAATATAGGTTCCATATATTAATTGTACAAATATCTCTCCATGTTTAAGATCTCGAATGTCCGTCAATTATTTAATTTACTGACAATTAATTAATCAACATCTAACTCCATGTGTAGTACCACTCAACCTCATCATCATGCCGGACCAAGTCCACCTACAGGGTTTACATGATCATCCTTATGAGCTTTTCAAGGGGACATCATCATCCTAATATATAAGATACGGTTTCCTCCTATAATCAACGACACACAATGTAAATAATATCATTTCCTAACTTACCGAGTCTATTGATTTAATCTATAAATCTCACCCATTGGTAAATCATAGAAATAAATACTAAGTACATGTGCTCATTATTATATCGGGATTAAGAGCATGTACACCATAATATCCGAGGTCCGATTCAATTATGTAGTCGGCAATAAATCCAATCACCTCAAAGTCGGTCCTGTACAATACACACAAAGTGTACTAGTGTAATTCTATGGTCAAGACAAACCAATACCAAATCACACTACAACCATACCAATGGTTTGTCCAAAACCATCTTGGTTGTGAGCATCTATTTATACTCTACAAGGAACTGATAACATGATCTCCCGTGTGACACTAAACACCATGTTATCTACAATGTAATGTATCAGACAATATGCATAACCATAAATATGCAAACAATGATCATGTGATTCTTATTTCAAAAATAAAGATGTTCATACAAAAGATAGACTTTTCAATATACATCCCAACAATCTCCCACTTATACTAAAAGACTGTGTTGTCCTCATACTGTCATACATCTATTTCCCATTCCCTCCACATGCCTATCAAAGCTCTCACTAGAAGGGCCTTAGTGAAAGGATCTACCAGGTCATCCTCTGATGCAATCTAGGCAACAACCACTTCTACCCGCTTTACGATCTCTCGTATCAGGTGGTACTTGTGCTCTATGTGTTTACTTGTCTTATGGGCTCGTGGTTCCTTCAAGTTTGAAACTGCACCACTGTTATCACAATAAATTGTGATAGTTCTGGGCAAACCAGGAATCACATCCAAGTCCATCAAGAAGTTTCTAAGCCATACAACTTCTTTGGCCGCCTCAAAGGCTGCCACATACTAAGCTTCCATGGTAGAGTCCGCCATGCACTTCTACTTGACACTCCTCCATACAATGGCTCCACCTTCAAAAGTAAACACAAAACCTGAGGTAGACTTAATGTTATCCCTATCTGATTGGAAGTCGGAATCTGTGTAACCCACAGGAAGTAATTGATCTGTCTGGTATACTAGCATATAATCCCTAGTCCTTCTCAGGTACTTCAATATATGCTTTACCGTAGTCCAATGTCCCTGTCCTAGATTACTCTGATATCTACTAACCATGCCCACGACAAACCAGATATCCGGCCTCGTACATAACATAGCATACATGAGGCTTCCTACTGCCGAAGCATAAGGAACTGCCTTCATCTCCTCTATCTCCTTTGATGTTCTAGGACACATCTCTTTAAATAAAGGGACTCCATGCCTAAAAGGTAGAAAACTTTCTTGGAGTTCTACATGCTAAAACGAGCCAAAATGGTGTCTATGTATGAGGCTTGAGATAAGCACAACATCTTTTTCTTGTGATCCCTTATAACCTTGATCCCAAGGATGTGTCCCACTTCTCCCAAGTCCTTCATATCAAACTGTTTGGACAACCATACCCTTACGTCTGATAACACCTTGACATTGTTTCCAATTAACAAAATGTCATCTACGTATAGTACAAGAAATACCACTACATTTTTGTCACATATCTTGTATACACAAGACTCATCCGGACTTTGAATAAATCCATAAGACTAGATTATCTTATCAAAGTGGATGTTCCAAGATCTCGAAGCTTGCTTCAATCCATAAATGGACCAATTAAGCTTGCACACAAGATGTTGTTTGCCCTTTGCAATGAATCTTTCTGGTTGCTCCATATAGATGTTTTCCTCAAGACTTCCATTAAGGAAAGCTGTCTTGACATCCATCTGCCACACCTTATAATCCATATGAACATCAATACATAAGAGAATCCGGATAGACATAAGCATGGACACCGGCGAAAAGGTCTCCTCATAATTGATACCCTCTTTCGGAGTATACCCTTTCGCAATAAGCCTTGCTTTGAAGGTCTCAACCTTCCCATCTCTTCCTCTCTTTCTTTTGTAGATCCACTTGCATCCAATGGTTTTTACACCATTGGGTGGTTCTACTAGCTCCCAGACCTGATTTGAATTCATAGATTCTATCTCAGAATTCATTGAACTTTGCTAAGATACCGCATATTTATCTTGGATTGCCTCGTCATATATTCAAGGATCAGGTTCATGTTCGCTAGGGACCAAATCAAAAGATTCTCCCAAGAACATAAATCTATCAGATTGTCTAACAACCCTCCTTCTACGAGGAGGTATCACTTGTGTATCCTCTGTGACACACGGTGTAGTCACTTGTGGTATATCCTCTTGTACCAGTGGTACTGAAGTAGTGACTTCCCCTCTCAATTCCTCCAGAATAAACTTACTCATGGGCTTGTGGTTCATCACATAGTCTTCTCTGATCTCTAAGACTATAGAATAAACCACCTTTCGTTCCTCTAGGATAGCCTACGTACATGCACACTTTTGTACAAGGTTCCAACTTGCCAGCATCTTCCTTCAACACATGTGCTGGACTCCCCCAAATCCGAATATGTCTCAGACTAGGCTTTCGCCCAGTCCACAATTCTATGGGAGTAGAAGGCACTGATTTAGATTGTACCAAGTTTAGAATATACACTGTCATATCCAGAGCATATCCTTAGAACGAATCTGGTAACTCAAAATAACTTATCATCGATCTAACCATCTCCATAAGAGTCTTTTTCCTTCGCTCCACTACACCATTCTGCTAGGGTGTTTCAGGTGCAGACAATTGGGATTGAATCTCAGCCTCTAATAAGTAATTTCTAAACTCTCCCAAGAGGTACTCACCACCACGATCAGATCATAGTGTCTTGATACATTTACCTTGACGTTTCTCTACATCAACCTTGAATTCTTTGAACCTATCAAAGCATTCAGACTTGCGATACATCAAGTAAATGTATCCATATCTTGAATAATCATCCATAAAAGAGATGAAATATTCAAAACCACCTCTAGCCTGGATAGACATAGGACCACACAAATCAGAATGAACCAATTCCAACACATCTTTGGCTCTATACCCCTTGGCCTTAAAAGGCCTCTTGGTCATTTTACCTTCCAAGCAAGATTCGCAGGTTGGGAAATCTTCCACCACTAATGAACCCAGAGGTCCATCAGCTATCAACCTTTGAAATCTACTTAGGTTAATATGATCTAACCTTAGATGCCAAAGATATGTTTGCTTCATTTTCGAAGGTTCTTTTCTCTTATTAGATTTAGAAGATGAGTTATTTACTTCTATTTGCATCGTGGGAGCTTTTGGATCAAGGGTATATAAATTTCCTATCAATGCACCAGAATAGATAATCTCCCTATTCCTTTTTATAACAACTCTGTCATTAAAAGAAATAGAATATCCATCCAAAAACAATTTATAAATCGAAGTTAAATTCTTTCTAAATAAAGGTACATATAGGCAATTTTTCAGAACCAAAGTTTTATTCCTATCAAAAGATAAATAAACATCTCACACTGCAATAGCTTCCACCTTCGTAGCATCGCCCAAGTAAATGGTAATCTCCCCCTCAGCTAGTCATCTGTTTTCATAGAACCCCTGCAAAGTATTGCAGACTGTTAGAATGTATACTGAAAGCCTAGCTCTTTTTGTATGAACATTTTATTTTGAAATAAGAATCACATGATCATTGTTTGCATTTTATATATTCATTATATATGTGTGCATATTGTCTAATATTTTACATTATAGATAACATGGTGCTTGGTGTGGCACAGAAGATCATGTTATCAGTACCTTGTAAAATATAAGTAGAGGCTCACAACCAAGATGGTTTTGGACAAACCATTGGCATGGTTGTAGTGTAGCTTGGTATTGTTTTATCTTGAACATAGAGTTACACTAGTACACTTAGGTGTATTGAGCAGGACCGAAATAGAGGTGATTCAATTTAGTGCTGACTACATAATTGAATCGGACCTCGGATATTATGTTGTACATGCTCTTAATCCCGATATAATAACGGGCACATGTACTTAGTATTTATTTCTTTGATTTACCAAAGGGTGAGATTTAGATGGATTAAATCAATATGCCCGGTAAGTTGGGAAATAATATTATTTACAGGGTGTGTCGTTGATTATAGGAGGAAACCGTGTCCTATATATTAGGTTGATGATGTCCCCTTGAGGAGCTCATAAGGTTCATCATGTAAACCCAGCTGGTTGACTTAGTCAACATGATGATAAGGTTGAGTGGTACTACTCGAGGAGTTAGATGTTAATTAATTGATGGTCAGTAAATCAATTAATTGACGGACATTCGATATCTTAAACACGGGGAGATTGATGGACAAATAATATATGGAGCCCATATTGATTTATGGGGGTTGGTGAGGTAGTTCAATGATGATCCTCTAGTGGAATGGAACATCATTAATGGATCAAGTTTGTGTGGTTCGATCCATCGGTGGCCAAGACCCAACTCCTCCTTATGGTCCCTATCGTAGCCTAATATAATCCTTATGAAGTCTAGATCCAAGAATGTAAAACAAAACCTAGAACCAACGGTTGGATTAAATCCATAGATCCGATGGTTAGGATGAAACCCTAGAACCAACGGTTGGATTAAATCCATAGATCCGATGGTTAGGATGAAATCCTTGATCCGACGGTTGGGATGAAATCCTTGATCCGACGGTTGGGATGAAATCCTAGATCCTACGGTTGGGATGAAATCCTAGATCCTACGGTTGGGATGAAATCCTAGATCCGACGGTGGAGATTAAATCCCTAGATCCGACGGTGGAGATTAAATCCCTAGATCCGACGGTGGAGATT
This sequence comes from Wurfbainia villosa, assembly GCA_025175895.1. Classification (NCBI taxonomy): domain Eukaryota; kingdom Viridiplantae; phylum Streptophyta; class Magnoliopsida; order Zingiberales; family Zingiberaceae; genus Wurfbainia; species Wurfbainia villosa. The sequence continues at coordinate 10,703,044 of CM045991.1, read as the reverse complement.
AAATCCCTAGATCCGACGGTGGAGATTAGAGGAGGCTTAAGCCTAAATTCTAGAATTAGGGTTTGGCTCATCCATGGGTTGGGCGGCAACAAACCCTAGAGGAGTTAGGGTTGGGTGGCAAGAATATAGGAGTTAGTTCCTATATTTTAGGCTAACCAACTTTCTCTAAATTCTATAAATATATGGCTTAGGGTTAGGCGAAATGAGACATAGGAGTTGGTTCAAATTGAAGTTAGGGTTTGGCTCTTATCAAGGTGGGCGCTAGGGTTTGGAGATAGAGCTTGGGCGCAACCTTTCTCCTTCATTGATTGTTTCTGGCACCCATTCTTCTCCATCAAGGCTTGGCGGCCCATCTTATAGACCTCTCCTTTCTTCCTTGGCCAGCTCTCATTCTTCTCCTTTAATCCTTGGTGGCGGTGGTTCCAAGCTTCTTGGTGGCGCTCATCCATTGGTGGCAGCGCAACTTTGTTTCAAAGTTGGCGGAGTTCATTCATTCGCCTTGGCGGTTACATCAAACTTCTTTACTTGGTGGCGGTTCTAGAAAGGAAAAGGTTTTGTTCTGCTTTTTCTCTTTGTTCGCAGCGGACAAGGTAGAGGAGAACTTCGATCTAGAAGGCTTCTACTGTGGAGGATCTTCGTCACACGTCGCACGAGAGGATAGGACATCTAGAAGATCGTGTGAGGTATAAAGTTACTTTAACTTTATGTACAGATCTGAGCATGTTCTTATTTGTTTTGATTATGCATGTGTGTGTGTGCAAATATATTGTATAATCATGGACCCCGAAGACAAACACAAAAACCGGCGATCCGTCCGTCGTCTCTTCCGCAGCTAATCAACTAGAAGAGTAGAGTTGCTTGAACAACTAGTTTGTTCGAGCGACCACTCAAGTTGTTAGCACGACGACGAAATGGTGTTGCTAAGGAAGCTCATCCCATCCGGATTAATCCTTTCATTAGTGAAAATTTTAATCCGGGGACATGGGAGCCAATGAGCCTCCGAAGCGACATATACCAACACAGACATGATCAGTGGCTCCCGTATCTACACACCAGGTGTCGGTAGATAACACTGCTAAATATGTTTCAATGACTAGACCAAAAGATATACCTTTGTTTTGCTTCCAATTGGGGCAGTCCTTCTTCCAATGTCCAGTCTGCTTGCAAGTGAAGCACTTGCCTTTCGGCTTCTTCACTCCTCCCTGAGATCCTCTCACCACCTTTGCTTCACCTTGTTTCTTCTTCTTCTTGCTTTTCGGCTTAGAAGTCGAAACCTTTTGAGCAACCATGGCCTGAGCCTGAGCACTCTAAAGAAAAAGCCCTTCTACCGCCTGGAGTTCTGTTAGAAGCTCCGCCAACGAATACAACCACTTAGTCATGTTGTAGTTCAGGCGAAACTGCTCAAAACTCCTAGGTAGAGACTGAAGAATGATATCGACCTGGGTTTCCCCATCGATCTCAGCTCTAATGACTTCCAACTCATTCAAATGAGCCATCATCTTGAGAACATGATCTCTCATGGGCGTTCCCTCGATCATGGTGGTCATCATCAAGTTCCTCATGGCTTCCTACCTCGCAGCCCGATTCTGGTGTCCGAAATGTTCCTTAAGATTGAGCATCATGTCATAAGCAGTGAGCATGACTTGATGTTGATGTTGCAATACATTTGACATAGAAGCCAAAATGTAACACTGCGCCATCTCATCAGCCTTAATCCACTTTTTATAACTCTCTTTCTCCTTTTCCTCAGAATCATCTACAGGCTTAGGAGGACACTCTTTGAAGAGTACATACTTGTACTCCTCAGCAGTCAAGACAATATCAAGATTCCTTTTCCAATCAACATAATTGGGATCCGTAAGTTTATTCTCCTTTAGTATCATAGCAAGTGGGTTGAAAGTCATTTTTGAAAAACCTAAGAATCACATAGATCAAAACATTAGATTTCAAAAAATTATTGATTCCTCAAACAATAAAATTTTAAAATCAACCAATACCTCAAAACACTGAGAATATCGTATGTCACGATAGTGTGGACGTATACGAATTCTACATTTGTAAGAGGAGGTTTACCCATTAATTTTATTATCCTGTCAACCTAACTTTTTGACAAATAAAATTAATAGTTGGTTCCTCTTCGACCCTACAAATAAAAGCAGTGACTCACATGGGGAGGATACTCTTATTTGCATCTAAGTGTGCACCATTACTCGATACCAAGGAAATTATCTCGGATTATGTGTCTTCCGATGGGGAAGTACACACGCTCCTAAATAACTTCCTGTAACCATATTTGACCCTGTGATATGCAAAACAAACTCATCTGATGGGGAGGAAGGCACTCAGAGATGATGCACAAGTTTGTTTGCATCACATGTCAAATCGTAATGGAGGCCATGGGAATTTTCAAAAAAATATTCCTCTCCCACTTAGTAATTTAAAATGAGGAATTTTCCTAGCACACAACATGGATATCAAACAAGAATCAATAAATATGAAAAAAAATATTTTCCAACTATTATGGCTTTTGTTTTCCAATATGCATCTCGTCGTGTCGTCCGCTCCTCCCTAGGCCATGTACAAGCCATCCGGAGATCAGAGCCGAGAATAATTATTTTAATTTACATCCATCGATCCTATACTCCACGAATGAGTGTACATGAAATCTAGATCGAAAGTAAACTAAAATAAAAGAGTGGCTAAACAATGTCATACTTAATTATAAAAAATTAAATACTAGTCTCGCCAACCCCGAGGATTCAAATAATATTACAATTACACACATCCAATCACATACACACACATATGGCCATAATAGTTGGATCTTTTGCCTGCAACCAAAAAGTTAGCCTACGCACATCATACTATTATCCGACACATACAATATATGATAAGTGCATAAAAGTAACCGAATCCTAAACACAAAAAATTGGAAATCGTGGCTCTGATACCACTTGAAGGTCGAAGCTTTGCTTCCCACCTTAACACGGTCACTTGTGCTTGGCGATCCCATCAACATCCCCAGATTAAAAAAATTAATCCAAGACGATGACGGATTACCCAAGCAATCGATCCATCATCGTGCTATTCGATTAGAGTGGTCTCTTGAACAAACTTATTGTTCAAGCAACCTAACTCTTTTCCTCGACTAGCTACGGAATAGATGATGTACGGATCGCCAGTTTTTGTGTTTATCTTCGGGGTCCAAGTAAATTAGCCACATGAAATTACATACATAATACAAAGAAACAAAAGGAAATCAAAACAAGAATTATACATCTTGTTTACCTCTTGGTCTTCTATTGTATGTCCTATCCTTCTCTTGAACGTTGTGTGGGCAACGATCCTCCAAGAGTTGAAACCTCCTAGATCGTGTATCTTCCTTTCCTTGTTCGATCCGAACAAAGGAAGATAATCAAAGACTTCTTCTCCTATCTAGAGTCGACCACCAAGATCCTAGCTTGATCCTTGCCGGCGACCAAGGAGAGGAAGAGGAATTATGGGTGCCGGCCAAGAGCTCCAAAGGAAGAACCTTAACTCTTGTTTCTGCCGGCCAAGGAGAAATATAAAAAGAGTTGTGGGCGCTGGCCAAAGTGAGGAAGAAGAGGATGGGCGCCGGCTACACCTTAGGAAGAGAGGAAAACAAACCCTAACCGTTCCACTTGTTGCCGCCCAAGCCTTTTCCCAAACCCTAGCCGCCCAAGCCAATGGAAGAAAAACCTAATCTCCAAAAGATAAGTTGTCGCCCATGCCTTGGACTCCTATTTATAGATTTTGCCCAAATCTCCTTTTAATCTTGTCCATTGGATCTAGGTTTCTTGAGGGTTTTAATAGGCTACAATAGGGTTCATGAGGAGGAGTTGGATCTTGGCCACCCAATGGATCTTGCCCGCATAAAGTCCGATCCATTAATGATAATTCATTCCACTAGAGGATTATCATTGATCTACCTCACCAACCCCTATAAATAAATATGGGCTCCATATATTAATTGTACAAATATATCCCCGTGTTTAAGATCTCGAATGTCCGTCAATTAATTAATTTACTCACAATTAATTAATCATCATCTAACTCCATGAGTAGTATCACTCAACCTCATCATCATGCCAGACCAAGTCCACCTGCAGGGTTTACATGATGATCCTTATGAGCTCCTTAAGGGGACATCATCATCCTAATATATAGGACACAATTTCCTCCTATAATCAATGACACACCATGTAAATAATATCATTTCCCAACTTACTGAGCCTATTGATTTAATCTATAAATCCTGCCCATTGGTAAATCAAAGAAATAAATACTAAGTACATGTGTCCATTATTATATCGGGATTAAGAGCATGTACACCATAATATCCAAGGTCCGATTCAATTATGTAGTCAGCAATAAATCGAATCACCTCTAAGTCGGTCCTGCTCAATACACACAAAGTGTACTAGTGTAATTCTATGATCAAGACAAACCAATACCAAATCACACTACAACCATACCAATAGTTTGTCCAAAATCATCTCAATTGTGAGCCTCTACTTATACTCTACAAGGAACTGATAACATGATCTCCCGTGTGACACTACACACCATGTTATTGTAGGGATGTATACTTAAAAGTCTATTTTTTGTCTGAACATCTTTATTTTGAAATAAGAATCACATGATCATTGTTTGCATATTTTTTTATGCAATATTGTCTAATACGTTACATTGTAGATAACATGGTGTGTGGTGTCACACAGCAGATCATGTTATCGGCTCCTTGTAAAGTATAAGTAAAGGCTCACAACCGAGATGGCTTTGGACAAACCATCGGAATGGTTGTAATGTGATTTGGTATTGGTTTGTCTTGACCATAGAATCACACTTGTGCACTTTGTGTGTATTGAGCAGGACCGATACAGAGGTGATTCGATTTATTGCTGACTACATAATCGAATCGGACCTCAGATATTATTTAGTACATGCTCTTAATTCCGATATAATAACGGGCACATATACTTGGTACTCATCTCTTTGATTTACCAATGGGCGAGATTTATAGATTAAATCGATAGACTCGGTAAGTTGGGAGATGATATTATTTATATGGTGTGTCGTTGATTATAGGAGGAAACCGTGTCCTATATATTAGGATGATGATGTCCCCTTGAGGAGCTCATAAGGTTCATCATGTAAACCCTACAGGTGGACTTGGTCCGGCATGATGAAAAGGTTGAGTGGTACTACTCAAGGAGTTAGATGTTGATTAATTAATGGTTAGTAAATTAATTAATCGACGGACATTCGAGATCTTAAACACGGGGAGAAAATGTACAAATAATATATGGAGCCCATATTATCATATGGGGGTTGGTGAGGTAGATCAATGATGGACCTTTAGTGGATTGGACCATCATTAGTGGATCGGACTTTATGTGGGCTTGATCCATGGGTGGCCGAGACCCAACTCCTCCTCATGGTCCCTAATGTAGCCCATTAACACCTCAAGAAGATTAGATCCAATGGATAGAAACAAAACACTAAGATCCATTGGTAGAGATTAAATCTCTAAGATCCGACGATTGAGATTAAATCTCTAGATCTGACGGTTGAGATTAAATCCCTAGAACCAATGGAGGAGATTAATTCATGACTTATCCCTAAACTCTATAAAAGGAGGACATGGGGTTGGTGTGAAGAGCAATTGAAGAGAGGCTTAGGTTTTCTAGTTGGCGGCAAGACTAGGGTTAGGGTTTTAGGAGGGTGGCGGCACCAATTAAGGAAAGAAATTCCTTTTCTTCTTCTTCCTCAAAAGGTGGCCAGTGTCCAGCTCCTTTTCTAGACCTGTTCCAGCTCTTGGCCAGCGGCAAAACCTCTCTTCTCCCTCTCCTTAGGTGGTGGAAACAAGATATAGGTTTTCCCTAGGTATCTTGGTTGTCTCCCACCACCATCTCCTTTATTTACTTGGCCGGCGGCAAGGAAGGGATTGATTCCTTGTTGGTTGAGTTTTGGAAGGAGAAAGACATTGTTTCTTTTCTTCCTCTTGCTTGGGAAAAGCAAGAAAGGAAGTTTTGCGATCTAGAAGCTTCGACTTTTGGTGGATCGTCGCCCACACGACGTCCAAAAGGAGGAGGGTCATACATTAGAAGACCAAGAGGTATAACTATTCTTCTATCTCTTTTATTCATTGCTTGTGTTTGTTTTTCAAAATATAAGCATGTTATATTTCTGTAAATAGCTAAATAATACCTTGGATCCCGAGTATAAACACAAAAACCGGCGATCCGGACATCGTCTATTCCGCGGTTACTCGTAGAATAGAGGATGGTCGCTTGAACAACTAGTTTGTTCAAGTGACCTCTCTAAACGAATAGCACGACGATGACTTGGTTTCTTTGGGAATCCCTTTTGTCTAGGATTAAATTTTTAATCCAGAGACATCGAAGGGATCACCATGGTCAAGCAACTGAGGTGAAGGGGAAGCGAAGTTTCCCCTCACGGATCAACCCCAACATTTGGTATCGAGCCAAGGTTTCCGGTTTTGTGTGTTTAGGATTCGGTTAATTTTTATGCACTTTTTCATATATTAAATGTGTCGGATAATAGTAGGATATGCGTAGTTTAACTCTTTGGTTGCAGGCATAAGATCCGACTATTTTGGCATGTGTGTGTATGTGATTGTATGTGTGTAAATGTTTATTTTGTTGAATCCTCGGGGTTGACGAGGCTAGTATTTAGTTTTTGTAAATTAAATACGGCATTGTTTAGCCGCTCTTTATTTTATTTTACTTTCGATCTAGATTTCATGTACACTCCCTCGTGGAGTATAGGATCGATGGATGTAAATTAAAATAGGATTTAGTCTCGGCTCGGATCTCCGGATGGCTCGTACATGGCGTAGGAGGAGCGGACGAGCTGGCGATGCGACGGGAGTCATATTGAAGACAAAAGCCATAATAGTTGGAAAATAATTTATTTTTCATATTTATTGTTTTTTGTTAGATATGCATGTCGTAGGCTAGGAAAATTCCTCAATTTTAAATTACTAAGTGGGAGAGGGATATTTTTATAAATTCTCGCCTCCATTACAATTTGATAAGTGATGCAAACAAACTTGCTGTCGGCTCGAGTGCCTTCCTCCCCATCGATGGGTTTGTTTGCGGATCACAAGGTCAATATGGTTATAGGAAATTATCAAGGAGCGTGTGTACTTGCCCATCGTAAGGCACATAACCCAAGATAATTACCTTAATCGAGTAATGGTGAACACTTAGATACAAATATAAGTATCCTCCCATCGAGTCATCGCTTTTATTTGTAGGGCCAAAAGGAACCAACTATTAATTTTACTTGTCAAAAGTTAGGTTGACAAGATAGTAAAATTAATGGCTAAAACCTCCTCTTACAAATGTAGAATTCGTATACGTCCACACTATCGTGGCATACGATATTCTCGGTGTTTTGAGGTGTTGGTTGATTTTAAAAATTTTATTGTTTGAGGAATCAATAATTTTTTGAAATCTAATGTTTTGATTTATGTGATTCTTAGGTTTTCTTTCAAAATGACTTTCAACCCACTGTGATAATCAAAGAGAAACAAACTTACTGGACCCAACTATGTAGATTGGAAGAGGAATCTAGATATTGTCTTGATCACGAGGAATACAAATATGTACTCTCAAGAGTGCCCTCCCAAGCCCGCAGAGCACTGGGAAAAGGAGAGAGAGAGCTATAGGAAGTGGAACAAGGCCGATGATGGCACGGTGTTACATTTTGGCATCTATGTCAAATGCACTCCAACATCGAAGATCAAGCCATGCCCATTGCCTATGAGATGATGCTCAATCTCAAGGAGCTTTGGACACCGTAATCGGTCATGAGGCAAGAAGCCATGAGAAACTTGATGACTACCACCATGATCGAGGAACACGTGAGGGATCATGTTCTCAAGATGATGGCTCATTCAATGAGTCGGAGGTCCTAGGAGCCGAGATCGATGGGGAAACCCAGGTCGATATCATACTCCCGCTTAGGAGTTTTGAGAGCCTACCAACTACAACATGAACAAGAGGTTGTATTCATTGGCGGAACTTCCGATGTAACTCCAAAGCGAGAGGGACTATTTCGAGTGCTCAGCGCATGTGATGAAAGGTTTCTGCTTCTAAACTGAAAGGCAAGAAGAAGAAGAAACAAACCGGGGCAAAGGAGATGGGAAGTACTCAGGGAGCAGTGAAGAAGCCGAAAGGCAAGTGCTTCACTTGTAAGCGCATCGACATGGAAGAAGGATCGCCCCAATCGCAAGAACAAAGGTATATCTTTTGGTCTAGTCGTTGAAACATGTTTAGCGGTGTTATCTACCGACTGTGTGTAGATACGGAGCCATCGATCATGTCCGCAATACTTTGGGTTCCAGGAAACGACGATCAGTGAGGGGAGATTACTGTATTTGTGCGATGCCACGAAGGTGGCGGTACTGTCAAGATGGGGAGATGTTCATTTATCTTTTGATAAAAATAAACTTTTGGTTCTTAAGAATTGCCTTTATGTACCCTTATTTAGAAAGAATTTAATTTCAGTTTCTAAATTATTTATGGATGGATATTCTATTTCTTTCAATGACAGAGTTGTTATAAAAAGAGATAGGGACATTATCTGTTCGAGGACATTGATAGGAAATTTGTACACACTGGAACCAAAACCTCCCACGATGCAAATTGAAGTTAATAACTCATCTTCTAATTCTAATAAGAGAAAAGAACCTTCGAAGATGAACCAAACATATCTTTGGCATCTTAGGCTTGGTCACATTAACCCAAGCGAATTCAAAGGTTGATAGCTTATGGACCTTTGGTTTCATTAGTTGTGGAGGTTCTCCCAACCTGTGAATCTTGCTTGAGGGTAAGATGACCAAGAGGCCTTTAAGGCCAAGGGTATAGAGCCAAAGATGTGTTAGAATTGGTTCATTCTGATTTGTGTGGTCCTATGTCTATCCAGCTAGAGGTGGTTTTGAGTATTTCGCCTCTTTTATAGACGATTATTCAAGATATGGATACATTTACGATGCGCAATAAGTCCAATGCTTTGACAAGTTCAAAGAATTCAAGGTCGATGTGGAGAAACGCCAAGGTAAAAGTATCAAGACACTACGATCCGATCGTGGTGGTGAGTACCTCTTGGGAGAGTTTAGGAACTACTTATCGAGGAGGCGATTCAATCCCAATTGATCGCACTCGCACACCCCAAGAATGGTGTAGCAGAGCGAAGGAATAGGACTCTTATGGAGATGGTTAGATCGATGATGAGTTATTCTGACTTGCCAGATTCGTTCTGGGGATATGCTCTAGATATGGCGGTATATATTCTGAACTTGGTTCCATCTAAATCAGTGCTTTCTACTCCCACAGAGTTGTGGACTGGGCGAAAGCCTAGTCTAAGACATATTCGGATTTGGAGGAGTCCAAAGACATGTGCCAAGGCGATGTCGTAAGTTGGAACCTCGCATGTAAGTACGATTGTTCGCTGGCTATCCCAGAGGAACGAAGGGTGGATTGTTTTATAGTCCTAGAGATCGAGGGGTGATCGTTAGCACGAACGCCGATTTCTAGAGGAAGACTATGTGATGAGCCACAAGCCCAAGAGTAAAATTGTTAGGAGCTAAAAGGGAAGTCACTTTAGTACCACAGACAAGAGGATATACCACATGTCAGCACCGGATGATACCTCGTCAGAGTGGGAGGGTTGTGAGACCCTAATAGATTCATGTTCTTGGGAGAGTCTTCGATTTGGTCCTCAAGTAACATGAACCCGATCCTCGGACATATGATGAGGCAATCCAAGATAAAGATGCAGATTCGCAGAGTGCAATGAATGCTGAGATTGAATCCATGGATTCAAATCAGGTCTGGGAGCTAGTAGAACCACCCGATGGTGTAAAAACCATTGGATGCAAGTGGATCTACAAAAGAACGAGAAGAATAGATGGGAAGGTTGAGACCTTCAAAGCGAGGCTTGTTGCGAAGGGGTATACTCAGAAAGAGGGTATCGATTATAAGGAGACCTTTTTGCCGGTAGCCATGCTTAAATCTATCCGGATTCTCTTATGCATAGCAGCTCATATGGATTATGAGGTGTGGAAGATGGATGTCAAGACAGCTTTCCTTAATGGAAGTCTTGAGGAAAACATCTACATGAAGCAACCAGAGGGATTCATTGCTAAAGGCAAGAGCATCTTGTATGTAAGCTTAATCGGTCCATTTATGGATTGAAGCAAGCTTCGAGATCTTGGAACATCCGGTTTGATGAAGTGATCCAGTCTTATGGATTTATTCAAAGTCTGGATGAGTCTTGTGTATACAAGAGATGTGACGGAAACGTAGTGGTATTTCTTGTACTATACGTAGATGACATTTTGTTGATTGGAAGCAATATCAAGGTGTTATCAAACGTAAGGGTATGGTTGTCCAAACAGTTTGATATGAAGGACTTAGGAGAGGTGGGACACATCCTTGGGATCAAGGTTATAAGGGATCGCAGGAAAAGGATGTTGTGCTTATCCCAAGCTTCATACATAGACACGATTATAGAGTGTTTTATCATGCAGAACTCCAAGAAGGGTTTTCTACCTTTCAGGCATGGAGTACCTCTATCTAAGGAGATGTGTCCTAGATCATCTGAGGAGATAGAGGAGATGAAGGCGGTTCCTTATGCTTCAGAGGGAAGCCTCATGTATGCGATGCTCAGACGAGACCAGATATCCGCTGCTGTGGGCATGGTCACAGACATCGAGTAATCCAGATAGGACATTGGATCACGGTAAAGCATATATCAAGTACCGAGAAGGACTAGGATTATATGCTAGTTTACCGCAAGGCACTAATTACTCCCCGTGGGTTACACTGATTCCAACTTCCAACTGATAGGGATAACAGAAGTCTACCTCAGTGTTTTGTGTTTACTTTGGGAGGTGGAGCCATTGTATGGAGGAGTGTCAAGCAAAGTGCGTGGCGGACTCCACCATGGAAGCCGAGTATGTGGCCTCCGAGGCGCAAAGAAGTTGTATGGCTCAGAACTTCGATGGACTTGGATGTGATTCCCGGTTTGCCCGTAACTATCACAATTTATTGTGATAATAGTGGTGCAGCTTGCAAACTCAAGGAACCACGAGCCCATAAGGCTAGTAAACACATAGAGCGCAAGTACCACCCGATACGAAATCGTAAAGGAGGAGAAGTTGTGCGCTAAGATTGCATCGAGGATAACCCGCAGATCCTTTCACTAAGGCCCTTCTGAGAGCTTTGATAGGCATGTGGAGGGAATGGGGAATGATGTATGGCATGAGGACAAAGATAGTCTTTTAGTATAAGTGGGAGATTGTAGGGATGTATACTTAAAAGTCTATTTTTGTATGAACATCTTTATTTTGAAATAAGAATCACATGATCATTGTTTGCATATTTTTATGGTTATGCAATATTGTCTAATACGCTACATTGTAGATAACATGGTGTGTGGTGTCACACGGAGATCATGTTATCTACCCTTGTAAAGTATAAGTAAAGGCTCACAACCGAGATGGCTTTGGACAAACCATCGGAATGGTTGTAGTGTGATTTGGTATTGGTTTGTCTTGACCATAGAATCACACTAGTGCACTTTGTGTGTATTGAAATGGACTGACACAGAGGTGATTCGATTTATTGCTGACTACATAATCGAATCGGACCTCAGATATTATTTAGTACATGCTCTTAATCCCGATATAATAACGGGCACATATACTTGGTACTCATCTCTTTGATTTACCAATGGGCGAGATTTATAGATTAAATCGATAGACTCGGTAAGTTGGGAGATGATATTATTTATATGGTGTGTCGTTGATTATAGGAGGAAACCGTGTCCTATATATTAGGATGATGATGTCCCCTTGAGGAGCTCATAAGGTTCATCATGTAAACCCTGCAGGTGGACTTGGTCCGCCATGATGAAAAGGTTGAGTGGTACTACTCAAGGAGTTAGATGTTGATTAATTAATGGTCAGTAAATTAATTAATCGAGACATTCGAGATCTTAAACACGGGAGAAAATGTACAAATAATATATGGAGCCCATATTATCATATGGGGTTGGTGAGGTAGATCAATGATGGACCTTATTGGACCATCATTAGTGGATCGGACTTTATGTGGGCTTGATCCATGGGTGGCCAAGACCCAACTCCTCCTCATGGTCCCTAATGTAGCCCATTAACACCTCAAGAAGATTAGATCCAATGGATAGAAAAAAAACACTAAGATCCATTGGTAGAGATTAAATCTCTAAGATCCATTGGTTGAGATTAAATGTCTAGATCCGACGGTTGAGATTAAATCCCTAGAACCAATGGAGGAGATTAATTCATGACTTATCCCTAACTCTATAAAAGGAGGGCATGGGGAAGAACGAAGAGAGAGAGCAGGAGGGCAATCCTAGTTGAGATAGGATTGTTAGGGTTTGAAGCAAGGGTGGCACCAAATAAGGAAGTTCCTTTTCTTCTTCTTCTGCCTTGTGGCCAACCCAGCAGCTATTCCATCTCTTCCAGCCTTGGCCGGCAAAACACTCTTTCTCTCCTTAGGTGGTGGAAACAAGATATAGGGTTTCCTTGGTGTCTTGGTAGTTTTCACCATCTCCTTCTCCTTCTAGTTGGCAAGGCAAGAACTTGATGTTCCTTGTTGGTTGAGTTTTGGAAGGAGAAAGACATTGTTTCTTTTCTTCCTCTTGCTTGGGAAAAGCAAGGAAGGAAGTTTTGCGATCTAGAAGCTTCGACTTTTAGTGGATCGTCGCCCACACGACGTCCAAAAGGAGGAGGGTCATGCATTAAAAGACCAAGAGGTATAACTATTCTTCTATCTCTTTTATTCATTGCTTGTGTTTGTTTTTCAAAATATATGTTGGGTTTCCGGCACCGCGGCGTGTGTGTGTTCGATCATGTTTCGTAAACATGAACACAGCGGAAGCAATAAAAATAATAAATCTACATTTATTACAACACACACAACACACGAATGCATATTACAACAAGTGTAGACATAACCGTAAATTTAAATTTGCAATAAAAGGAAATTTATCTACGTTATACCTTTCGTATGACGTGTAGCGGGAATGGCATCAACCGGAATGATCCTCGCTAGAATCGTCTCTATCTGTATCCACGCCGAGTTCCTCGGGATGACTTCGCTAAGCCACGAGCTTCGTCTTCGTACGGGTTACTAGCCTCGTGTTGAAAACGACGTGATCGAGAGATGATCACGATTCGAATCCAAATTCGGATCCAAAACGAGTCCTCAAAACTCGCTTCTCCGGAGAGGTATTCGTCAACCAATTGACGAATCCTTCGTCCTCCACCTCAGAGGATTACCGGAGATCGAATCCCCGGTAAGTTAGCCGCTATCGGAGCTCTAACCGTCGTCCAAACGATGCTCCGACGAGAGGAGAACAAGCTGTCCAGAAAACTGGACAGCTTTGGTGGAGGTGATAGGCGCCGGCCAACCAAGGGAGATAGAGCTCACCTTGATGCCAAACTTAAAGGGATTGACGCGGGCAGGAGAAGATGGGCTACAAGGAGTTGGGCGCCAACTCTTCAAGGGGTGGGCGCAACTTAGCTAGGGTTTTGGATTAGGCTTAATTATCCCTTAAGCCCTCTTTATAGAGAACTAATTCTCTTAATGGTTATTGATCATAACCATTAGCCCATTAACTCCGCCCATTAAGATAAGTTAAAATAAAACTAAACCATGATGGTTATTTTAAGTTAAAATGAACCAACCAACTTTTGGTTCATTCGCTTAAAATAAACCAAACCCTTTGGTTTATTCTCCTCCATTGGATTAGAACCAAACCATTTTGGTTCATCCATTATGTCTTCATAAGACATGACCCATCCACGCTTCCATTGCGATCAAACGATTTCATACTCGCTTTATGTTTGGTCCAACCAAACCTAGTTTCTCTGGCCGAGAATCCCATTCTCAAGCTCGCTTTTAAATCCTTTGGATTACGCTCAGCGTGTGACCAAATAGGTTCTCGGTTTATGTTGGTCGCCTATAATTAACCATTAATTATAGAACCATCATGAGTGGCACCTAGTAGTACATCATGATCCCCAATTAACCAAAAGATCAACGGTTGATCCGTAACTATTTCAAACCCTTCAAGACGAATGATTCGTGCCCCATTCCTTCACTCATCTTATACCCACTTGGTTCAGACATGGTCTATTGTGTCCCCCACTAGGTCGACTACACGCCACACCTAGCCCAAGTATCATTTCCTCGTCCCTACGGATTCTAGTTACTGCACATGTATCGAAGAGTACTTTTACTCTAAACATGTAATGCTTTGGCCAAAGACTTTAGTAACAATCCGACGAGAGGCCATGGGTATACATCTCCTCGCAAGGAGTGGTGAATCCTTTATAGGCTATTCAAACACCTTCGATCACTTCGACTTATACCCAATCATCTCGGGTCCACATCTCCTTAGAGATGTTTGCTTAAGATGTCAAAGCATAAGTCTCCATGATCAAGATGACTTGAATACCGCAAGTCAAAGGAACATCGCACTTAAGCTACAGTAAGAACTTCATTGACATATCTATATATGCAGAGAACCATATAAAGTCTTACGGCTGGTCACTCCAATGAACTAGTTATCATAACTAGCATCCACGATTAACTCCGGACATCACTATGTCTCCACCGGAGAATCACCGCTTGGATACACCAAGGAGTATACCTGCTATTAGTCTCGATGTAATTGATGGTGTCCAAATCCATCAATTCATCGACTAGGGATAATTCCGATACATCACAATTACACATGTAGAGATACTCACTAGTTGTGATCCAATCACAAATTCTCTCATGCTGTGAATCGCATCGTGGACATTCAGTAAATGAGTTTAAGATCCAATCAAATACATGAAACATGTATACTCAAATAGTGAATCTTCATTTATCATATAAATGGTTCATACATAAGGCGATTGCCTTAGGACATCTCTCATATATTACTAATAGACTCCCACTTGGCCTAATGCCAATCGCTACAGATCCAATACCATAAGCTCAACATGACCTCAAACTTATTTTGAGGTAATGCCTTAGTCAAGGGATCCGCTAAGTTCCTTTCAAAGGGGAATTTTCTCAATTTGTATTTAGTTCTCTACCGATGATCTCTCGATAAGATGATAGCGAAGCACATGTTTGGATCATTGATGAGACCACATCAAGTTCAGAGATGAACTTCTTGATCCAAACCGCTTCCTTTGTTGTTTCCAAAGCTGCAATGTATTCTGCCTTAGTGGCAGAATCCGCTATAGTGTCAAGCTTGGAACCTTTCCAACTTATTGCGTCTCCATTCCCGGTGAATACATACTCAGACTGAGACATGGAATCATCCTTGTCTGTCTGGAGCTGGCATCCGTATACCCACGTATCACCATGTACCCTTCTCCATATATTAGGAACACATCCTTAGTTCTTCTTAAGTACTTAAGGATCGTCTTAACAGCCGCCCAATGATCCATTCCTGGATCGGACTGGTATCTGCTCGTGACACTCAGAGCGTACGATACATCGGGCCTTATACATAACATAGCATACATGATAGATCCTATTGCGGATGCATAGGGAATCTTACTCATGCAAATCCTCTCGTCTTCTGTGCGCGGACACATAGACTTCGAAAGGTGTACCCCATGCCTGATGGGTAAGAAACCTTTCTTGGATTCCGACATGCTAAACCTCTTTAGTACTCGGTCTATATATGTAGACTGCGAAAGACCAAGCAACAATTTCGATCTATCTCTATAGATCTTAATCCCGAGGATGTAGGTTGCTTCTCCCAGGTCTTTCATGGAGAATGTCTTGGATAACCAAACCTTCATTGACTGTAAGATTGAAACATCGTTTCCTATAAGTAGTATGTCATCGACATACAATACTAGGAACACGACTGCACTCCCACTAACCTTCTTGTACACACAAGGTTCGTCTGGATTTTGTGAGAAATCAAACTTTTTGATTGTCTCATCAAAACGGATATTCCAGCTCCTGGATGCTTGCTTCAATCCATAAATGGACCATCGCAATTTGCATACCTTGGTTTTATCAACCGATGTGAAACCCTCAGGCTGTATCATATACACGTCCTCGAGCAGGTTTCCATTAAGGAAAGTTGTTTTCACATCCATCTGCCATATCTCATAATCATAATGAGCCGCTATGGCCAGGAGCATCCGAATGGATTTAAGCATAGCTACAGGCGAATAGGTTTCGTCATAATCAACACCTTGCTTTTGACGATATCCTTTCGCCACCAATCTTGCCTTATAGGTAATCACATTACCATCCATGTTGGTTTTCTTCTTGAAAACCCACTTGCACCCTATAGGTTTTATTCCTTCAGGTGGGTCAACCAAGTTCCAAACTTGGTTTTCATACATGGAATCCATTTCCGACTTCATGGCACCAAGCAACTTATCCCTTTCTGAACTTGTCAGCACTTCTTCATAACTGGTAGGCTCCTCATCATCAATGAGTAACACGTCGTTCGATTCACTTACGAGAAATCCATATCTCTCAGGAATATTGCGTGTTCTACCAGATCTACAAAGATGTGGTGTTACAATAGGTCCAGCCGATTGCTCATCACTATGAGTCTGTTATCAGGCTTCACTAGGTATCTCATCAATGTCTATTTGAGTCTCTCGAGCCTCCTCAAGCTCGACGACACTCCCACTGTTTTCTTGTAAGAGAAACTCTTTCTCTAGAAACACAGCATGCCTTGAAACAAACATCTTTTGTTCCACAGGATGATAGAATTGGTAACCCCTTGTTTCCTTAGGGTATCCAATAAATAGACATTTATCAGACTTAGCATCCAATTTGTCTGATACTGCCCGCTTCACATAAGCAGGACAACCCCATATCTTCAAGTAAGATACATGAGGTTTCTTACTATTCCATATCTCATATGGAGTAGTTGAGACTACCTTGGTAGGCATTCTGTTTAACAAGTAAACAAATTATTCAAGTGCATAGCCCCAAAAGGACTTGGGAAGAGTCGCATGATTCATCATTGACCTGACCATGTCCAACAAGGTCCGGTTACGCCTCTCAGATACACCATTATGCTGTGGTGTATATGGCGGAGTCCATTGAGACAATATGACATTGTCTCTTAGATAATCAAGAAACTTTTGACTTAAGTATTCACCACCTCGATCCGATCGAAGTATTTTAATACTCTTGTCATGTTGTCTCTCTACTTCATTTCTGAATTCTTTGAACCTTTCAAAGGCTTCAGACTTGTGTTTCATCAAGAACACATACCCAAACCATGAGTGATCATCGGTGAAGGTAATGAAGTAGCTATAGCCTCCTAAAGCTTGAGTTGACATAGGTCCACATACATCAGTATGTATTAGACCTAGTAACTCTCCCACTCGTTCACCTTTTCCAGAAAAAGGTAACTTAGTCATCTTGCCTTTTAAGCATGATTCGCATGTTTCATATGAATCAAATTCAAACGATTCCCGAATTTCACATCGGTGTAATTCGGACATGCGTTTCTTGCTTATATGGCCAAGACGACAATGCCACATATTGGAGTCTATTTGATTATCCTTTCGAGCACACTTGTTGCTCGCTTCGATATTGCAAATGTCACTGGATACGTCCAATGTATAAAAACCATTGCTTAAAGTTTCAGTCTCATAAAGAACTCCATTTAAAGTTATGTAACAACAATTGTTACTAAAAGTCAAATGGTATCCATTTCTATTTAAACAAGAAATAGAAATGATGTTCTTTATCAACGAAGGAATATAAAAGCAATTGTCCAGTTCTAAGACAAGTCCTGTAGGGAGTTTCAACAAATGTGTTCCAATGGCGACTGCAGCAACCTTTGCTCCATTCCCAACACGCAAATTTGACTCTCCCTTGACGAGTCTTCTCCTATTCCTTAGCCCATGTATGTCATTACATATATGTGAGCCACACCCAGTATCAAATACCCAAGTGTCTGAGGAAATAGAATGACAATCAATAAAGAAGATTTCTGAAGAAGATGGGGCATCCGATGCCTTATCCTTCTTCACGGACTCAAGATAAATCTTGCACTTTCTTCGCAAATGGCCTTACTTGCCATAATGATGGCAAGTGTCCTTTTGAGCTGGTTCTGCCTTTTTAGCCTTTTTTTTCTTCTTCCCCTTCTGTTGTTCCTTTGACTCTCTCTTAGAACCTTTCTTCGAGGAATCAACTAACAACACCGTCCCCTGCTCATGCTTCTCAGAAGGCTCCACAGTCTTCAGCATGTTGAGCAGTACCACAGATGAACCTTCTTACATCTCAGAGGTGAAGAGGAGCTTGAAGACTTCGAACCTTTCGAATCTCACTTGCTCATCAACCAACTCATAAAGATGAAGGACTACGATATGAGCATCCATATGCTCATGCTGTTTTCGTAGCTTGGGTTCCATCATGGCTAGCATGATGCAACTCATTTGTTCAGAATCACTCACATGTTTCTGATAGGCCAACAATTGGTCCAGAGTTGCATTGTCACTAGGATGGGCGGGAAGAGGCGCCGAGGACATACTAAGCTTTTCCACCTTGAGAACAATTCTCAAGTTTCTAAGCTAGTCCAAGTTCGCTCCAATTTATTTGAATCCAAAATGGAACGCAAATTCAAACACATCATGATCAATATATTAACTTAGAAATACAAAACGAGCATATATGAGAAAGATGATTTTAAAATGCATCAATATACATTTATAAATCCCATTCATTTTTCGAATTTCAAAAACCCCAAAATCACTTCGGGAGATCGTAGGTCCATCTCCGAATGGGCTGATATCCATCATAGTTATGAACAACCTTGGAGAGAGTCCAACAAGTCATTCATAACTACGACGGTAGGTATCAACTATACCGATTGCATATCACGTATATGCAACTATCACAATGTGCTATCAACTAATTGAATGTTCACACATACATTGGGTTGTTAACACATTAACAAGTATGCATCATATGCATAGCACCCAACTTCACCTCCCTTTACATCGACCTTGGAGAGAGTCCAACAAATCGATGCTCCAGGTTAAAGCCAACCCATTAATCGGGAAATAGTTTTAATATGGTTAGAGCGCATTCAACCAATTAGCCCAACTTGGAGAGAGTCCAACAACCAAAGATAACGATTGACCTCTGACTCTTACCATATTAGTATTGAACTATTCCATGGTTTGAACATGTTCGGGTTCGAGCCGGGCTTGGAGAGAGTCCAACAACCCAAACAAGAAACGGAACTCTGGTTCTAACCATATTAATGGAAGGTGTAGGCTTTAATATTGTTTAAGGGTTTTATGTCTCATCCTCTTTGCATGCAAATAACTATTATCTACATGGCATGGCATACATGACATACATCTACATGTCACGACACGCATGGCATAATGTTATGCATCTAATGCAATTACATGACATACAATTATGTCATGTATATATTTCCTTATATGTCATAACTATTTATGGAAATAAAATATGTTTAAGATTTGATTCTCCAAATCAAATCATAATTAAATTAGGAAACAAATTTCCAAATCTAATCACATATTTTATTCATGGAATTATTTGATTAAGGAAAATCTATTTAGGAAACCAATTTCCTAAATCATTAAAACTACTTATGAAAATAAAATATTTTAAGATTTGATTTCCCAAATCAAATCATGATTAAATTAGGAAATAAATTTCCATAATCTAATCAAATATTTTATTTATGGAAAATATCAATTTCCATAAATACTTCCAACTTTCCAAAAGTGGAAGATTTCCATAAATACTTCTAGACTTTCCAAAATTGAAAAATTTCCATAAATACTTCTAAATTTCCAAAATTAGAAAATTTCCAGAAATACATTATGACTATCGCAAAACCATTTTTACGATTATGTCGAAACACAACCTGGGCTCTGATACCACTGTTGGGTTTCCAGCACCGCAGCGTGTGTGTGTTCGATCATGTTTCGTAAACATGAACACAGCGGAAGAAATAAAAATAATAAATCTATATTTATTACAACACACACAACACACGCATGCATATTACAACAAGTGTAGACATAACCGTAAATTTAAATTTGCAATAAAAGGAAATTTATCTACGTTATACCTTTCGTATGACGTGTAGCGGGAACGGCATCAACCGGAACGATCCTCGCTAGAATCGTCTCTATCCGTATCCACGCCGAGTTCCTCGGGATGACTTCGCTAAGCCACGAGCTTCGTCTTCGTACGGGTTACTAGCCTCGTGTTGAAGACGACGTGATCGAGAGATGATCACGATCCGAATCCAAATTCGGATCCAAAACGAGTCCTCAAAACTCGCTTCTCCGGAGAGGTATTCGTCAACCAATTGACGAATCCTTCGTCCTCCACCTCAGAGGATTACCGGAGATCGAATCCCTGTAAGTTAGCCGCTGTCGGAGCTCTAACCGTCGTCCAAAACAACGCCCGACGAGAGGAGAACAAGCTGTCCAGAAAACTGGACAGCTTTGGTGGAGGTGATAGGCGCCGGCCAACCAAGGGAGATAGAGCTCACCTTGATGCCAAACTTGAAGGAGATCACCGGAGCACTAACCGGCAGCAGCTCGACGCCGGCGAGGGGGAAGGAAGCAACCTTCTGGATGCCGGTTGGAGGAGCAATGGGCGGCGGCAATGGAGTTGGCGCCAACTCCTTCAATGGGGTGGGCGGCAACTAGGTTTAGGGCTCTTCTATTAGGGCTTAATTATCCATTAAGCTCTCTTTTATAGAGAACTAATTCTCTTAATGGTTATTGGATCATAACCATTAGGCCCGTTAACCCGCTCCATTAAGATAAGTTAAAATAAACCAAACCATGATGGTTTATTTTAAGTTAAAACGAACCGAACCAACTTTTGGTTCATTCGCTTAAAATAAACCAAACCCTTTGGTTTATTCTCCTCCATTGATTAGAACCAAACCATTTTGGTTCATCCATTATGTCTTCATAAGACACGACCCATCCACGCTTCCATTGCATCAAACGATTTCATGCTCGCTGTATGTTTGGTCCAACCAAACCTAGTTTCTCTCGGTCTGAGAATCCCATTCTCAAGCTCGTTTTAAATCCTTTGGATTACGCTCGTTGTGCGTGTGACCAAATAGGTTCTCGGTTTATGTTGGCCGTCTATAATTAACCATTAATTATAGAACGATCATGAGTGGCACCTAGTAGTACATCATGATCCCCAATTAACCAAAAGATCAATCTGCTGATCCGTAACTATTTCTCAAACCCTTCAAGAGCTCGAATGAATCGTGGCCCCATTCCCTTCACTCATCTTATACCCACTTGGTTCAGGACATGGTCTATTGTGTCAGTCCCCACTAGGCTGACTACGTCACACCTAGCCCAAGTATCATTTCCTCGTCCTACGGATTCTAGTTACTTCACATGTATCGAAGAGTACTTTACTCTAAACATGTAATGCTTTGGCCAAAGACTTTAGTAACAATCCGACGAGAGGCCATGGGTATACATCTCCTCGTAAGGAGTGGTGAATCCTTTATAGGCTATTCAAACACCTTCGATCACTTCGACTTATACCCAATCATCCCGGGTCCACATCTCCTTAGAGATGTTTGCTTAAGATGTCAAAGCATAAGTCTCCATGATCAAGATGACTTGAATACCGCAAGTCAAAGGAACATCGCACTTAAGCTACAGTAAGAACTTCATTGACATATCTATATATGCAGAGAACCATATAAAGTCTTACGGCTGGTCACTCCAATGAACTAGTTATCATAACTAGCATCCACGATTAACTCCGGACATCACTATGTCTCCAGCCAGTGAGAATCAGCTGCTTGGATACACCAAGGAGTATACCTCGTGCTAGTCTCGACAGAATTGATGGTGTTCAAATCCATCAATTCATCGACTAGGGATAATTCCGATACATCACAATTACACATGTAGAGATACTCACTAGTTGTGATCCAATCACAAATTCTCTCATGCTGTGAATCGCATCGTGGACATTCAGTAAATGAGTTTAAGATCCAATCAAATACATGAAACATGTATACTCAAATAGTGAATCTTCATTTATCATATAAATGGTTCATACATAAGGCGATTGCCTTAGGACATCTCTCATATATTACTAACAATATAAGCATGTTATATTTCTGTAAATGGCTAAATAATACCTTGGATCCCGAGTATAAACACAAAAACTGGCGATCCGGACATCATCTATTCCGCGGCTACTCGTAGAATAGAGGATGGTCGCTTGAACAACTAGTTTGTTCAAGTGACCTCTCTAAACGAATAGCACGACGATGACTTGGTTGCTTTGGGAATCCCTTTTGTCTAGGATTAAATTTTTAATCCGGAGACATCGAAGGGATCACCATGGTCAAGCAACCGAGGTGAAGGGGTAGCGATGTTTCCCCTCACGGATCAACCCCAACAGTTATCTACAATGTAATGTATCAGACAATATGCATAACCATAAATATGCAAACAATGATCATGTGATTCTTATTTCAAAAATAAATATGTTCATACAAAAGATAGACTTTTTAGTATACATCCCAACAAGACTGGCATCCTTGACCTTTGGTGTCGGTGGAGCTTTCTTGGCTCTTTTCGGGCATTTACTCTTGTAATGCCCTTGCTCCCTACACTTAAATCATATAATATGAATTTTATTATTTATTGAAATTCTTGAGTTACCTTCCATGGTAGGGGAGTCCCGAGCTTCCTCTTCCTCTCGACCGAAAGTAGATGGTTCTTCTTGTTGCTCTGGTATTGTGGATGCCCTAATCTCTTCCCCCTCAATCCTAGAGGTGGAGGCTTCTTCCACCTTTTCTTCCTCTTCCGATCCATATCTAGATGTTGATTTCCTATCAACTTCAGAATCCTCACTTTCTTGTGAGGATTCCTAGGTATAATCACCATCAAATGTGGTGAAAGTATTAACTGATTTTTTTATCACTTTGACATATACTCAAATTTAATTCATTAATCTCCCAACATTCATGGGCCATACCTCAAATAGCACATGTAACTGAAACGTGATTACCTTATTACTCCTCTCGAATCCTTGGAGTTGTTCTTCGGTCCACTTCTTCATTTTGAGGAACCCTCCCTTAGGCCCTCTTGGAAATTTGAACCCTTCCATCAAAGTGGCCCAATCATCTAAGTCCATCATCATCATAAAATCTTCAATCCTCGCCTTCCATTGATTAAAACCTTCTTGTCCATAGAAGGTGTACGGGACCGATGTGTTGATGTCCCATCCCAACGTCTCTTGAAACTTCATCTTCTTCCTCTAGCGCATTTGCTTCCTCGGATGTGAAGCCGGTGAAGAGCAACCCGCTCTGATACCAATTGTAGGGACCTTTGTGACGACTAGAGGGGGATGAATAGCACGTCGACATTGCTTGATGGAATTCATTCATGATCGCGTGATTGCTACAATCGTATTAGTACACAGCGGAAATAATAGAAAATACAATACAAATACAAATACACAAGCATAAGACCAAATATAACGTTGTTCGGAACCGAATGGTTTTTACTCCATGAATTGAGCTCTACGAGCTCGAGTGATGACAACACCACTAATAAAAACTCCTTCTCGACAGCACGTCGAAGGCGGAGAAACCTCGTACAAGTGTTTACAACAATAAATGAATAGATACAAGCAAATGCAAATATGAAATATACTACAAGTAAAGAAAAAACACTTTACAAATGCTCTTTTGATTGCTTGATCTTTGGTTACTTGAATTGCACTTGGAGACCCTGACTTGCAGCAACAAATCACCCCAAACACATCCAAGAACCGCTGCCAAATCCTTCCTTCATGAGCTCCCTTTAAAGCTGCTCCTTGGGCTGGATTTCGCCTAGCAGTCGACTGATCGGAACCATCAGTAGACTGCCCCTGTAGCCGTTGTAAGACAACGACATGTGCCACGTTGGATAAGTTCCAATGGATAAACCATAAGTCTACTGATCATACCCATCAATTGACTGATGGCTCAATTAGTTGAGTGTTCAGGTCGATCACTCGACTGGAGAGCCTTCTATGCTCGAAATCCCAACCATCAGTCGACTGATCACTAGATCAGTCGATTGCTCAACTCTGGCAGTCGACTGCCAGAGCACTTTCCGCAGTCAACCCCTAGTTGACTCCGATCAGTTGACTGACTATAGTATCAGTCGACTGATACACCTCAAACATGAGATTTTAACCCAAGTATGGTGCCCCCATACTTGCTAGACCACCCGTAGCCTATACCTAAGCCTTCTAGCCACCTCCGTCAGCCTCGTGCCTATTGGATCCCTCCAAGTGATCCATGACTTGTTCATCCATACGCTAGCCTTCAGGTGCTTCCATTGGCTATTGTCATGCTAACGGTGTCTACACCGCCAAGGCACATTGGGCTTACGCTGCCAAGACTCTCGCTTGGACTTTACACCGTCAACCATTGGACTTATGCCGCTAAGAATCCCGCTTGGACTTTACGCCGCCAATATTCCCCTTGGACTTTCCAAATGCCAAGACTCAAGCTTGGACTTTCCCTTGCCAACCCATGTTAGACTTTCCATGCCAAGACCCATGCTTGGACTTTCCTTTGCCAAGACCCATGCTTATACTTTCCTTGCCAACCCATGTTGAATTGTCCCTTGCCAAGACCCATTCTTGGACTTTACATGCCAAGTACTCAAGACTTGGACTTTCCTAATGTCAAATGTCCCACTTGGACTTTCCATGCCAAGTACTCATGACTTGGACTTTACCATCACAATCACATTGTCATATGTTTTTGTCAAACATCAAAACATCACTCGAGTCAAACTCGAGTTTAGTCAATCGTGATCTAGGCTGATTGCACCAACAGATTGAATAGCCAACAAAGGATTCACCACTCCTTGTGAGGAGATGTATACCCTATGGCCACTCGTCAGATTGTTACTCAAAGTCTTTGGCCAAAGTATTGCATATGAAGAGTATGGTACTCTTGGATATATGTCAAAGTAATTAAAATCTACTGGACGAGGAAGTATTACTTGGGCTAGGTGTGACATAGTCAACCTAGTGGGGACTACCACAATAGACTATGTCCTGAACCAAGTGGGTATAAGATGAGTGAAAGGAATGAGGCACGATTCATTGTAGCTGCTGAAGGGTTCGGAAATGGTTCCGAGATCAACCGTTAATTTTTTGGTTAATTAGGGATCATGATGTACTACTAGGTGTCACTCATGATCGTTCCATAATTAATGGTTAATTATGGACATCAACATAAATCGAGAACCTATAAGGTCACATGCATAATGAATCCTTCGAAGAGACTTAAAGAAGGGTTTGAGAATTGGATTCTCAAGATCGAGAGAGATCGAGTTTGGTTGGACCAAACACATGACAAATATGGAAATATTTGTCAAGTCGAAAATGCGAAAGGAGCACATCTTATGAAGACGGGTTGGGCATTAGAAGGTTTAATTATAAACCAAACTCGTTTGGTTTTAATTAAATGGGTCTTCTTTTGGTTAAGGGCCCAATCAGGGTTTAATGGATGAGATTAATCCTTAATGGTTATGGACTTACAGATTTGATCCACTAACCCATAACCCATTCGGTTTAGATCCTATATAAAGAATTATAAAGGCTAAAACTTAATTAATGGACGTGCTTAATCTCCTTCTCTTCCTCCTTGCCGTCTACTCCTTCTCCTTCCTCTTCTTGCCACCAACAAGAGTTGTTGGGGTTCTCTTTGCCGCCGGCCCTAGCAAGTTCATCTCTTCCTTTAGGTCCATCCAACTCCTCCCCAAGGGAAGGGGGAACTTTGGCTAAGGCTTGGAACAAAGGTTTCTTCCTTTGTTCCCTTGGTCGAACCTAGCAGAATTGGGTTTTGGAGCTTGCCGCCGACCACCAAGGAAACAAGAGTTGTTTCCTATTTTTGTTGGGTCGGCTTTCTTACTCTCCGATCACCCGACCTTCTTGCTTTGTCTAGTAATGAAGAGAAGGTCAAACTCATGGTTTAGAGATGTCGTCCCTCCGAAGATTTGGCATGTACATGAGTAGAGATGAAGCTCCGTGAGCATCGTACGGTTGATGCCCTTCCGGCTCAACATCATCCGAAAGGTATACCTAGGATTAAATTGATTTTATTCTTAATTTAATGTAAAATTTTATTTGGTATCTATGTTCACACGTGTTGTAATCTTTTATGCATGGATGTGTGTGTTATAATACTTTAGGAAATTGTTATATTTCATTTATGAAATGACAAAAGCACATCTACACGTCGACTGCAACCCAACAGTGGTATTAGAGCCAGACCATGCTTCGACATATTCGTAAAATATATATTACGAAATCGTAGTTGGTCGTAGAATTATTTTAGAAATTTTTCTATTTTGGAAAATTTTCCATTTTTGGAAAGTTTCCTAATTTGTTAGGAAAAATTCCAAATATGGAAATTCTGTAATTTAGAAAATTTAATTTTTTAAAATATATGATCAATATAGATTAATTTGTAAATTATTTCCTAATTAATTAGATTTTCTTGATAGGTATTTATTTCCTTAAATAAAGTGTGTGACTAAATTGGAAATTATTTCCTGATTTAATTTTGGAATTTTGATTTATGGAAATCAATATTCTATAACTTATTTTATTTCTGAAAATATTGACCAAATAAAATATGAAATTAAATTCTTAATTAATTCCTTATTTAATTAGAGATACATGATTTATGGAAATCAAGATTCTAAATCATATTTTATTTCTAATATATTTCCTAGATAAAATATAATATTAAATTTATATTTAAATCCTTATTTAATTAAAAAATCATGATTTATGAAATCTAGATTATAAAATGTATTTTATCTTTAATATTTTTCTATACACAAAAATATGATATTAAGTTTGGAAATTATTTCCTAATTTAATCAAGGAATGTTGATTTATGGAAGTCAAATTCCTAATCATATTTTTATTCCAAAATAATATTATGACAACTATGACATAATCATGTCAAATCACATGCCATATAGTATGTCATGGTTAGATGCATTTTGTCATGCGTGTGCTGTGATATGTTATCATATATGTCATGTGTGTCATGTCATATAGGTAGAACATATGCATAAGGATGAGACCTAAAATCCTTATACAAATTTTAAAACTTACACCTACCATTAATATGGTAAGAACCAGAGTCTAATTTCTTATTTGAGTTGTTGGCCCACGTCAAGCTCAACCTGAACTTAGATATGTTCGAACCATAGAGATATGATCTCATGATTAACGGGTTGGCTTTAACTTAAAGCATTGGCTTATTGACCTCACGCCAAGGTCAATGTGGATAGAGGTGAAGTCGAGTGATATACTTTTGATGTATACTTATTAATGTGTTAACAACTCGATGTTTATGCAAATATTCAAATAGTTGATAGCATAATGTGATAGTTACATATACGTGATTTGTAATCGGTATTGATACCTACCACTATAGCTAAAAATAGCTTGTTGGCCTAACTTCAAGGTTGTTCTTATCTATAGTGGATATCAACCCACTCGAAGAAAACCTACGATCTTCCGAATTCAAAGTAAGGGCTCTTGAATTAGAAAAGTGAGTGGGAGCCTAATATGTAAATTGTTTACATATCAAATCATCTCTCTTACATTCTTGATTTTGTATTTCTAGGTTAATCATTTGATAATGTCGTCTGTTAATCTGCGTTCAATTTTAGAATCGAACAAACTGACTAGGTCTAACTTCTTGGACTGGTTTTGAAACTTGAGAATTGTTGTCAAGGGTGAGAAGCTTGCTTATGTCCTTGAAGAGTCTCTTCCCACCAGTCTTGAACATGATGCAACTTCGGACCAAGTGTTGGCCCATCAGAAGCATACGACTGATTCTGAGATTGCCAGTTGCATCAAGCTAGCAACGATGACTCCTGAGCTGCAAAAACAACACGAGCATATGGATGGTTACATGATGATTAACCATCTTTGTGAACTCTTTGATGAGCAGTCGAGATCCAAAAGGTTCGAGGTCTCGAAGCTTCTCTTTAGCTTGAATATGGAAGAGGGTTCATCTGCAATATAGTTTGTACTAAGGATGAATGGGTACATCAAGCGGCTAGGATCACTAGGGTTTGCGATGGATTATGAATTAAGTATTGACTTAATTCTGCATAATTTTCCCAAGAGTTACTCACAATTTATTATGAACTATCGGATGAACAATCTTAAATCCACCATTCCCGAGCTGATCAATATACTCAAGACTGTAGAACCTTCTGTGACTAAAGAACAGAAGACAGTGATGTTGGTTGGCTCCTCGAAGAAAGATTTTAAGAGGAAGTCAAAGTAACAACCCAAGGGGAAGAAGAAGAAGGCCAAAACTGAAGAGTCAGCTCCAAAGGGCACATGCCATCAGTGTGACAAGATGGTGTAGGATTGTGTTTCTCCGAGAGAGGGGGGTGAATTTCGGAGGTTTAAAAAATTTAATTTAATTTTAAAACAATTTAGAATATTTGAAAAATATTGTGAGTATGCAGCAGAAATGAAAATAAGACAATTTGTTTTACTTGGTTCACAACCTAATTGGGATGCTACTCCAAGGCCCGTAGCTCTTCTTAGAGCTACCTTAATGGGCAATCACTAATTATCCTCCGACTCGAGAACTCTTGACTTCGGAGGGTTTCACTTTTTACAAATATTAGAGTTAGGTAACAGACTACACACTCTTAAAATTAAGTACACAAGCAAAATAATAAGTTAAAAGGAATACAAGACTTTATACCGACACTTAAGGATTGTCGAGGTAATCATAGAATGTCCGGAGGTCGTCTTGTTGTGGAATGAGAATTTTGTGGACGAGCAAGTATTTCAGCAGCACTTCGACATAGATTGGTTGTTCTATTCGGATTCGGTCGAGCACATATTTTATAAACCTTTTCGAATCGACTAGAATGCCTTCCAGTAGACTCCACATTAGCCCGTCGATATAGAATTCGTGGTCTTCTAGTCACTCCAGTTGACTCCACATCACTCGGCTTCACATCAGGAAATTTGCCTCTTCAGTCGACTCAAACCCTTCAATCGACTGAAACCCTGTCCATCTGCATCACACAATCTTTGATTAATCACCAATTGATCCTGCCAAATAGGTATCCAGTCGACTGATCCATTTTTAGTCGATTAAACTTTAGTCGACTTAAATCCATCAAGTCGATTGATCCCTACAAAACAGGATTAGCACAAATAGATAATATAAAATGTGACAGCAGTAGTAATACTACTCGATCTCGACTACTAAGTCCCATGCGGACTTTTTATTGAATCGATGCCTAGCTTTGTCCCCCCAACAGAGGACTCGACCTCACCTCTTTACTCAAGGCTTACATGTTGGCTACCTGTTGGACTTACCACTCTTAACATCTGATCTGACCCACTAGGGCTTCCACCAGCTGTCCGATATGCATGACCCAGCTAGACTTTTTGTCGATTGTCTGATCTCCTGACCCAACCAGTCTTCATGCCAAATGTCCGATCCACATGACCCATCTAGACTTCATGCCTGGTGTCTGGTCCTTCTGATCTGTCAAGCTACGTGCCTAGTATCCAGTCAACATGACCTACTAGGACTTTCTGTTAAGTCGTCCGATCTGCATGACCCAGCTAGACATTTTGTCGATTGTTCGATCTCCTGACCCAACCGGTCTTCATGCCAAATGTCCGATCCACATGACCCATCTAGACCTCATGCCTGGTGTCTAGTCCTTTTGATCTGTCAAGATACGTGCCTAGTATCCGGTCAACATGACCTACTAGGACTTTCTGTTAAGTCTGCACACTTAATATTGATATAAGAATACAAGTGAATCCTAACATTTAACTATGGTTCATACATCAAAACTAAGGAGTGATGCTCACTGCATCAACAATCTCTCCCTTTTTGATGTATGACAACACATAAGTTAAAGTTAGAAGAATCAAATACCAATATCCAAATATTGACATGTATAAGAGATGAACTAACAAAGTTTGATATGTATAATAGATACATAAAATAAACCATGTATGAGATGCATAAAGTCTTATCAAAATTTTGCATCTTTCTTTCAATAAATAACTTTTTTCTTTTAATAAATCTCTAACTTTATATCTCTTTCTCCCCCTTTGGCATACATCAAAATAAAGATTAAATTTAAAAATACAAAAATGGAGAGTTGAAATAAAAATTTTTCAAGCTCAATATTTCTCCGGTGAATTTGATTTCAAAAACTAAATTTATGTTTTTCGACAATTTGTCTAACTCCCCCTTAATATTTTAAAGTTTTCAAAAATTTTAAATAATTTTCCAACTTTTCAAAAATTTTCAACCTTTTCAAAACTCTTCAAACTCTTCAAACTCCCCCTGAATAAAAATTTATTTTCAAAATTTTCAAAAAATTTTAAACGTTTAACAATTTTCAAACTTTTCAAAATTTGTGCTGAATAAAAAATTATTTTCAAAAATTTTCAAACTTTTCAAAACTCCCCCTGAATAAAAACTTATTCTCAAAATTTTCAAACATTTAACAATTTTTAAACTTTTCAAAACTCGCCCTGAATAAAAACTTATTTTTAAAATTTTAAAATGTTTAACAATTTTCAAACTTTTCAAAACTCTCCTGAGTAAAAACTTATTCTCAAAATTTTAAAAAAAATTCAAACTTTTCAAAACTCCGCCTGAATAAAAACTTATTTTTAAAATATTTAAAGATTTTCAAGTCGATGCAAGAATGATAAGGAATAAGTCCAAGCATGAATTTATAAATATTATATTTAATTTTGAAAATACACATCTAAAAATCATCCTTAAAGCAAATATCCAACTCTTGACTAGCTCAAATGATATAGAATTAATCATCAAGCTTTGAATTAGAGTTAGTCACCAAAGTGATCGATTTGCTCTTGTAAACCCCATGTTGGTTCATGTCGATGCACTGGATCAACATCTGGAACCAGGGGTGCAGTCCTAACATCTCATGCCCATCTTCGTGGCTCAATACACAAACAGATAATCCTAGGTGTTTGTGAGATGCGTAGGCTAACTTAAATCTATAGGATCATGAAATCTAGATTGACCTAATCTAGATTAATTTTCAATTTCCTTTAAATAATATAATATAATATTACTTTTCAAAGATAAATTCTGAATAATCAGCATGAAAACTTCCTAATCTACCAAGCATAAAACTAATTGTCTTCTAAGCATACTAAATTCTGCTTTTGGAAGTGGTTTAGTGAGGATGTCAGCAAGGATTGATTTGGACTCAATATAGTTGAGTTCAATACTACCTTTTGCCACATGTTCCCTTACAAAATGATGTTTAACATCAATGTGTTTAGTGCGTGAGTGATGAATTGGATTTTTAGTTTATTGAACTTATGTTATCAACTAAAGTTTTTACCTTTTTGTAATCTAGTTCGGAGTCCTTAAGTGTGTGCATCATCCATAATAGTTGTGCTACATATTCACCTAATGCTATGTATTCTGCTTCAGTTGTGGAAAGAGCAACACAATGTTGCTTCCTACTGAACCAGCTTACTAAGCATGATCCTGAACAACAAGTTTGTTCAAGTGACCACTCTAATCGAATAGCACGATGATGGAATGGTTTCTTGGGTAATCGCTCTTTGTCAAGGATTATTTTTTTTTAATCCAGGGACGAAGACGAGATCGCCATGAACACGCGACCGAGTTGAAGTGGGAAGCGAAGTATCCTCCCTTCAAGTGGTATCAGAGCCACGATTTTCGATTTTGTGTGTTTAGGATTCGGTTACTTTTATGCACTTTTCATATATTATATGTGCCAGATAATAGTAGGATGTGCGTAGGTTAACTTTTTGGTTGCAGGCATAGGATCCAACTATTATGGCCATATGTGTGTATGTGATTGTATGTGTATAATTGTATATTATTTGAATCCTCGGGGTTGATGAGGCTAGTATTTAATTTTTATAATTAAGTACGACATTGTTTAGCCACTCTTTTTATTTTAGTTTACTTTCGATCTAGATTTCATGTACACTCCTTCGTGGAGTATAAGATCGATGGATGTAAATTAAAATAGTTATTCTCGGCTCAGATCTCCTAATGGCTTGTACATGGCATAGGGAGGAGCGGACGAGATGGCGATACGACGGGAGGCATATTGGAGAACAAAAGTCATAATAGTTGGAAAATATTTTTTTTCATATTTTATTGCTTCTTGTTTGATATGCATGTCGTGTGCTAGGAAAATTCCTCAATTTTAAATTACTAAGTGGGAGAGGGATATTTTTATAAATTCCCATGGCCTCCATTACGATTTGACATGTGATGTAAACAAACTTGCACGTCGGCTCGGAGTGCCTTCCTCCCCATCGGATGAGTTTGTTATGCGGATCACATGATCAAATATGATCATAGAAAATTATTTAGGAGCGTGTGTACTTCCCCATCGGAAGGCACATAACCCGAGATAATTATCTTGGTACCGAGTAATGGGGAACACTTAGATGCCAATAGGAGTATCCTCCCCATCGGAGTCACTGCTTTTATTTGTAAGGCCGAAGAGGAACCAACTATTAATTTTATTTGTCAAAAAGTTAGGTTGACAAGATAGTAAAATTAATGGGTAAAACCTCCTCTTACAAATGTAGAATTCATATACGTCTACACGATCGTGGCATACGATATTCTCGGTGTTTTGAGGTGTTGGTTGATTTTAAAATTTTATTGTTTGAGGAATCAATAATTTTTTGAAATCTAAATTTTTGATCTATGTGATTCTTTGGTTTTTTCAAAAATGACTTTCAATCCACTTGCTGTGATACTAAAAGAGAATAAACTTACTGGGCTCAATTATGTTGATTGGAAAAGGAATCTTGATATTGTCTTGACTGCTGAGGAGTACAAGTATGTACTCTTCGAAGAGTGTCCTCCTAATCCTGTGAATGAGCTGGAAGTCCTTGGAGCAGAGATCGATGGTAAAACCCAGGTCGATATCATTCTCCAGTCTCTACCAAGAAGTTTTGAGTAGTTTCGCCTGAATTACAACATGAATAAGAGGTTGTATTCGTTGGCGGAGCTTCTGATAGAACTCCAGGCAGCAGAAGGGCTTGCTCAGGCTCAGGTCATGGTTGCTTAGAAGGTTTCTACTTCTAAACCGAAAAGCAAGAAGAAGAAGAAACAAAGTGGAGCAAAGGTGGTGGGAGGATCTCAGGGACGAGTGAAGAAGCTGAAAGGTAAGTGCTTCACTTGCAAGCAGATTGGACATTGAAAGAAGGATTGTCTCAACCGGAAGCAAAACAAAGGTATATCCTTTGCCCTAGTCGTTGAAACATGTTTAGCGGTGTTATCTACCGGCACCTGGTGTGTAGATACAGGAGCCACTGATCATGTCTGTAATACTTTGCAGGGGTTTCAGGAAACCAGACGACTAACTAAGAGGGAGATTACCGTTTACTTGGAAAATGCCACGAAGGTGGTGGCTATTGCATTGGAAAATATTTATTTATCTTTTGGGAGGAATAAAACTTTGGTTCTAGAAAATTGCCTTTATGTACCTTTATTTAGAAAGAATTTGATTTCGGTTTTTAAATTGATTATGGATGGATATTCTATTTCTTTTAATGACAAAGTTGTTATAAAAAGAAATAGGGAGATTATCTGTTCTGGTGCATTAATAGGAAATTTATATACCCTTGAACCAAAAGCTCCCACAATGCAAATAGAAGTAAATAACTCGTCTTCTAATTCTAATAAGAGAAAAGAACCTTCGAAAATGAACCAAACATATCTTTGGCATCTAAGGTTAGGTCATATTAACCTAAGTAGAATTCAAAGGTTGATAGCTAATGGACCTCTGGGTTCATTAGTGGTGGAAGATTTCCCAACCTACGAATCTTGCTTGGAAGGTAAAATGACCAAGAGGCCTTTTAAGGCCAAGGGGTATAGAGCCAAAGATGTGTTGGAATTGGTTCATTCTGATTTGTGTGGTCCTATGTCTATCCAGGATAGAGGTGGTTTTGAATATTTTATCTCTTTTATAGACAATTATTCAAGATATGGATACATTTACTTGATGCGTCGCAAGTCTGAATGCTTTGACAGGTTCAAAGAATTCAAGGCTGATGTGGAGAAACATCAAGGTAAAAGTATCAAGACACTACGATATGATCATGGTGGTGAGTATCTCTTGGGAGAGTTTAGGAATTACTTATCAAAGGCTGGGATTCAATCCCAATTGTCTGCACCTGGCACACCCCAGTAGAATGGTGTAGCGGAGTGAAGGAATAGGACTCTTATGGAGATGGTTAGATCGATGATGAGTTATTCTGAGTTGCCAGATTCGTTCTGGGGGTATGCTCTGGATACGACAATGTATATTCTGAACTTGTTACCATCTAAATCAGTGCCTTCTACTCCCACAGAATTGTGGACTGGGCGAAAACCTAGTCTGAGACATATTCGGATTTGGGAGAGTCTAGCACATATGTTGAAGGCAAATGCTGGTAAGTTGGAACCTCGTACAGATGTGCGCATATTCGTTGGCTATCCTAGAGGAACGAAAGGTGGTTTGTTTTATAGTCCTAGAGATCAGAGGGTGATCATTAGCACGAAAGCCAGATTTTTAGAGGAAGACTATGTGATGAACCACAAACCCATGAGTAAGATTGTTCTGGTGGAATTGAGAGGGGAAGTCACTGCTTCAATACCACTGGTACAAGAGGATATACCACAAGTCACTGCATCGCGTGTCATAGAGGATACAAAGGTGATACCTCGTCATAGTAGGAGGGTTGTTAGATAGCCTGATAGATTCATGTTCTTGGGAGAATCTTCTAATTTGGTCCTTGGCGAACATGAACCTGATCCCTGGACATATGACGAGGCAATCCAAGATAAAGATGTGGTATCTTGGCAAAGTACGATGAATTCTGAGATAGAATCTATGGATTCAAATCAGGTCTGGGAGCTAGTAGAACCACCCAATGGTGTAAAAGCCATTGGATGCAAGTGGATCTACAAAAGAAAGAGAGGAATAGACGGGAAGGTTGAGATCTTCAAAGCGAGACTTGTTGCGAAGGGGTATACTCAGAAAGAGAGTATCGATTATGAGGAGACCTTTTCGCCGATAGCCATGCTTAAGTCTATCCGGATTCTCTTATGTATTGCTGCTCATATGGATTATGAGGTATGGTAGATGGATGTCAAGACAGCTTTCCTTAATGGAAGTCTTGAGGAGAACATCTATATGAAGCAACCAGAGGGATCCATTGCAAAAGGCAAAGAGAATCTTGTGTGCAAGCTTAATCGGTCCATTTATGGATTGAAGCAAGCTTCAAGGTCTTGGAACATCCGCTTTGATGAGGTAATCAAGTCTTATGGATTTATTCAAAGTCCCGATGAGTCTTGTGTATACAAGAGATGTGACGGAAATGTAGTGGTATTTCTTGTACTATACGTAGATGACATTTTGTTAATTGGCAACAATGTCAAGGTGTTATCGGACGTAAGGGTATGGTTGTCCAAACAGTTTGATATGAAGACTTGGGAGAAGTGGGACACATCTTTAGGATCAAGGTTATAAGGGATCGCAGGAAAAGGATGATGTTCTTATCTCAAGCTTCATACATATACACCATTGTAGATCGTTTTAGCATGCAAAACTCCAAGAAAGGTTTTCTACCTTTCAGGCATAGAGTTCCTTTATCTAAGGAGATGTGTCCTAGAACATCTAAGGAGATAGAGGAGATGAAGGCAGTTCCTTATGCTTCGGCAGTAGGAAGCCTCATGTATGCCATGCTATGTATGAGACCAGATATCTGCTTTGTCGTGGGCATGGTTAGCAGATATCAGAGTAATCCAGGACAGGGACATTGGACTGCGGTTAAGCATATATTAAAGTACCTGAGAAGGACTAGGGATTATATGTTGGTATACCAGGCAGATCAATTACTCCCTGTGGGATACACAGATTTCGACTTCCAATCAGATAGGGATAATAGTAAGTCTACCTCAAGTTTTGTGTTTACTTTGGGAGGTGGAGCCATTGTATGGAGGAGTGTCAAGCAGAAATGCATGGCGGACTCTACCATAGAAGCTGAGTATGTGGCATCCTCTGAGGCATCCAAAGAAGTTGTATGGATCAGGAACTTCTTGATGGACTTCGATGTGATTCTTGGTTTGCCCAGAACTATCACAATTTATTGTGATAATAATGAAGCAGTTGCAAACTCGAAGGAACCACAAGTCCATAAGGCAAGTAAACACATAGAGCACAAGTACCACCTGATATGAGAGATCATAAAGCGGGTAGATGTTGTTGTTGCCAAGATTGCATCAGAGGATGACCTGATAGATCCTTTCACTAAGGCTCTTCAAGAGAGAGCTTTTGATAGGCATGTGGAGGGAATGGGAATCAGATGTATGGCAGTATGAGGACAACAGAGTCTTTTAGTATAAGTGGGAGATTGTTGGGATCTATACTGAAAAGTATATCTTTTATATGAACATATTTATTTTTGAAATAAGAATCACATGATCATTGTTTGCATATTTATGGTTATGCATATCGTCTAATACATTACATTGTAGATAACATGGTGTGTAGTGTCACACGGGAGATCATGTTATCAGTTCCTTGTAAAGTATAAGTAAAGGCTCACAACCGAGATGGTTATGGACAAACCATTGGAATGGTTGTAGTGTGATTTGGTATTAGTTTATCTTGACCATAGAATTACACTAGTATACTTTGTGTGTATTGAGCAGGACTGACTTAGAGGTGATTCGATTTATTGCTGACTACATAATTGAATCGGACCTCAGATATTATGTTGTACATGCTCTTAATCCCGATATAATAATGGGCACATATACTTAGTATTTATTTCTTTGATTTACCAATGGGCGAGATTTATAGAGTAAATCGATAGGCTCGATAAGTTGGGAAATGATATTATTTATATGGTGTGTCATTGATTATAGGAGGAAACCGTGTCCTATATATTAGGATGATGATGTCCCCTTGAGGAGCTCATAAGGTTCATCATGTAAACCCTGTAGGTGGACTTGGTCCGGCATGATCATAAGGTTAGTGGTACTACTCATAGAGTTAGATGTTAATTAATTAATTGTCAGTAAATTAATTAATTGATGGACATTCGAGATCTTAAACACGGAGAGATATATGTACAAATAATATATGGAGCCCATATTAACTTATGGGGGTTCGTGAGGTAAATCAATGATAATCCTCTAGTGGTATGGATTATCATTAGTAGATCGGACTTTATGTGGGCTTGATCCATTGGGTGGCCAAGATCCAACTCCTCCTCATGGAGCCTAGATCCGATGATGGAAAATGAAACTCTAGATCCAACGGTGGAGATTAAATCTCTAGATTCGATGGTGGAGATTAAATCTTTAGATCTGACGGTGGAGATTAAATCTCTAGATCCGACAGTTGAGATTAAATCTCTAGATCTGACGGTTGAGATTAAATCCCTAGATCCAACGGTGGAGATTGAAAGGAGGCTTAAGCCTAGCTCTATAAAAGGATGTCCAAGGCTTGGGCGTGGAACATAACAAGGGAGATTAGGATTTTGGGCGGCTAGAGCTTTGAGAGGGATTGGGCGGCTATGGTTTGGAGAAGCCTTGGGCGGCAAGACTTTCCCTTCTTCCTAGGGTTTTAGCCGGTGCCCCTCTTCTTCCTCTCATCCTTGACCGCCATGCCAATCCTCTTCCTCTCCTCCTTGGCTAGCGGCAAGAGCTAGGGTCTCTTCCCTTGGACCTTTTGGCCGGTGCCTATACTTTTTATTCCTTTCCTTGGCCAACGACAAGGATCAAGCTTGGAGCTTGGTGGTCGGTTCTAGGTAGGAGAAGAGTTTCATTTTATTATCTTCCTTTGTTCGGAGCGAACAAGGAAAGAAAGATTCGTGATGTAGGAGGCTTCGAGTTTTGGAAGATCGTCGCCCACACGATATCCAAAAGGAGGAAGGACATACAATAGAGGATCAAGAGGTATAACAAGAGGTATAATTCTTGTTTATGAATATGTTCTTATTCTATGCATGTTGTACATTTTGTATGTAGCTAATTAACTTGGACCCCGAATACAAACACAAAAATCGGCGATCCGTACATCGTCTATTCCGCGGCTAATCGAAGAATAGAGGTAGGTTGCTTGAACAACAAGTTTGTTCAAGTGACCACTCTAATCGAATAGCACGATGATGGAATGGTTGCTTGGGTAATCCCTTTTTGTCAAGGATTAATTTTTTTTTCATCCGGGAACGAAGACGGGATCGCCATGAACAAGCGACCGAGTTGAATTGGGAAGCGAAGTTTCCTCCCTTCACCTTGAATATATGACAGTCATAACTTTTCAAACTAATTATTTTGCATTCCTTTAAATTGACACATCTTCCAAGATTAGAAACAAACATTAAGAAATCTCAATGATTTCATGTCACGCCCCGAGAGTATGTCGGTCCGAAAATCAAACGGACGACATCTCCTCTGTACGTGGCAACATATCCTATTAATACAAGGCCCGTAGGCCACAACAACAACAACAGATATATATGTAAAACAAACCACAACAACATAACAAACTAACGACAACAAACACACAACGGAAACATAATACAACAACATCCCAACCTATACACATGCATACCGGTATGGCTAACACCAAAACATAAAGAAAAACCTCATCAAAACCCGCACCAACATGTGCGTACATCACATAACGCATAACATCACGAAAAACTAATAATACATAATAAATCATACAGAAAACCCAAAAATTCAAACTCTCGGATTGAGATGAGACGATGCCAGCCAGCGGTGCTCCAAGTCTATCACGAAGTCGACTACCTACTACTTGGGCGACAGAAAAACCCAAGGTCTGTGGTGGTGAGTAAAACTCAGCAGGTAATAAGATAGAACATGTAAATATATGTATCAATATTATATGTCATTCAACAGTTTAATCTACTCGTACAATAGGTATACACCAGCATAACAAGTATACATGCATGCATACACTAAATAAACTGAACAACAAACGATGCTGACATACCTGACAGTCAGCTACTCTATCCTCATCCAACCTGGGCATATATCTACAACATAAGGTATAAAGAATAATACTAACTCACACTACATCCTGATATGGGTCGAGGGTATCACAGTGAATAACCAACAGGTATACAAGTACCGGCCTACTACCATACAGAAAATGCAATAGCATTTATGATTATGTACAAACAAATGCAACAAGCATAGTACATACAAATGCATCATCAAAATGAGTATACATATAGACTGCATCTGTTATGTACACTAATCATAATCATCCATGTATATATATATACAAGCATGTATGTATATATATATAACCATATGCAAAACACCGTATGATACAACAATGCAGCATGCATGGTAATGCCTGCTCACCCCTACTCGCTACCATGACCCCAGTGTGGCCTAGGTGGCATGACATGACAATTGTCCCAACTCACACCAACCACTGCATTAGAGTGGCCGAGTGGGCAGTATGATCAAGTAGCATATGAGCGTAAAGAGCTTGCTACACAATGGGGGTCCCTACTGCAAGCCACTCCGACTGACACTACCAATGAGTGGTTGAGTACCATGCACCCAGGACAACTGCACGCAACTCCAACTACCACCATCTATAGTGGTAGAGTGCGGCACAACAGATGTTCTGCCCTCACACCAGTTACTCCTCGGGAAGTAATCTGGGAGACAAGATGACTGATGACTCTCTCAACCCCAAGGGAGACTATGTCATCAGAATGCATGCAAATGACATGAATGTGTTGTCACACGTACAACCATCTACCATAAACTCTCTGTTCAACAGAGAGTCGTACCCATCTGATCAAGACACTCTCTATCATGAAGAGAGTCGTACTTAATTGATCGACGGACTCTCTATCCTGTAGAGAGTCATACTCAACTGATCATAACTCTCTATCCAATAGAGAGTCGTACTCGACTAATCATATCAAGCTGGGACCACCGGTCCGTAGCGACACACTAGTCACCCTTCACTTAACCATTACTCAACACATGGTTGGTAATAAGTATGCAATATACGGGTATTGGAAATAAATCCTATATTTAGGGCATTACTTACCCACAGATGACCCTTTTACCAATTTATAAATTTGGTCATCACCCATTCTCTAACATCCACACCCTACTAAACATCTAGGCCTATTTACATCACATCCATAACCCTAAATCATAATAAAGGGAATGTGATATCAACCTTTGAGTAAATATAGCCAATGACAACTTCAAGTATAAGATAATAAGAGCAGGGTCAAGGTAACATGATCATATAAGATGATCATGCATCTAAATCTGTATGCATTAAAACTACCTGACCAGGGTAGAAATTACCCACCTGATATGTAGTTTGTGCTGATTGTATTCACATCCGCGTACCTGCCTCGTATCAAAGTCCTGAAACCGTAGAATACCAATATAATCAAAATAACTCTAGTCTCCACTAACCATAAATATAATCCAATAATAACACATTCAGATCAGTTTACTAAATTAATCTGATACATAACTATGAACAACCAATTCTCACTTACCAAGCCTAGCTTTCATTTGCTCGACTTCTTGATCCTCATCAGATCTGACTCCAACAATCAAAATGGAAATCAATTCCAACTCTGATCTTCCAATCCTACAAAGATACAGTCATATCACTATTCGTTAACTACTGATTGCTTCGATTTCATCCTATACATTTTAACCAACCGTATCTCAAATGTTGTTTCCATAACACTTAGATTCAAGCTTACCTTGTCTCGTTTCCATGGTCTACAACAGATTTAGATAAAGCCTCTTGTCGAATAGGACTCCATTCAACCCACTTCATCACCTATTCCAACTGAATTTCCACAGCTTGTTGATCCACCTGTTGATTTTCCCAAATTTACACATAAATTGATTCCCAATCACCTGAAATCACAAGGCATATAAGTTTACCTCCTCAACCTACAAAATCTCCACTTCCTTAACCCAATAGACAGATTAACAACAATAATATTACTGGAAATAAGAGATGCATAGTTTATATTAACCATACCCACAGATCTAAGCCTCGCATTCGTCAGCTCAAGGATCACGAATTTGCCAGGCGATGGCAATATGGATCAAGCGCTGCGGCAAAGAACGAAGAAGAAAGAAAAATAGGTTTACCTTGCAACAGTGATGCCCCAAATCTACGATACTGCAAAGTAACCGCAAGAACAGAATAGGGACGATGCTAGATCAGAATGGTCGACCACCAGCGCACGCGAAGATCATTGCGTGGCAATTGGATCGGCACATCAAGCAGGGGCCGACAACCCTAGCGATCGGCACGACGATGATATCTCCAACTTGCATGGATCAGTGTGTCGCGAGACCTGGTGAATCAGATGATGACTGGGCACAGGGAAGGGCAGCGACGAGGAGTAGGCGACAGCTGCGTGACGGCGAGGGTTGCAGCGAGTGGCATGCGCGTAGGTCCGATGGAGAGACCAATAGAAGGCCTAGAGCTTTGCGGTGGATTACTGATGCGGCGGCCGCGGTGAGTGGTACTACTGGCGAAGGTCGAGGCGCGATCGGCGGCGCGCGTGACAGAGGGCTAGAGCGGCGAAATGAGAAACCGAGAGGGAGGGCTCGACGACAGCGATGAAAAGGGAGAAGGGCTTGCGCGTCGAAGGCGAAGAGGCGATCGATGCTTCATGGAGAAGAAGAAGACGCGAATGAGGGAAACGGTCGGGAGAAAGAAAAAGCTGAAGGAAATATTAACGCTTGGTGTTACAATTGAGAAGCGGGTCGGGTAAGAAAATATCGGGTCAGGTTTAGGGAAAAACAATAGGGTCCGGTACTGATCAATCCATTAAATCCATTGACCTTAGAGTTTTATAATTAAACTTAAGTCAATTAAACCCTATTAAACCCCTCATAACCCGATAACCCAAATAGGCTTTCCCAAAGCCTTTTTAATCTTTCCCCGCAATAGTCATAGAAATTTCCATTTAAGTCCAGGAAAATTTCTAAAAATCCTTGGAAAATTCCCTAAGGTATTTTCCTAATTAACAAGTATTATTTTATTATTATTTTTTTTTCCCAGTATCTTACATTCTCCCCCACTTAATAAAATTTGGTCCTCAAATTTCGTACTTAAATATAAGAACCAGTACAGGAAATATCTGGAATGACCACCTACCACAAGTGACTAGACGAGGGTACCGAGCTCGGCTAGTATCTTCCTGCTCCCATGTAGCCTTCTTATCGGTATGATGTTGTCATCTAACCTTTACAAGTCGGATGGTTTGTTCCGTACTGTCGCTCCTTGCGACCAAGAATTCGCACCAGAATGTCCTCATAAGTCGCATTAGACTGAGGTAGAATCGGAACCTCTTTCAGAACATGATCTGAACATGACACGTATTTCCTCAGCATAGAAACATGAAATACATTGTGAATACCCGCAAGTGTCGGAGGTAAAGCCAACCGGCAATTCCACTAAATGAACGTGATCCTTCCAACTGCCTCTGAAATCCATGACACAGGATCTCAATAGTGTTGGTGCAACAATGCCCCAAGCATTTATATGTTTTAATGTTTGGATAATCATCTAAGTTAGGCAACAAATTGTGATATAATTGTGAACGTGTTCAAGTGACAGGGAAATCCAAGTATGAAGACTTGGTAAAAGCAAAGTCCAAGTATGATCTTGGCAAGAGAAGTCCAAGGTAAAGGTTTGGCGGCATAAGACCAAGCATGTTGTCTTGGCGGCATTAAGTCCAAACAAACTTTGGCAAAGGAAGTCCAAAGGCAAGTCATGGCAGCATAAGTCCAAGCATGTAGACTTGGCGGCGTAAAGTCCAAGCACGCTTTGGCAAAGGAAAACCCTAGACATGACAAAACTGAAGGAAGCTCTTGGAAGCAAAGCGCAAAGGATGAACAAGTCGCGGACTCGGAGGGATCCTGGAGGCGCAAGGCTTAAGGAAGAGCTAGAAGGTAAAGTCTAGGTCTAGGGGGTGAAATCAAGTGTGAATTACTCACACTTGATGAGTATCGATCCGATCGATACAATGTATCGATCGACCGTCGTGCTCGACCAGTCGAGATGAAACCTCGACCATCACCGATCGCTGATCAAGGTGATCGATGTTGTGATCGATCCGACTACCAACGGGCGCTTGATCGATAAACGTAAATACGAGCACAGAATGGAGTCGCACTCGATTGCATTCGGCCATCACTCGACTGATCACTCCATCAGTCGACTGATGGAGGGATCAGTCGACTGATGAAAGTGTCGTTGGATGAAACGACTCTGAATCCCGCGAATCCGGCTATTCAGAAGTCGTTAACCACGCCAGCAGTCGACTGATGCTGTACATCAGTCGACTGATCGTGCTCCAACGGGAAAATCAGCCTCTTCTCTATAAAAAGAGGGCTGGTGGAGGTTTTTGGGGTTAATGCTTATTCTCTAATCTTTCTCAAAAGCCTCCACGAATTCTCTAGCTTTCTAAGTGATTTAAATCTCCTCCTCTTCTCTCTAAGCTTAGATCTTCATTCTTTGTAAAGAAGAGGAGTTGTGTTGTAAAGAAAGCTTCTTAGTGGATTTGCTTGGATTGATCCACCTTAAGGATCGCCGTGGAGTAGGAGCGCTATCT
This sequence comes from Wurfbainia villosa, assembly GCA_025175895.1. Classification (NCBI taxonomy): domain Eukaryota; kingdom Viridiplantae; phylum Streptophyta; class Magnoliopsida; order Zingiberales; family Zingiberaceae; genus Wurfbainia; species Wurfbainia villosa. The sequence continues at coordinate 10,659,188 of CM045991.1, read as the reverse complement.
CCGAACCACGTAAAAGGCTTTGTTTGCATTGTTATTGTTTTTACATATATTATTTGTGTTTGCTTCCGCTAATCATTTTTGTAGAAACCGAAAAATGCTATTCACCACCCCCCTCTAGCTTCCAAACGATCCCTAACAAGTGGTATCAGAGCCCGGATCGCATCCGAAGATCTAGCAATCAACCGGAGCAAAGATGGCATTTCAAGAGGGGTATAGCACAGCGAGGCCTCCGTTCTTCGACGGCAACGATTTCGGATATTGGAAAGGTAGGATGGAGTATTACTTAATGAACGATATTGAAAATTGGTTTAGTGTTGTAGATGGTTTTGAGAAGCCGATCGACGAATTCGGAGCACCACTACCAACAAAAGATTGGACAAGAGAGATGGCCAAGAAAGCACAAGCAAATGCAAAATCAACGACCACACTTCAATGTGGTCTATCCATGGAGCAACTCTCTAAAGTCGGGCCCTTCAACTCTGCAAAAGAGCTTTGGGAGAAGCTCATCGAACTCAACGAAGGATCCAAAGAGATAAGAAGGACCAAGAAGGATCTTTTGATTGGCCAACTCCAAAGCTTCACTATGAAGACAAACGAGACCGTGAGCCAAATGCATGGGCATTTCAAGGAAGTAGTCAACGGACTACATGTCATAGGTGAGAAGGTCGACAACCGAGACCTTGTAAGGTATGTGTTACAAGCTTTCCCTAGGACCACCTTATGGGCCTCAATGGTAGATGCCTATAAGGTCTCTAGGGATCTTTCATTAGTCAAGTTAGATGAACTTTTTTGTGAATTTCAATTACATGAACAAGCTAACACTTCATCCAAAGAGAAGGGTATAGCTCTTTTTGTAGGAAAGAAGGAGAAGAAGGAAGTGTCCTCCTCATCCGAATCCGAGGAAGACTCATCAAGTAGTGAAGATGAGTTATCGGCAAGTGAGGTGGCACATTACGTCAAGAAGTTCGGTGGGAAGTCAAGGAGACTCACCAAGAAAGACGTAAAGAGGATGTTCCAATCCTCAAGAGGTAAATCTTCAAGTAATTCAAATTCTATCTCTAATGTGACTTGTTTTGGTTGCAACAAGAAAGGGCATATAAAGCCAAATTGCCCGGAACTAAAAAAGAAGGAGGAGAAGGAAAAGAAAAAGAAGGAAAAGAAGGAGAAGAAGAAGAAGGAGGCAATGGTGGCACAAACATGGGACACTCTAAGTATGGAGGAGTCTTCTGACGATGAGGAAGTATGCCATGCCACCCGGAACCTAGCCCTTATGGCATTAGAGGAAGAAGCCGGGAGCTCAAGCGGGGAGTCCTCTTCCTCTTCAAGTGATGAATCATCATCAAGTGATGATGATGAGGTAAATAACTCACCTAAAGTAGATTTACTTTATAAGACTATTGCATGTTTACAAAATGCTTTAAATAGATCAAAAATTAGGATTAAGGATCTAAAATTAGAAATCAAATCACTTAAGAGTCTAGATTCATCATGTTGCAAACCATCTAGTGATATTGATGAATGTACTCTTAGGGATGAAAATGATGAGTTAAGAAAAGAAATAGGTAAATTAAGAGCATGTCTAGAAAAATTCACTAATGGTTCTAAATATCTAGATATGATTATTAAGGATCAAAGGGAAATTTACAATAAGGCCGGATTAGGATATAGACCTAAGGAGAAAGAGGTAGCATTTGCATCCCTTGTTAGTAGAAAATCAATGATTAAAAGCAAGGGGAGAAAGGCATGGGTACCAAAGAAATTTATAATTGATGCTAGTGGTCCTAAGATTTGGGTACCTAAGGATTGTATTTTTCATGTGAAATAGGTAGAAGAACCAAGCTTGTGGATAGTTGATAGTGGGTGCTCAAAGCATATGACCGGGGATGAGAGAAAATTCTCCACTATCAACCACACTAGCCAAGGAAAAGTGTCATTTGGTAATAGCGGCAAACTTAAAATTCTAGGAAAGAGCACCATTGAGGTATCTCCCAATCTTGCCATTCATAAAGTTCTATTAGTTAAAAATATGAAATTTAATTTACTTAGTGTAAGTCAATTATGTGATGCAAACTTTGATGTTAAATTTGATTCCTCAAAATATTTTATAAGACACAAAACTATAAATGATTGTATGTTGGTAGGCTTTAGGAAATCAAATATATATTATGTTGATTTATCCTATGCTACTAATCATTCCACTAAGTGTCTTATTGCAAAAGAGAAAGAAAGTTGGCTTTGGCATAGGAGGCTAGGACACATAAACATGAAGAATATAGCCAAAATAACAAAATTGAAGCTAGTCAAAGGATTGCCTAGAGTCAAATTTCTCAAGGACAAGATGTGTGATGCTTGCCAAGAAGGGAAACAATAAAAAACATCACACAAAGGTAAAAATTTACTTAGTACCGCTTTACCATTAGAATTACTACATATGGATTTATTTGATTGCCATGGTACTCCATCTATAATTGGTAGTAAATATTGCTTGGTAATAGTGTTGGATCGAGGCGGTTCGCTAGAGGCGGGGGGGGGGGGGGTGAATAGCGAAACAAAAGCATTTTGCGAAATCGTTCTTTGAAAGTCGAGTAGATAAATTGCAGCGGAAATATAAACAATAAATAAAAGAGACAATTCTTTTTACTTGGTTCGTAGCCTTCGGCTACTACTCCAAGGCCCTAGTGGTCCTTGACCACGCACGGAGGGCAAAACACTAAACGAACTCCTCCTCGTTGGAGGTAGGAGTTAATCGATACAAGAACAAAAACTTGAGGTAGAGGGACACTCCCCCTCTCCTCGTTATGATAGAAAAAGAGCTTCGAAAAAGTAAATGAACAACGAATAAATCTAAAACCGACGTATAAAAACTAAAAGAAAATTAAACCTAGCATCGGAGAAGAAGAACTTCGTTGTCGGAGAGTTGCAGCTTTGCGGAGGCTCTTGGAGGCTTAGAATTGATGATGAAACCCTAGGATTGGCCCTCCTTTTATAGCCTTTGAGCCCCTTTTCGAGAGGAACCCTAGCCAATCACAATTGAGCACCAATCTTCTTGAAATGGAGTGATAAGCCTTGACTCCTCGAATCTGATCATTGACCATCAGTCGACTGATGGCCATCATCAGTCGACTGATGGCAGCATCAGTCGAGTGTTGACCTGGCGATCGATTGACGAATGAGTCCTCCATCCGGGCAATGATCGATGCTTGCTGCAAGTCAAAGTTAGCTAAACAAAAACATAATTTCGACGGTCGTCGACCGTCCGATCTCGACCTAGACCATCTACAGGATGTCTTTGGTCGGATCTACGCTTAAGATCATCCCCGTAATGAGGATACGACCTCACTTACGCTCGCACACATGAGCTTACCTCGATACTTACGTGTTGCTTTTGCTTTCGGCCTTCCACTCGATTCCTTCGGCTCCCTCCGAAGTCACTCGAGTGTCGTCCGACCACCGCGGCTTCCTCCGAGTGTCACTAGCCTTCAGCTCCAGCTATAGTAATCTTCTGCACACTCGATTCAGCTCGTGAGATAATGACATGAGCTTAACTTTGTATCGTTTGCTATAATCAAAACTCAGGTTCGACTTAGGTGCCTACTCCACCAACAATCTCCCCCTTTTTGATTTATGGCAAACCCACATACAAAGTTAAGTAAATAGCAAGCATGAAGAATAATGTGCATTAGAAACAAACAAGAAATAAAGAAGATTAAGTTGGAGTAGTAAGGATTTTCTTCAAGTACTCCCCCTTGAGGAAACCTCCCCCTTGACCGAGGGTGAGTCTTGAAGAAAGACCTTAATCCTCCCCTTTGAGGATTTCTTTAAGTAATTAACATTACTTAAAGTTGGCCTTAGTAAAACGTTTAGGTTAAGAGTTCTTCTTAACTTGGCCCTTTCTCCCCCTTAAGTAAAACATTGACGGCACAAATAAGTTTAAGTTAAGAATTCTCTTAACTTGGCCTTTAATAAGTTATCAAAACTTAAAGTTAACTTTTGGTTTAAATATAAAGTAAGAGTTAAGTTATCAAAAAAAATTGACCCCTTAACTTTGGCCTTTTTCTCCCCCTTTTGCCATATATCGAAAAGAGTGAGGGTGTGTGTGGAAAACAAAAATAAGTGTTAAATTTAAAGTCCAAGCATGTTCCACATTATTTTGAAAATAATATACTGAAAATAAGTTCATCTATAAAATGTTCGACTCATATTTGGCTTGATTGATATGAAAGATCAACCAGTCTTGGTCAGAGTCGGTTAGTGTGTATGATTATACTCCGTGGTTCATAGCGATGCACTAGCTCTACATCTGGAACTGTGAGTAAGGTCCTAACATCTCACGCCATTTACGTATATACACAAACACATTAGTCCTATGTGTTGTGAGATGTATTGGCTCCTTAAATCTATAGGTGCATGATATCTAAGGTATGTCCTATACTAGTTCCATAAAAAAATGAAAATTAAGAAATAGTAGTAAGAAAATATAATTTGCAAGTTCCTATTCTACTACGCACATGCCCAATTTTCATCTTAATAGACTAAATTCGGCTTCGGGTAGGGGTTTAGTAAATAGGTCTGCTAAGTTAGACTTTGATTCGACGATTCGAATGGCTGCTGGCCACACATGTTCTCGAATGAAATGGTGTTTGACCTCTATATGTTTGGTCCTAGAGTGACATATCGGATTCTTTGTAAGATTAATTGAACTAATGTTATCTACGTGAAGTTTAGTATTTGTAAAGTCTAACTTAAAGTCGCGGAGAGTGTGCTTCATCCAAAGAAGCTGCGTGACACACTCACCCATCGCGATGTATTCGGCTTTGGTGGTAGATAAAGCAACACAAAGTTGTTGCTTCCATCGCACTAACTCACTAGACTCGAGCCGAGAAGTTGACAACAACCACTGTACTCTTCTATCGAGCTTACTACCGCATAGTCCGAATCGAGTAGCCGTTAGTTCAACTCGTAGATCTAGGATACCAAATACCGACATTAAGTGTACCCTTTAGATATCTAAGGATACGCTTGACTAGAGTTAGGTGAGACTCCTTGGCACAGGTTTGAAACCTTGCGCACATACTTACTGCAAATAAGATATCAGGTCGGCTTGCAGTTAAGTAAAGGAGACTCCCTATTATGCTCCTATAGTATTTTAAATCAATTGAATTTTCGATTACATCTTCTTCTATATTCACATTAGATGCCATTGGGGTATTAATAATTTTAGCGTCTTGCATTCCAAAGCGTTTAATTAATTCCCTAGTATATTTGCGTTGATGTAGGTATATTCCATCTTTAGTTTGTTTAATTTGTAGACCTAAAAAGAAACTTAACTCGCCTACTAAATTCATTTCAAATTCACTTTTCATAAGTGAAATGAACTCATTTAGTAGGATTGAGTTGGTGGTTCCGAAAATAATATCATCTACGTAGATTTGGGCTATGAATATGTCTTTACCTAAGGTTTTTACGAAAAGGGTTGGGTCAACTACACCTTGGTTAAAGCCTTTGGACTTAAGATAAATCGAAAGTCTCTTATACCAAGCTCGAGGATCTTGTTTAAGTCTATAAAGAGCTTTCTTTAACCTAAGGACATGATCGGGTTTGTCTAAACTTTCGAAACCGGGGGGTTGACTAACATAAACTTCTTCTTTAATCTATCCATTTAAGAATACAGATTTCACATCCATTTGAAATAACTTAAATCCTCGATGTGCTGCATATGCTAATAGCATTCGAATGGACTCTAATCTAGCTACTGGGGCATAGGTCTCGTCGTAATCTAAACCTTCGACTTGACTAAACCCTTTAGCAACTAGTCTAGCTTTATTTCTAACTACTTCACCTCTATCATCAATTTTATTTCTAAACACCTACCTTGTTCCAATGATTGTTTTATCTTTAGGTGGTGGTACTAATTCCCATACTTCGTTCCTAGTGAATTGAGCCAACTCTTCTTGCATTGCAATAATCCAATCGGGATCAAGAAGAGCTTGGTCAATAGTTTTGGGTTCAATTTTAGAAATCAAAGATATTTGACTAAGGTTTCTGTATGAGGCTCTAGTTCGAACTCCTAGACTTGGATCACCTATCACTTGGTTGATAGGATGATTCGTTTGAGTCCTTGTTGGATTTGGGTTTGAGTCTACAACTTGATCCATAGGATGACTCGTTTGAGTTCTAGTTTGGTTGGAGTCATCTATCACTTGGTCGATAGAGTGACTTGGTTGACTTAGGTTAGGATTAACACTAGACCTGATCTCCGGATCAGAGTTAGGTCTATTATGAGTCGGCTCGCTAATTGGGGTTGCCGGGGGTTTTGTAGGTTTGTGTCCTTCATCAAATACTACATTGATAGTCTCCTCGACTCTAAGGGTGTTGTGGTTATATACTCTATAAGCTCTGCTTGTAGTCGAGTATCCTAGAAAGATTCCGGTCGTGGTTTTGGATGTAAATTTCCCTAGGTAATACTTAGTGTTTAGGATATGTACCTTACACCCAAATACCCTAAAGTACTTGATGTTAGGTATTTTATCGTGATAAATCTCGTATGAGGTCTTAAGGTGTCTCTTTACCATAAGGATTCTATTTTGGACATAGCATGTCGTACTCACGGCTTCCACCCAAAACCTATCGGGTAGGTTATACTCATTTAACATTGTCCTAGCGGCTTCTTGTAGGGTTCTATTTTTGCATTCTACTAGGCCATTTTGTTGTGGAGTTCTAGGGCAAGAGAACTCATGGTGGTATCCATTTAGGTTACGATCTGTAAACCTATGGTTTTCGAATTCACCACCATGATCAGTCCTAAGTCTTTTGATTTTAATGTTTTGTTGATTTTCTATTAACTTAAATAGATTGATTAATTGATCTAGGGTATCACTTTTGTGTTTGATGAACCTAACCCAAGTAAATCTAGAATAGTCATCAATTATGACTAAGCAGAATTTACTTCCGTTAAGTGACTTAGCTCCATGTGAATCAAATAGATCCATGTGTAGGAGCTCAAGCACACTTTTGGTTCGTTCTTGACTAGTTAGTTGATGTTGTGTCCTAGATTGTTTACCTTGTTGACAAGCATTACATATTTTATTATCCAAGTTATTGAGGTTAGGCAAACCTCTAACTAAGTCACTCTGACTCATCTTGTGGATGAGTCTTGGGTGTGAGTGACCGAGTCGTCGGTGCCACAACCATGATTCCTCTTGCCGTGTCATAAGACACTTAGTTGAGGAGTTAGTTAAGTTAATAGTGTAAATGTTATTATTTCTAGTTACCTTAAGAATTGTTTTAGAGGTTTCGTTTGTATTAATTACGCATTCGTTTTCTAGAAATATGACCTTATAGTTATTATCACACAATTGGCTTACACTGAGAAGATTATATTGAAAATTTTCTACTAATAAAACGTTTTGAATGACAAAATTTGAGTTAAGCTCAATATCACCTGATCCGATGATTTTGAGCTTGCCGTTATTTCCGAAGGCTACCGATCCTTGTCATTTGAATCGAAGCTTCTAAAACTTGAGTTGATCCCCGGTCATGTGTCGGGAGCAACCACTGTCCAACATCCATTGATCCTACACGCAAGGTAGTTGGATCGGATATTGGATTTATTAAAAATTGGTTGAAAATTATTAACCTAAATCATCTCACCCATGTCTACATGATCAAACATGTTAATCCTATATGTTCTTGTGAGATGACTTCCAATTTTAGTTGAATTAAATTTAATGACTTAAACACTTGTCAACCTTGCATTAGATTCGGATTTGACCTTAGGCTCATCAAGTCACCTTTTCAAGATCATGGCTTCCAGGTCGTGGCGAGGCACAGAGGCCTTCTTTGATCGGAACAACGACCACTTCCTTAGACAAAGCCATTTTCAAGAAAATAGAGACTTGACTCACCTAAGACCACTTCCTGGTCTAACTAGTCTAGGATACGGCGAGGTAGCTTCAGCTAGTTCCGCTCGGTCAAGTGCACCGAACTAGATACGCCTTATCTAGCCCGAATACACAAGACTCCGCTTTCCTAGCGTACTATCATCTCGCCGCGTCCTGGTACTATGTTATCAAGTATTGACGAGTTATAGTCCTATCTAACCATTCTAAGAAGTAAAATCAAACTAAATAAAAACCTAAGCATGCAATTTCTAAGTTAAAACACAAACAAATTTCGTACTAGCTCCCCCTGGACCGTTGAATCGATTCGGTCTCTCCATATAGTGGATTTGGTCCTTGGGAACCCAGTACTGGTTTGATCCTAAGTTTGAAATCAAGGTGGTCTTAGGGACCCATGCTTGGACATGTTTTTTATGTCGACTTACGATTGACATATACGACTTATTGGTCATGTTTGAGCTAAGCCCTAGCCCGACCTTGTTGTACACGGCCCTTTGCGATCCAAGTAGGAGGTTAAGTCCTTTGGATCCCAAAGTAAACCTTTCCAACGTATTCCTAAGATCTTCGACTTGACTCTTCAAGAGTGAGTTCTCAACTTCGAGTTTTTCAACCCGAGTTGAGTCCTTCTCTTGAACTCGACTAGTCGAAGAGGTTAGGGAGACCTCATGTTTGAGGAGTTTAACTTCCTCAACCAGGGTCTCGACCTTGGACTCAGACTTAGCTAACTTTCTATTCAAAAACTTAATTGCACAATAAAGTGTAGTAATAAGAGACCGACTTACCTTGAGTGTATCTTTTGAACCGGATGTGTATCTGTGGCTCGTCTTGAATAGTGCTTCGCAGTCCGACTCGTCTTCGGTTTCCGATTCAAGTTTCGGTTTCGACTCAGTCTTTGATTCCACCGGTTTAGCCATGAGGACTCGATCATTATCTTCTTCCTCGGAAGCTTCTTCCCAAGTGGCGTTAAGTGCCTTTTTGTGTTTTGGTGCCTTGCTCTTGAGTTTTGGGCATTCGGACTTAATGTGTCCAAACCTGTTGCATTCATAACATCTTATGTTTGAACTTTTAGGCTTACCTTCGTTGGGTCGAGTGACGGCTCATTTTTGGCCCTTGACTATCCTCCGAACTAGGTTGACTAGTTCGGCCTCCATTTCCGAGTCGACCTCCGAATCGGACTCATCCTCTTCTTCCTTTGGAGGTGGCTTGCTAGCGGTTTTCTTCTTTGAACCTGCAAATAATGCTATACCTTTCTCGGGTTCCGAGTTAGACTGCTCATGAAGTTCAAAATCAGAAAAAAGTTCATCTAATCTAAGTTTAGAAAGATCCTTGGATACCTTGTAGGAAAGGAGTTTAGTACATACCTTATAAGGTCACGGTTTTCGACCTTTTGTCCGATTACGTGTAGATTGTTGACGATGTCCTGGACTCGGGCGTGAAGTTGCATCGCGGACTCGTGTTCCTGCATTTTTAGATTATATAATTTATTGAATAAAAGGTCGTGCTTACATACCTTGGCTTCATCGGTCCCTTCGTGTAGCTCCACTAGCTTTGTCCATAGGTCCTTTGCGCTGATGAAGGGGCCGACGCAATTTAACTCCTCCTTGGACAAGCCGCATTGGAGGATTTGTGTTGCCTTGGCATCGGCTTCAACTTGTCGTTTTGTTGCAACGGTCCATTGATCATAACCCAAGGATTCACCCACTTCGTTAGTCGGAAGTGTGAAACTCGTTTGGATTATGATCCACATCTCGATTTGGGTTTTGAGAAAGCACTTCATCCGACCTTTCCAGTAACAAAAATCATCTCCGTTGTAAAACAGAGGTCGGACGGTGCTAAAACCCTCGAGATGGGCCATTTGGAAGGGAAACCTTGCACAAAAAAAATATCAAAAAAAAACACGAAAAAGGTTCCAAGACTTCGCCTTGGATTAGTAATGTAGGAAATGAAAAGAAACAAAAGGAATAAACGAGAAATAACCAACTAAAATAAAAGATGAGCACTTACAACCTTCGATGTCCCAAAAATGGTATTAACGATGGTTTTTGGGGATGAATACAGCTTGTTACGAGGGTTTACCCTCGTAAGAAGTGTAGATCTCTCCGAGAGCTTCATTTTGGTAGGTAGACCGTGTCGTGGGTCAACTTGTACGAAAAGTTATGCCCGTTTGACCGTCGGCTACTCCAAAAGCGAATACTTGCAAAAACAAAACCAAACGAAGAGTACCAAGACTTCATCTTGGATTAGTAGTGCGGGAGAAAAATTTAAATGAATGAAAAACAAATCTGTAAAAAAAATGTTAGATTGGTGGTTTAACCAAATATAAGCGCCCCCGGCTCTGATACCAATTGTTGGATCGAGGCGGTTCACTAGAGGGGGGGTGAATAGCGAAACAAAAGCTTTTTGCGAAATCGTTCTTTGAAAGTTGAGTAGATAAATTGCAGCGGAAATATAAACAATAAATAAAAGAGACAATTCTTTTTACTTGGTTCGTAGCCTTCGGCCACTACTCCAAGGCCCTAGTGGTCCTTGACCACGCACGGAGGGCAAAACACTAAACGAACTCCTCCTCGTTGGAGGTAGGAGTTAATCGATACAAGAACAAAAACTTGAGGTAGAGGGACACTCCCCCTCTCCTCGTTATGATAGAAAAAGAGCTTCGAAAAAGTAAATGAACAACGAATAAATCTAAAATCGACGTACAAAAACTAAAAGAAAATTAAACCTAGCGTCGGAGAAGAAGAACTTCATTGTCGGAGAGTTGCAGCTTTGCGGAGGCTCTTGGAGGCTTAGAATTGATGATGAAACCCTAGGATTGGCCCTCCTTTTATAGCCTTTGAGCCCCTTTTCGAGAGGAACCCTAGCCAATCACAATTGAGCACCAATCTCCTTGAAATGGGGTGATAAGCCTTGACTCCTCGAATCTGATCATTGACCATCACGATCGATGGCCATCATCACGATCGATGGCCATCATCGCCGATCGATGGCGGATCGGGCCGAGCGTCGACCTCCGCAATGTTAGCTCAACAAAAACATAATTTCGACGGTCGTCGACCATCCGATCTCGACCTAGACCATCTATAGGATGTCTTTGGTCGGATCTACGCTTAAGATCATCCCCGTAACGAGGATACGACCTCACTTACACTCGCACACACGAGCTTACCTCGATACTTACGTGTTGCTTTTGCTTCCGGCCTTCCACTCGATTTCTTCTGCTCCCTCCGAATTCACTCGAGTGTCGCCCGACCACTGCGGCTTCCCCCGGGTGTCGCTAGCCTTCAGCTCCAGCTATAGCAATCTTCTGCACACTCGATTCAGCTCGTGAGATAACGACATGAGCTTAACTTTGTATTGTTTGCTATAATCAAAACTCATGTTTGACTTAGGTGCCTACTGCACCAACAAATAGTAGATGATTTTTCTAGGTTTACTTGGGTGTTTTTCTTGAAAAATAAAGATGAAACCTTAGGAATAATCATAGGATTTAGCAAAAGAGTAGAAAATGAAAGAAAACTCAAAATCAACCGGATCCGTAGTGATCATGGTGGAGAATTTGAGAATTCTAATTTTTCAAATTTTTGCTTAGAACAAGGGTACAAGCATGAATTTTCTTGTCCTAGAACACCCTAACAAAATGAGGTTGTGGAAAGGAAAATTTGTGCCCTACAAGAAGCGGCTAGGACAATGCTTAATGCATATTCCTTACCTAGCTACTTGTGGGCGGAAGCGGTTAATACCGCTTGCTATATCCAAAATAGGGTATTGATTCATAGGTTTTTAGGAAAAACTCCATTTGAATTGTGGAACGGTACAATTCCAACAATTCATTATTTTAAGGTCTTTGGATGTAAAGTTTATATTTTAAATACCAAAGACAACCTAGGTAAGTTTGAGTCCAAAGCGGATGAGGGAATCCTAGTTGGATACTCATCCACTAGTGTAGGGTATAGAGTGTACAATAAAAGGACTCAAAAGATTGAAGAATCTTCAAATGTCCAATTTGATGAAGCTTCCAATACTTACCCTAGAAAATCCCCTATTGATGATGATATTAATAATGAAAATCAAGAAATTACCCAACAATTGCATGATTTAACCTTAGGGGGTAATGATCAAGGGGGAGGATTGAATCAAGGGGGAGTAAGGAATGATTCCGATGATGAGCATAGGATTGAGGTTGATCATGATCAAAATCAAATTTATACACCTCCTAGAACCATAAGAGTTCATCAAAGTCACCCCTTAGATCAAATTGTGGGTGAATTATCTCAAGGAGTTAGGACTAGGTCATTCCATAGGGATCCTACTAGTCATATAGCTCTAATTTCTCAAATTGAGCCTAAAACAATTAAAGATGCATTACTTGATCTGGATTGGATCTTAGCAATGCAAGATGAATTGGCTCAATTTGAAAGGAGTCAAGTATGGGGATTAGTTCCTAGACCAAGTGAAAACACTATTTTTACTACAAGATGGGTCTTTAGGAACAAACTAGATGACCAAGGGAATATCACTAGAAATAAAGCACGATTAGTTGCAAGGGGTTTTAATCAAGTTGAAGGACTTTATTATGATGAAACATATGCCCCGGTTGCTAGGTTAGAGTACATTAGAATACTTTTAGCATATGCCTCCTATATGGGTTTCAAACTCCATCAAATGGATGTCAAATCGGCATTCCTAAATGGGTTTATTAAGGAAGAGGTGTATGTAGAACAACCTCCCGGGTTTGAAAATACGGACTACCCAAACCATGTATACAAGCTTAGGAAAGCCTTATATGGTTTGAAACAAGCTCCCCGGGCTTGGTATGAAAGATTGTCATCTTTCATAATCTCTAAGGATTTCAAAAGGGATAGTATAGATCAAACTCTCTTTATAAAGTCAACATCTAAGGACATCTTTGTAGCCCAAGTGTATGTTGATGACATTATCTTTGGGTCAACAAATGATGAAATTCTTCAAGACTTTATTCAAAATATGAAAAAAGAGTTTGAGATGAGTCTAGTTGGAGAATTAAATTTCTTCCTAGGATTGCAAGTTAAACAAACAAGTGAAGGAATTTACATTTATCAAACCAAATATGCTAAGGAAATGATTAAGAAATTTGGTTTGGAAAATGCTAAGGTAGTGTCAACTCCAATGGCAACCAATACTAAAATAGATAGTGATAGTGAAGGAAAACAAATAGATCTTACCCTTTATAGGAGCATGATTGGTAGCCTCTTGTATTTAACCGCTAGTAGACCCGACATATTATTTGCGGTTGGTATGTGTGCTAGGTATCAATCATGTGCTAAGGAATCTCATTTAGTTGCCGTTAAGAGAATTTTAAGATATGTTAAAGGCACACTAAATGTAGGTCTATGGTACCATAGAACTAGGTCCTTTGATTTGATTGGGTACACCGATTCTGATTATGCCGGTTGCAAATTGGATCGGAAGAATACTAGTGGTGGATGCCAATTCCTTGGGGCCTCCCTAGTGAGTTGGAGTAGTAGGAAGTAACCTTGTGTTGCTTTATCCACCACCGAGGTTGAATATGTGGCTATGGGTGGTTGTGTAGCTCAACTCTTATGGATGAAACATACCTTAGAAGATTATGAGCTATCTAACTCTAACATGAGAGTATTTTGTGATAATGTGAGCACCATTAACTTGACCAAAAATCGGGTGCATCACTCTAGGACCAAGCACATTGAAGTGAAGCATCACTTCATTAGAGACCATGTGGATAAGGGGGACATTAAGCTCAATTACATTGAATCCAAGTCCAACCTAGCCAACATATTTACCAAGGGTCTCCCCGAGGTAGAATTTTCATCACTTAGGAGAGAACTTGGAATGTGCTTGGTTGAGTAAAGGTGTAGGTTTGCATGATCCTATAGAAATACTAGGATTTATCCCTTTAACCATCTCACAAAATACTTAGGAAACCATGATTTTTGTATTGAGTCACCTAGACAACATGTGAGATGTTAGGAAGATGCACTTGGTTCATCATGCTTGTTATGATGCATTACTATGAACCAAAGTGTCATCTAGAGACATTAATCCTTCATTGGACCAATCATTGGGAAGGTTTATTCACAATTGATGTGCATATAGCTCCAAGAACATGATTGGAAATGTCAAATAAAACATATTTTAAACAATGTTTATTATGTTTTGAAAAACAGTTTACAAGTTAAACACAAAAGTGATACAAAGTTTGCAAAATTTTAGAACTTTTGCTAGTTTCCAAGTTTGTATCAAAATTGAAATCTAGAAAACATATATTTTTCAAAATATTTTTCCTTGATAAAGTATGATTTCAGAAATGTGTACACAAAATTTTGTGATTTTTCGAGGTTTCTAGAATTTCTGACGCATTTCTGAATTTCGACTGAAAAGGTTGAATTTTGATTATAGCGATAAATGATCGTTCGTAAACCGACTGATACATCGTGGTTTTCGGAAAAATAGTTCCATTTTCTGATATTTAGTGTATCTTTGATGTCCTAAAACTCTAGCTTGATAATATTGGGTATAAACAACTTGTGTAACTGGTTAATGTGGCGTTTTAGGGGGAGTTTCACAATTTTATCTTTTTCATCCTAAATGAACATTGTTGGTGCAAAGTTAGGATTTAAATCTTCAAATTGTTTGATAGATTTTTGCTCCACATGTTTTTGTTACTCATCATGAACTATATCTTGGATTAACGGGGAGCTAATTTTTCAATTCTATACCTTAGTTCAAGATTTTAATATTTTCAATTCTTCTATGGAATATATGATTTCTTCTCTTTTTGATGTATGTCAAAGGGGGAGAAGAAATGTTTAAGTTAGAATTGGATATATGATCATATGATTATGTGTGTATCTTTAAAAGACCTAACTTAAATGATTGACAAACATCAAAAAGGGGGAGATTGTTGGTGCAACAATGCCCCAAGCATTTATATGTTTTGATGTTTGGATAATCATCTAAGTTAGGCAACAAATTGTGATCTAATTGTGAATGTGTTCAAGTGAAAGGGAAATCCAAGTATGAAGACTTGGTAAAAGCAAAGTCCAAGTATGATCTTGGCAAGAGAAGTCCAAGGTAAAGATTTAGCGGCATAAGACAAAGCATGTTGTCTTGGCGGCATTAAGTCCAAACAAACTTTGGCAAAGGAAGTCCAAAGGCAAGTCTTGGCAGCGTAAGTCCAAGCATGTAGATTTGGCGTCGTAAAGTCCCAGCACGCTTTGGCAAGGAAAACCTTAGACATGACAAAACTGAAGGAAGCTCTTGGAAGCAAAGCGCAAAGGATGAACAAGTCGCGGACTCAGAGGGATCCTGGAGGCGCAAGGCTTAAGGAAGAGCTAGGAGGTTAAGTCTAGGTCTAGGGGGTGAAATCAAGTGTGAATTACTCACACTTGATCGATACAATGTATCACTCGTGCTCGATCCGAGTCGATGAAACCTTGACCATCACCGACCGCTTGATCAAGGCGATCGATGTTGATCAGATCGCCAACAAGGGCGGGGCCGATCGATAAACATAAATACGAGCACAGAATGGAGTCGCACTCGATTGCGGCCGGCGATCACTCGACTGATCACTCCATCAGTCGACTGATGGAGGGATCAGTCGACTGATGAAAGTGTCGTTGGATGAAACGACTCTGAATCTCGTGAATCTGGCTATTCAGAAGCTGTTAACCATGCTGATCGAGATGTTGTACATCACCGACCGATCGGTTTCAATGGGAAAATCAGCCTCTTCTCTATAAAAAGAGGGCTGGTGGAGGTTTTTGGGGTTAATGTTTATTCTCTAATCTTTCTCAAAAGCCTCCACGAATTCTCTAGCTTTCTAAGTGATTTAAATCTCCTCCTCTTCTCTCTAAGGTTAGATCTTCATTCTTTTTAAAGAAGAGGAGTTGTGTTGTAAAGAAAGCTTCTTAGTGGATTTGCTTGGATTGATCCACCTTAAGGATCACCGTGGAGTAGGAGCGCTATCTCCGAACCACGTAAAAGGCTTTGTTTGCATTGTTATTGTTTTTACATATATTATTTGTGTTTTCTTCCGCTAATCATTTTTGTAGAAATCGAAAAACGCTATTCACCCCCCTCTAGCTTCCAAACGATCCCTAACAAATAGATCCTCCAATGTCTGAATGGTACGCTCAGACAGTCCATTTGTCTGTGGATGAAACGTTATACTGAGTCGAAGCTCTGTGCCCATAGCTTGCTGCTGACTCTGCCAACATCGTGAGGTAATTCGCAGGTCTCTATCAGATATGATACTTAAAGGTACTCAAAGGTGACCTGTGTGAGGGCACCAAATCTGATAATCTTCGACAGTACAACCCTGTCAGACGATCCAACGAGTCTGTCCCACGAATAGGAAGGAAATGGTCGGATTTGGTTAATCGATCCACGATCACCCAAATCGCATCATGTCCTTTACGGGTTCTAGGCAATCCCGTAACGTAATCAATAGTGATATGCTCCCACTTCCATTTCGAAATCAGAATTTCCTAGAGCAATTCAGCGAGTTTCTGATGTTCAGCCTTCACCTACTGACATACTAAACATCGAGTAGCAAAATCTACTATATCTCTCTTTATACTGTTCCACCAGTATAAATGTTTCCAATCTTTGTACATTCGAGTACCACCCGGGTGAATAGAAAATCTCTAATGATGTGCTTTCAGTTGCAACTCTTCCTTCACTGGATGCATGTCCAGAACACACTATCCTTATTAGAGATGGAAAATTATCTTCTCACAAGAGAGTTCCATCTACTATCCAAAATCCACTCCACCACACACTCTGTAAGTGCATGGGAGACTATAGCGCCCAATCTCACTTATTGTAACTGTTCATCTTCCAGCAACTCAATAGTAGTTACCCATTAGCTAGTCAAAATCTCATAAGCATTCCTGTTCCATATCACTACTACACGAGATCATATCTGTTAAAACCACAACATGTGTATAACAGCTTATCTCGTAGTTTCTTAACTGACGTAGGCATATGATACGCCTCATTCAACTGCATCGGATTAGCTCCAATCCCTGAAACGATGCATCTGTGTACAACCTCCTTTTATCCACTCCGAAAGGATTAACTAATACTCGTGTAAAAGGTAACCGCCGTCTAGGTCTTGTAAACTGGTTTCACCAGCTTCCGACTAAATGATTTCCATCACTCTCTTGATCAAACAAGTCCGTGGTATAGTAATGCTAAAACATTCTATCCACATCTAAAGTAGTAACCAAATCTTACATGGAAAACCACCATCTCCGGTGGTCGAGTGCGCAACTCCAACTACCACAATCAACAGTGGTCAGGTTACACAACTCCAACAACCACAAACTGATCCCATCGTGTCCAGGAGACACGATTCTCAAATCCAGTGGCGACTAAATCGTTAATTAGTCTAACAACTTAATCAAAACTCATACAATTCATACCAAGTATGAAATTATTATCTCTACACGCCTGCATCCCCTTACTCTTCACTGATGATATATCAATCATCACAATGACCATGATAATTGTATGACACCATGTCACTACAATATCAACACTCCAGTCGTAAACCAACCCTAGAGTATACATAGGTGTCCTTAACTGATCTAAATAGATCATCTATCCACAACGAAGAATATTTTCATTCAACAACTATCTCATTCTATCATCGATAATCGATGTATAATCTCGAAGGTCCATCTCTCTTTCAACAAAGAGTTTCGGATCTTCTCAAAGAGAAATACTGGGACAAAAAAATATCCCGTCCAACTTCTCCTATAATCGCAACTTACGCTCTTCTAATTTCCATAGTGTTTAGTGACACTCATATCGACAAAATTATCCCCCACATGAGATATTCAATATCGACACTATCTTCGAAATCACTCCAAATGCCTACTCCACTTGCCCATGCACGGCAAGCCTAGGAGTTCATTTGAAACTACATACGTATGCTCTCGGATTATACGCACATCTGAGAGACATATCAGACCATACTTCCAACAATTTAACCATCCGTAAGGATAATTCTACAGTGAAAGTATGTCTATCACAGTCTAATGGCATCCCTTGACTTCTTAATTGTTGATCCCCATCTCACCTGACGGTAGAGATACCACCGACCCACAAGTCGATGTAAAGGACCCTTCTAATCAAACTAAGAATGTTCTAGACAAAGATACCTGTAAACTACAAGTATCTCTCAATATATTAACCCAGAGGGTAAAACTAGAGTAATACCCTGAACGATCAAATATCTGTCGATCCGATCCAAAAGGCTCCACGTAGGTCTCGGCCTTTCTCCGAAGAGAAAAAGATCAGATCCAATAGTCCGCGATAAAATGGTCGCATTTCTGCGACGAATGCCTCGAGGATTTTTCCTAGATCATCTGAT
Source organism: Wurfbainia villosa (assembly GCA_025175895.1). Classification (NCBI taxonomy): domain Eukaryota; kingdom Viridiplantae; phylum Streptophyta; class Magnoliopsida; order Zingiberales; family Zingiberaceae; genus Wurfbainia; species Wurfbainia villosa. The sequence goes on along the minus strand of CM045991.1, from coordinate 10,640,891 downwards.
CTCATCCCTAAATCCTACTACCTACAACTATAGAATACAAAATAGATACGACCATCGTCGTATACTCTCTCCTCTGTACCAAGCCAATCCATATCTGGAGGCAACTATTGTTGTCTGCATGAGTCTTCTACGATGTCTTCTACTGATGCTGCTTCTGTGCCGATCTCCGCTGAAGGGGAGTATCAAGGAACTCCAACTACGCCTGAGGTAATAGGTCGTTGCTGATGAGATAACCCAATCTTCAGTGCTGATCTCTGTTGTCGAGACGGTGCATCATCCTCCCAAAACACCATTGATAGTCTTCAACTGAGTCTTCAAAGTATCCCTCCTCAATTGTACTGGTTGCTTACAATAGCAATAGATGAACCAATCCAACGGATAATCTGACTTCACGTGTCTTCATGATCTGAACTGCACACACATAATCCCTTCGGAGTCTTTGTTCTGATTTCGCTGATGTGCACAAGAACATCCTGATGATCTGTGGTTGGTCTTCTATAATTGAAAAATAGATCAAAGCCTATGACTCCGATCTTGCTCCTTTTTATCCAACAGTCGGAGACTTCTGACTCTATTAAGTTGACCTGCAATATTTGCTTATCGGTCTCCAACTCTTAAACACTTGTACGGAGTTATTTCTAAACTCCTGACTCAATCCAACGTCTTTCGACAGGATCTGGTAGAAGATCCCGGCATCCTAATCCAACTATAAGCCAATAACTCTGGGTGGCTTATAACATTTATTCATCTTCTTGAGCTATTAGGTGAGCATAAACTCTGCAAGTCTAATGACTCTGCATGATATTCTCGTTACCGACGATCACCCTACTTGAAGATCAAGAATTCCTTACAATGTGTCACTAAAAGTGACACGGGGAAATACTCTCTTTCAACATCACTAAACTATGATCAAGTGATATATTATTTCCCAAAGATTATTTTCTGTATTTTCCACCAAATACCGGCATGATCCCGATAATGGTATGCAAATAACTCTACTTTCTCTGTATAACATGAGTTAAGTACTCAAAAGTACCTTCAAAGTTATACCACCCAGTACGCACAGCTCAGGGATAAAAATCCCTATACAACACCATAAACTAGCCTTCCGCTATCTGCATCAACAATAGCCAATTTGTCTTGTCCATTACCGAAAAGGTAATGATATGACTAGCATAATTAGTCAAAATCTCTAAGACTGTAGTCTCTGATTTTTCACAAGAAATGTGACGACTTGACCCCTATTTTCTGACTCGGTATCAGTCGGCTCTCAAAGGTAAATCACCTTTTTGACACAGGTTCAAGACTCACAGACTCAACAGGTCGTTCCCGTGGTCAACTCACACCACGGTTACAAATAATAACCAACAAACTACAGGTTATTCCCTGTTATATAGACTAAAAGCAATACGTAAGACATAGCGAGTATAAACCCTATCGGTCACTCCGGTTGGTAAGCCTCATTGGGCGACCCTACTACAGTCTACAGCGTGTCATAGCTCTATTGTATACACCTACTGATCAAGTTTAGATAAATATCTACTAAACTATAAGTTATTAGAAATTCTTACCTCGTGTTGCTTGGAGCTCAGGCCACTGTCCATCTCATCTCAGAAAACCAAAACCGAACAAATCAACTCCCGAGAATCCAAGACTCGACACAAAACAACATTGTATGACATCGCAGAACCTAGGGATCTGATACCACTAAAGTTGTCAAGGCATCATGCAGAAAAGGCATCAAGCGGGCGACATCATCTTCATCACGTGGCAACATATCCTGTTAATACAAGGCTCGTAGGCCACCACAATAACAACAGATATATATGTAAAACAAACCACAATAACATAACAAACTAACTACAACAAAGACACAGTGGAAACATAATACAACAATATCCCAACCTACACACATACATACCGGTATGACTAACACCAAAACATAAAAAAAAACCTCGTCAAAACCCGCACCAACATGTGCGTACATCACATAACACATAACATCATGAAAAACTCATAATACATAACAAGGCATACGGAAAACCCAAAAACTCAGACTCTCAGAGTTGAGATGAGATGATGTCAGCCAGCGGTGCTCCAAGTCCATCACGAAGTCAGCTACCTGTTACTTGGGCAACAGAAAAACCCAAGGTCTATGGTGGTGAGTAAAACTCAGCAGGTAATAAAATAGAACATGTAAATATATGTATCAATATTACATGTCATTCAACAGTTTAATCTACTCGTACAACAGGTATACATCAGCATAACAAGTATACATGCATGCATACACTAAATAAACTAAACAACAAACGATGCTGACATACCTGACAGTCAGCTACTCTATCCTTATCCAACCTGGGCATATATCCACAACATAAGGTATAAAGAATAATACTAACTCACACTACATCCTGATATGGGTTGAGGGTATCACAGTGAATAACCAACAGGTATACAAGTACCGGCCTACTACCATACAGAAAATGCAATAGCATGTATGATTATGTACAAACAAATGCAACAAGCATAGTACATACAAATGCATCATCAAAGTGAGTATATATATAGACTGCATCTGTTATGTATACTAATCACCATCATCCATGTATATATATATTCAAGCATGTACGTATATATATATAACCATATGCAAAACACCGTATGATACGACAATGCAGCATGCATGGTCATGCCTGCTCACCTCTACTTGCTACCACGACCCCAATGTAGCCTAGGTGGCACGACATGACAACTGTCCCAACTCACACCAACCACTACTCTAGAGTGGCCGAGTGGCCAGTATGATCAAGTAGCATATGAGCATAAAGAGCTCGCTACATAACGAGGGTCCCTGCTACAAGCCACTCCGACTGACACTACCAATGAGTGGTCGAGTGCCATTCACCTAGGACAACTGCACGCAACTCCAACTACCACCGTCTATAGTGGTAAAGTGCGGCACAACAGATGCTCTGCCCTCACACCAATTACTCCTCGGGAAGTAATCTGGGAGGCAAGATGACTAACGACTCTCTCAACCCCAAGGGAGACTATGTCATCAGAATGCATACAAATGACATGAATGTGTTGTCACACGTACAACCATCTACCACAGACTCTCTATTCAATAGAGAGTCGTACCCATTTGATCAATACACTCTCTATCCTGAAGAGAGTCATACTCAACTGATCGATGGACTCTCTATCCTGTAGAGAGTCGTACTCAACTGATCATAACTCTCTATCCAATAGAGAGTCGTACTCGACTAATCATATCAAGCTGGGACCACCGGTCCATAGCGACACACTAGTCACCCTTCACTTAACCATTACACAACACATGGTTGGTAATAAGTATACAATATACGGGTATTGGAAATAAATTCTATATTTAGGGCATTACTTACCCACAGATGACCCTTTTACCAATTTATAAATTTGGTCATCACCCGTACTCTAACATCCACACCCTACTAAACATCTAGGCCTATTTACATCACATCTATAACCCTAAATCATAATAAAGGGAATGTGATATCAACCTTTGAGTAAATATAGCCAACGATAAGTTCAAGCATAAGATAATAAGAGCAGGGTCAAGGTAACATGATCATATAAGATGATCATGCATCTAAATCTGTATGCATTAAAACTACCTGACCAGGGTAGGAATTACCCACCTGATATGTAGTTCGTGCCAATTGTATTCACATCCGTGAACCTACCTCGTATCAAAGTCCTGAAACCATAGAATACCAATCTAATCAAAATAACTCTAGTCTCCACTAACCATCAATATAATCCAATAATAACACATTCAGATCAATTTACTAAATTAATCTAATACATAAGTATGAACAAGCAATTCTCACTTACCAAGCCTAGCTTTCATTTTCTCAACTTCTTGATCCTCATCAGATCTGACTCCAACAATCAAATTGGAAATCAATTCCAACTTTGATCTACGAATCCTACAAAGATACTATAAAATACCAAGGAAAAAAAACCTTACTAATTAATAAATTATCATATAGAATTTTTTAGAATTTTTCTGGAATTTAATTGAGTTCATATGATCGAAACGGAGGAAGATTGAGGCTTAAATAGGTGATTGGGTTAGACTTAGGCTAGCTAGACCAACTAAAGTAGCCTGATCGTTGCTTTTATCCACGGGTGTTTCTTCGGTTTCTTTTCCCTTCGCTCGATCGGCTTCTTCCCATTTCTTCCCGAATGCCTCTTCCTCCTCTCCGAAGTGACAAGAGACGATCGCATCTCCTTTCCTCATGCTCATGCCCACCGTCGCCGAGCCCTCCCTCTCGGTTCCTCATTTCGTCACTCTAGCCCTACCGCCGCCACTGCGTCTTCACGCCGCTGATCATTGCCCGACCTCCGCCGTAGCCCTACCGCCACCACTGCATCGCCGCGCCGCAGCCTCGCCATCACGCGGCTGCCGCCTACTCCTTGTCGTAGCCCTCTTCCACTGTGCGATATCCTCATCGCCGCTGCCCATAGTCGCTTGCCTCGTCGGCAAGCTGATCCGTCATCTTTTCTCACCGTCGGTCCCTTCTGCTTGTGTGTCACCGCCAAGCGACACGAGCCAGATGACGCAACCCTAGTCGAGAATCCAACCGCAGCGCCGAGCTACCTTGTTGCCAGTCCCCCTGTTTGCTAATCCAGCATCGCTATCTCTTCCCATCCTCCAGCCACTACTGGGATCGGTCGTTGCTAAGTTTAGGATGAGCCAATCCTCACTGTGAGCGACGAATCCACTGTGGTGTACCTCCATCCGCTGCCACCATTCACCATCAGCCACATCTCCTCCCGTAAGCCCTCGCTCAACCGCTGCTCTCCTGCTGCTTGGATCGATTATCGACCCCTTTTAGTGTGAGCTCGGCTTGGGGATGTCGTCACTGTATCTGATCACTGCTATGCCACACTTAACTCACCGATCACTGGCTATGAGTATTATTCGCCAAAGTAAATTGAGGTGCCAAACTCTATCAAATATACCTAGGGTTAAACAGAAGCTTCTCTAGGTTGAAATGCTTCCAGCAATACGTAATTGTTTGGTTATGTAATTGATCAATCAAGATTGATATATCTGTAGAGGTCTATTGGAATTGGATGTTGCTTAAGTCCAATTGTTTGATACAGATTGAATTTCCTTAAGCTGATGAAGAAGCCGTGGATGAATGAAACGAGTTTGGGTGAGTCTGAATCTTAATATTTATGAATACATAACATTGATAAGTGGTTGGATGGATCTATGGATTGGTTGGAAATGCATGATGGGCATAAGGTGAATTATGTAGTTAAGATTTTTGATCAGTATAAGGTGGGTGAAGAATTGTATGTGACTACAGGTTTTAACACTGGATTTACTTCTGGATTCTTTATGAGGAAAGTGGAACGACGTGAGGTAAGTATAGATTTGGTCGTTCATAGTTGTGTATCAGTTATGTTTAGTAAACTGATCTAGATATGCTATAATTATATAGTGATGATAGTACCTGTTCATTACATGGTGATGTTTGATTTATTTAGATTAAATTGAGACCAGACTTTTTAGCAGATTAAGAAGAGGTTGAGATGGAAACAACGTGAGGACTTTGATATGAGGCATGTTCACGGATGTGAAGACAACTTGTATTCTCAAACAAGTCGTCAAAAGAGGTGGGTAATTCCTACCCTGGTTAGGTAGTTTCAATGCATACAGATTTAGATGCATGATCATCTTATATGATCATGTTACCTTGACCCTGCTCTTATTATGGTATGCTTGATACTTTACCGTTGGCTATTAACTTCATTGCTGCTATCATGTTTATTTTACCATGATTAGGAGTTATACATATAGGTGATGTAAGTAACTTAGAAATTGTTTAAGTTAAGTGCAAATAGTAAAGTCCGGATGACAACCTGATTGTACATTGGGCAAAAAGGTCATCCGTAGGTAGATAATTTCTTAAACCTAGGGTTAGTTCTAGTACCCTTAGGTTGCATGTTACTGTTGGATCGAAAGTGTCGCTAGAGGGGGGGGTGAATAGCGATACGGTGTCGTTAAAAACTTTTGCAATAAGTAAAAAGCAAGTAGAGAATGCACAGCGGAAATATAAAGTAGACAAGATATTTTTACGTGGTTCACAATCTTTCGATTGCTAATCCACGGCCCTAGTGATCCTTGATCACGTACGGAGGGCAATTCACTAAAACCACTCCTCTTCGTTGGAAGTAGGAGCAACGATTACAAAAAGAAATCAAGGCAAAGGGACACTCCCCCTTTCCTTGTTACGATTAAAGCACAAAGACAATTTAAAGAAGTAGAACTTAAATAGATATACCGACAACTCTTATGAGTAGAAGATGTAGCTTTCGTTGTCGGCGGCACTTCGTCGTAGCAAATGTGAGTAGTAGTAGCGGCGTTACGACGGCGTGTTGAGAGCTCTTGAATTCTTGTCTTTGCTTGGAGTGAACATGTCTATTTATGGATATTGATCTATGAATTTAGACATAGGTAGTGTCCAAGGTGAGGTTCTTATCCCAACTCAAGGATGAGGTGTTTCATCCAACCACCTTGTGCCACCTCCAACCTTCTTGTGCGCCAACTCAAGGATGAGGTGTTTCATCCAACCACCTTGTGCCACCTCCAACCTCCTTGGGCGCCAACTTGAGGATGAGGTGTTTCATCCAACCACCTTGTGCCACCTCCAACCTTCTTGTGCGCCAACTCAAGGATGAGGTGTTTCATCCAACCACCTTGTGCCACCTCCAACCTCCTTGGGCGCCAACTTGTTGGAGCCATTCAACTTGTGCCACATCATGGGAGCCAACCATCTTGTGCCAACTCACCTTATTTTGGGCGTCCACCACAAGGAAGCTTGGTGATGGTTTGGATGTCCACCTTGATGCCACATCACCCTTTGTACCAAAACACGAGTCAAGTCCAAATTCACCCCTTGAAATTCGAGCTCTTCTCGAGGTCGGAACTTGACTAGCATTGATCAGTAGTCAAAGGGTTTTGACCGCAGTACAAGTTAGCTTAAAATATAAAGTACGATGGTTCTAACCATCTGATCTCGACCTAGACCTTCCATTGGAGGTATTGGGTCGGATCTACGCTTAACGACCTTGCTTCGCTTTCACACGAGCTTACCTTGTAGCCTCGCTTCCGGTCTTCACCCGAGTACCTCGGCTTCCTCCAAGTCCTCTGGCGTTGTTCGACCACCTCGGTTCCCACCGGTGTCGCACCTTCCGCCAACTTTAGCATTTCTCGCACACTTAATCGAGCTCGTAAGATAACAAATATACCCTTAACTATTGAGCCTTTTGCCATTAGATTAGCAACTAGTGAGTATTTCACATGTTTAATGCAAAGAAAATTACATTCCTAAGATGCAAAGAATCACAACCCAGAACCTAAAAATCATATTTCCCATCGGCCACTTCCATCCTCAAATCAATTATTCAAACGCCATAGTAGGAACCGTTCTAAGGTATACCTTATGAATATTCAATGCATAATTGATTCAGAGCAACATGTAACTGGAGACTCTCTACAGGATAGAGAGTATTATGATAAGTTGAGTACGACTCTCTACAAGATAGAGAGTGCGTCGATTAGATTGGTATGACTCTCTACAGGATACAGAGTATTATGATGAGTTGAGTACGACTCTCTGCACGATAGAGAGTGCATTGATCTGGTTAGTATGATTCTATGTATAATAGAGAGACTATGGTGGATGTTTGTATGTGAGACATTGCATTCATGTCATTTGCAAGCATGCTGGCGACGAGGTCTCCCTTGTGGTTGAGAGTGTCGCCAGTCATCCTGCCTTCACGGTTACTCATAGGAGGAACTGGTGTGAGGGCAGAGCATTGTGGTGCCACACTCTACCACTATAGACGGTGATAGTTGGATTTGCGTGTCATAGTCCTGCGTGTGTGGTACTCGACCACTCATGGGTAGTGACTATCGGAGTGGCCAACAGCAGGGACCCCCATCGTGTAGCTTGCTCTTTACGCTTATATGCTACTCGATCATACTGCCCACTCGGCCACTCGATAGTAGTGGTTGTTGTTGAGTTGGGACAGTTGTCATGCTCGAGCCACCGAGGCCACACTGGGATCGTGGTAGCTTTAGGGTGAGCCGACATGACCATGCATGCTGCATTGCCGACTTATGACATTTTTGCATATTGCCATATATATACATATATGCATGAATATATATATATATATATATATATATATATATATATATATATATGGATGATTGTGATTAGTATACATATATAGATGCAGTCTATATATATATGCTTATTGTGATGATGCATTTGATTGTATTATACTTGCTGCACTTGTTTGTACATCATATTCATGCATGCTTCTTGCATATATATCTGATTTGTGTCGAATACTGGTATATGTGTTGGACAGACCATTAGATACCTTGACCTGTAGCATGAGTAGATTATGAGTTGGTATTACTCTTCCTGTTATATATATGTTGGATATATGTTCTGGTTGGATCAGAGTAGCGTAGCATACTTCAGGTATGTCTGCATTTTACGTTGTTCATTTGGTTAGATGGTATATTCTTGTATTTATATACTATGCTGATATACCTGTTGTACCTCTAGATTATGTTATTTAAATACATGTGATATTACATATATACATGTTTTTCTATTACCTGCTAAGTTTTACTCACCACCCCTACAGACCCTGGGTTTTTTTGTCGCCTAGGTAACAGGTAGAAGTCTTCGTGACGGCTTGGAGCACCACTGGATGACGTCTCATCTCACCTCCGAGGCTCCCGTGTTTATTTTGGGCTTTCCGTTCATTGTATTATGTATTTGGAGCTTTCGTGATGTACTATATTGCAGATTCGGATTTTATCGAGGTACCATGTTGTTGTGATGTGTTAGTCATACCGATATGCATGTGTGTAGCTTGTTGTATTATGTTTCCGTTGTGCTTTGAGTAGTTGTTGTATTTACTGTATATGTTATGTTGTTATTGTGGGCCTATGGGCCTTGTATTAACCCAAAATATTGCCACGTATAGGGGAGATGTCGTCCGTTTGATTTTCGGCTCGGCATGCTTTCGGGGCATGACAACTTTAGTGGTATCAGAGCCCTAGGTTCTTCGATTCCATATAATGTTGTTTTTGTGTCAGGTCTTGGATTCTCGGGAGTCGATTTATTCGGTTTTGGTTTTCTGAGATGAAATGGATAGCGGCCTGAGCTCCAAGCAGCACGAGGTAAGAATTCTTGATAACTTATGGTTTAGTAGATATTTATCTAAACTTGATCAGTAGGTGTATACAATAGAGTTATGACACCTGTGCAGACTTGTAGTAGGGGTCGTCCACCGAGGCGACCAACCGGAGTGACCTTTAGGGTTTATTCTCCTGGTTTTAGTTGACTATGCTTTTAATGTATATAATAGGGAATAACCTATAGTGAGTTGGTTATTGTTCGTAGTCGTGGTATGAGTTGACCCCGGAATTTACCTGTTGAGTCTGTGAGTCTTGAACCCGTGTCGAAAAGGAGATTTACCTTTGAGAGCCGACTGATACCGAGTCAAAAAAACATGGGTCAAGTCATCAAATTTCTGGTTGAAATCAGAGATTTCAGCCTTAGAGATTTTCACTAACGGTGCTAGTCAGATCATTACCTATTGGGTAATGGACAAGACAAGTAGACTATTGTTGATGCAGATATCGGGAGGCTAGTTTACGGTGTTTCATAGGGATTTTGATCCCTGAGATTATTCGTACTGAGTTGTATAACTTTGAGAGTACTTTTGAGTACTTAACTCATGTTATACCGAGAAAGAAGAATTGTTTGCATACCATTATCGGGATCAAGCCGGTATTTGGTGTTAAATATAGAAAATAATCTTCGGGAAATAATATATCACTTGATCATGGTCTAGTGATGTTGAAAGAGAGTATTTCCCTGTGTCACTTTTAGTGACACATTGTAAAGAATTCTTGAGCTTTCAGAAAGGGCGATCGGTTAGTAATAGTGTACTGTGCAGAGTCGTGAGACTTGCAGAGGTTACTACCACCTAATAGCTCAAGAAGATGGGTGGATGATTTAAGCCACCCAGAGTTATTGGCTTATAGTTGGATTAGGATGTCGGGATCTTCTACCAGATCATGTTGGAAGACGTTGGATTGAGATAGGAGTTTAGAAATGACTCCGTACTAGGGTTTAAGAGTTGGAGACCAGTAAGAAAATATTACAGGTCATCTTAATAGAGTCAAAAGTCTCCAACTGTTGGATAAAGGAGCAAGATCAGAGTCATAGGCTTTGAGCTATTTTTCGATTATAGAAGATCAACCGTAGATCATCAAGATGTTCTCGTGGATATTAGCAAAATCAGAGAAAAGACTTCGAAGGGATTGTGTGTGTGCAGTGTAGATCACGAAGATATGTGAAGTCAGATTACCTGTTGGACCAGTTCATCTATTGCTATTGTAAGCAACCAGTACATTTGAGGAGGTATACTTTGAATACTTAGTTGAAGACTACCAATGGTGTCCCAGGAGGAAGATGCATCATCTCGACAGTAGATCACAGACAAGATTGGGTTATCTCATCAAGATCAACCTACTACCTCGTGTGGTTGAGTTCCTTGATACTCCCTTCAAGAGAGATTCATCATGAAACAACATCAGAAGACATCGAGAAGACTCACAGACAACAACAATAGTTACCTCCAGATGTGATTTTGCTTTGTACAGAGGAGAGAGTATACGACGATAGTCGTATCTATACGGTATTCTACAGTTGCATCTCGTAGGATTTAGGATGTGATGGAGATCGATGATCTTGTAAAATCCTGGATTATTCATCGTAAATGCCCGCTTGTCGCGATGCTGATCCGATCTTGTTCTCTTTAGAGAAAGGCCGAGACTTGCTGGGAGCCTTTGGATCGGATCGACAGATAATTGATCGTACAGGGTATTACGTTAGTTTACCCTCTACGTGAATATATTGAGAGATGCTTGTATTTACAGGTATCTTTGTCTAGAACATTCTTAGTTGGATTAGAAGGGTCCTTTACATCGACTTGTGGGTCGGTGGTATCTCTACCGTCTGGTGAGATGTGGATCAACAATTAAGAAGTCAAGGGATGTCCTTAGACTTTGATATACATACTTTTACTGTGGACATATCCTTACGGATGGTCGAATTGTTGGAAGTATGGTACGATATGTCTCTTGGATGTGCGTATAATCTGAGAGTGTTCGGATGTAGTTTCAGATGAACTCCTAGGCTTGCCGCTGCATAGGCAAGTGGAGTAGGCGATCGAAATGATTGCGGAAATAGTTATGATATCGAAGATCATAGACCGGGTGATAGTTTTGTTGGTATCAGTGTTGTTAAACACTATAGGAATTGGAAGAATGTGAGTTGCGATTATAGGAGATGTTGGAGGGGATATTTATCTATCCCAGTATTCCTCCTTGAGAAGATCCGGAACTCTTTGTTGAAAGAGAGATGGACCTTTGAAAGTATGCATCGATTATCGATGATGGAATGCGATAGTTGTTGAAAGTAAGTATCCTTCGTTGAGGATGAATGATCTACTTAGATCACCCTAAAGACACTGTGTATACTCTAGGGTTGGTTTACGACTGGACTGTTGATATCGTAGTGACATGGCGTCATACAATTATCATTGTCATTGTGATGATTGATATATCATCAACCTAGAGTAAAGAGGATGCAGATGTGTAGAGACGACAATTTCATACTTAGTATGAATTTTATGAGTTTTGATTAAGATGTTTGACTAATTAACGATTTAGTCTCCCCTGGATTTGAGAATCGTGTATCTTGAACACGATTGGATCCTTTTGTAGTTGTTGGAGTTGCGTAACTTGGCCACTGTTGATTGTGGTAGCTGGAGTTGCGCACTCGGCCACCGTAGATGGTGGTTTTCCTTGTATGGTTTGGTTAGTTCTGTAGATGTGGATAGAATGTTTGGCATTACTATACCACGGACTTGTTTGACAAAGGTGATGATGGAAATCATTTAGTCGGAAGCTGGTGAAACCAGTTACAAGACCTAGATGGCGATTTACTTTTACACGAGTATTAGTTAATCCTTCCGAAGTGGATAAAAGGACGTTGTACGCAAATGCATCAATTCAGGGATCGGAACGATTCCGATGCAGTGAATGAGGCATATCGTATGCCATCGTCAGTTAAGAAACTACGAGATAGTCTGTCATATACATGACATGACTTTAGTAGTTATTATCTGGATTTATAGTTGTATGGAGCAGAAGTGCTCATTAAATTTAACAAGCTACTGGGTAGCTACAATGGAGTTCCTGGAGCATGAACAGTTGCAACAATTGCAACAAGGGTGATTGATCGCTATAGTCTTCCATGCACTTACAGTGTGTGTGGAGTGTATCTTGGATGGTTGATGGATTTCTCTTTTGAGAAAATAATTCCCCGTCTCTGATAAGGATAGTGGGTTCCGGACGTGTTTGCATTTAAGGAAGAGTTGCTATAGATAGCACATCATTCGAGATGGGTTATATACCTTGGTGGTACTCAGATGTACCGAGAGTTGAAACGTTTTATACTGGTGGAATGGTATAAAGAGAGTTATAGCAGATTTTGCTACTCGATGTTTAGTATGCCAGTAGGTGAAGGCTGAACATCAGAAACTCGCTAGATTGCTCTAGAAAATTCCAATTCTGGAATGGAAGTGGGAGCATATCACGATTGATTGCGTTACGGGATTGCCTAGAACCTGTAAAGAATGTGATGCGATTTGGGTGATTGTGGATCGACCAACCTCACCTTCCTATTCGATGAACCATTGGATCGTACAGAGTTATATTGTTGAAAGATTATCGATTCGGGGTACTTTTAAGTACCATCGATAGAGAGATTTACCTCCGATTTTTGCAGAGTCCGATTAGACCATGGGCATAAAGCTTCAACTCAGTACAACGTTTCATCCGCAAACAGATGAACAGTTTGAGTGTATCATTTAGACATTGGTGGATCTATTCAGATCTTGTGTTGTGGATTATGGAGGTGTAGCTTATCGGTTGACTTTACCTCCGACACTTGCGGGTGTTCACAACGTATTTCATGTTTCTATGTTGGGGAAATACGCGCCGCGATCTGACCATGTTCTGAAAGAGGTTCCGATTCTATCTCAGTCTAATACGACTTACGAGGAGATTTCAGTGCGTATTCCTGGTCTCAACGAGCGACAGTTGCAGAACAAAACCATCTGATTTATAAAGGTTGGATGATAGCATCATACCGATGAGGAAGCTACGTGAGAGCTGGAAAATAATATTCAAGCTCACTCGATCTTTATGTGTGTGACTTTTCTCCGATAAAGATGATTTGTGACGCCTCAGATTATAAGTTGAAAATTTGGGGACCAAATTTTTATAAGTGGGGGAGAATGTAAAATACCGGGGAAAAAAAACTTGTTAATTAATAAATTATCTTATAGAATTTTTCTGGAATTTAATTGAGTTCATATGATCGAAACGGAGGAAGATTGAGGCTTAAATAGATGATTGGGTTAGACTTGGGCTAGCTAGACCAACTAAAGTAGTCTGATCGTTGCTTTTATCCACGCTTCTGGTTTCTTTCCTTCCTCGCTTCTTCCCATTTCCCGAATCTTCTCTTCTCTCCAAAACGAGACGATCGCGCCTCTTTCTCATGCTCATGCTCACGCCCAAGCCCTCCCTCTCGCCTTTCCTCGCTCTCCACCCTCGCCTTGCCGATCTCGCCAGATCGCCCGACCTCCGCCAGATCTCGCACACGCTGCGCTCCGCAGCCTCGCCACGCGTTGCCGCTACTCTCGCAGCCCTCTTCCATCGTGGTGATTTCTCATCGCCGCTATAGCGTCACCGAAGCCGATCCGCCATCTTTCACCGTCCCTTCGGTGTCACCGCTGCGACAGCTAGATGATGCGCCGTCGCTAATCCAGAGCTCGAGCCACCCTATCCTCTATTTGTCGATCCAAAGATCGCTATCTCTTCCCATCCTCCACCACCGGATCGGCACTAAGTTTGAGGAGCCAATCCACCGCGAGTGACGAATCCACTGTGTACCTCCATCCACGCTACTTTCACCATCGCCCACATCTCCTCCCGAAGCGCCGCCAACCGCTTTCTCCTGACATTATCGACCCTTTAGTGAGCTCGGCTGGGGATGTGCCATCTATCTAATCATCACAGCTACACTCATCACCTATTCGCCAAAAGCATGAGGAGTTGGGCGCTTAGCAAGCTCAACGAATTTCCGTGTTCAACTAATGCTAAACTAGGTAAGGATTTTTAGTAGGTTGTTTGGTTAAGTAATTGATGAATCGTGATTGATATATCCGTAGAGGTCTATTGAATGGATTCAAGCCCAATATTTGATTGAAATTTCTGTCGAAAGTCGGAGGAATGAAACAGTTTGGGTGAGTCAATCTTAATATTTATGAATGCATACATTGATAAGTGGTTGGATGGATCTATGGATTGGTTGGAAATGCATGATGGGCATAAGGTGAATTGTGTAGTTAAGATTTTGATAAGGTGGGTGAAGAATTGTATTACTAGGTTTTAATAGATTTACGATTCTTGAGGAAAGTGGAACGACGGAGGTAAGTATAGATTTTCGCTCATAGTGGTGATTAGTTATGTAAAACTGATCTGGATATGCTATAATTATATAGTGATGATAGTACTTGTTTATTACATGGTGATGTTTGATTTATTTAGATTAAATTGAGACCAGACTTTTTAGCAGATTAAGAAGTTGTTGAGATGGAAACAGCATGAGGACTTTGATATGAGGCAGGTTCACGGATGTGAAGACAACTTGTATTCTCAGACAAGTAATCAAAAGAGATGGGTAATTCCTACCCTGGTCAGGTAGTTTCAATGCATACAGATTTAGATGCATGATCATCTTATATGATCATGTTACCTTGACCCTGCTCTTATTATCATATGCTTGATACTTTACCATTGGCTATTAACTCCATTGATGCTATCATGTTTATTTTACCATGATTAGGAGTTATACATATAGGTGATGTAAGTAACTTTTAAATTATTTAAGTTAAGTGCAAATAGTAAAGTCCGGATGACAACCTGATTGTACATTGGGCAAAAAGGTCATCCGTAGGTAGATAATGTCCTGAACCTAGGGTTAGTTCTAGTACCCTTAGGTTGCATGTTACCACCGACCATGTATTGTGTAAATGGTCAGGGGAATGATAATTATTGTGTCACTACGGACCGGTGGTCCTAGCTTGTTATAATCAGATTAGTACAACTCTCTACAGGATAGAGAGTGTGTCCATCAGTTGAGTACCTCAGGTGATAGAGAGTGCCGATTAGATTGGTATGACTCTCTAGATAGAGAGTATCATTGAGTATGACTCTATAGAGAGTATTATGATAGTTGACACTCTGTGAGAGAGTGTGTCGATTAGATTGGTATGACTCTCTACGATAGAGAGTATTATGATCGGGCTGAGTACGACTCGCACGATAGAGTGCATTGATCCGGTTAGTATGATTCTGAGAATAGAGAGTCTATGGGATGTCCAGATGTGAGACATTGATTCATTTCATGTGCATGCATGCGACGAGGTCTCCTTGTGGTCGAGAGTGTCGCAATATCTCGCTCCACTTACTCATAGGAGGAGTAACCGTGTGAGGGCAGAGCATCAGGCCGCACTCTACCACTATAGATGGTGGTTGGATTTGCGTCGTAGTCCTCGCAGGTGGCACTCGACCACTCATGGGTAGTGACTGTCAGAGTGGCCAATAGCAGAGACCCCCATCGTGTAGCTTGCTCTTTACGCTTATATGCTACTTGATCATACTGCCCACTCGGGCACTCGAGAGTAGTGGTTGGTGTTGAGTTGGGACAGTTGTCATGCTCGAGCCACCGAGGCCACACTGGGGTCATGGTAGCTTTAGGGTGAGCCGACATGACCATACATGCTGCATTGCCGACTTATGGCATTTTATACATATATAGATGCAGTCTATATATATATGCTTATTGTGATGATGCATTTGATTGTATTATGCTTGTTGTACTTGTTTGTACATCATATTCATGCATGCTTCTTGCATATGTTATACGGTTTTGTCGGATACTGGTATATGTGTTGGACAGACCATTAGATACCTTGACCTGTAGCATGAGTAGATTATGAGTTGGTATTACTCTTCCTGTTATATATATGTTGGATATATGTTCAGGTTGGATCAGAGTAGCATAGCAGACTTCAGGTATGTCTGTATTTTACGTTGTTCATTCTATTAGATAGTATATGCTTATATTTATATACTATGTTGATATACCTGTTGTACCTCTAGATTATGTTATTGAAATACATGTGATATTACATATATACATGTTTTTCTATTACCTGCTGAGTTTTACTCACCACCCCAACGGACCCTGGGTTTTTCTGTCGCCCAGGTAACAGGTAGAATTTTTCGTGATGACTTGGAGCACCACTGGCTGACGTCTCATCTCACCTCCGAGGCTCCCGTTTTTATTTTGGGCTTTTCGTTCATTGTATTATGTATTTGGAGCTTTCGTGATGTACTATGTTATAGATTTAGATTTTGTCGAGGTACCGTGTTGTTGTGATGTGTTAGTCATACCGGTATGCATGTGTGTAGCTTGTTGTATTATGTTTTCGCTGTGCTTTGAGTAGTTGTTGTATTTACTGTATATGTTATGTTGTTATTGTGGGCCTACGGGCCTTGTATTAACCGAAATGTTACCACGTACAGGGGAGATGTCGTCCGTTTGATTTTCAGCTCGGCATGCTCTCAAGGCGTGACAGATACAGTCATATCACTATTCGTTAACTTCTGATTTCTTCGATTTCATCCTATACATTTTAACCAATCGTATCTCAAATGTTGTTTCCATAACACTTAGATTCAAGCTTACCTTGTCTTGTTTCCATGGTCCACAACAGATTTAGATAAAGCCTCTTGTCGAATAGGACTCCATTCATCCCACTTCATCACCTATTCCAACTGAATTTCCACAGCTTGTTGATCCACCTGTTGATTTTCCTAAATTTACACATAAATTGATTCCCAATCACCTGAAATCACAAGGCATATAAGTTTACCTCCTCAACCTACAAAATCTCCACTTCCTTAACCCAATAGATAGATTAACAACAATAATCTTACTAGAAATAAGAGATGCATAGTTTATATTAACCATACCCACAGATCTAAGCCTCGCATTCGTCGACTCAAGGATCACCAATTTGCCAGGTGATGGCATTCTGGATCGAACGCTGCGGCAAAGAACGAAGAAGTTAATATGAAGAGTTGTGTTTAACTTCTATCGAGGATCGGCCCGGTATTTGGTGATATCTACATAACAGGGTCGATGATAGGTCAAAATGGTCGACCACCAACGCACGCGAAGATCATTACGTAGCAATTGGATCGACACATCAAGCAGGGGCCGATAACCCTAGCGATCGACACGACGATGATATCTCCAACTCACATAAATCAATGTGTCGCGAGACCTGGTGAATCAGATGATGGTTGGGCACAGGGAAGGGAAGCAATGTGGAGTAGGCGGCAGCCGCATGACAACGAGGGCTACGGCGCGGTGGCCTGTGCGCGGGTATGATGCAGAGACCAATAGAATGCCTAGCGCTTTGCGGTGGATTGCAGCGCGGTGACACAGCGGTGGTGGTATGGCTATGGCGGAGGTCGGGCAGTGATCAGCGGTGCGAAGACGCAGCAACGGCGGTAGGGCTGGAGCGGCGAAACGAGAAACTAAGAGGGAGGGCTCGGCGACAGCGACGAAAAGGGAGAAGGGCTCGTGCGTCGAAGGCGAAGAGGCCATCGCTGCGTCGCGGAGAAGAAGAAGACGCAAATGAGGGAAATGATCCGGAGAAAGAAAAAGCCGAAGGAAATATTATCGCTTGGCGTTACAATTGAGAAGCGGGTCGGGTAAGAAAATATCGGGTCGGGTTTAGGGAAAAACAATAGGGTCCGGTACAGATCAATCCATTAAATCCATTGACCTTAGAGTTTTATAATTAAACTTAAGTCAATTAAACCCTATTAAGCCCCTCATAACCCGATAACCCAAATAGGCTTTCCCAAAGCCTGTTTAATCTTTCCCCGCAATAGCCATAGAAATTTCCATTTAAGTCCAGGAAAATTTCTAAAAATCCTTGGAGAATTTCCTAGGGTATTTTCCTAATTAACAAGCATTATTTTATTATTATTTTTTTTTCCCGGTATCTTACATTTCAACTATTCACAAACAATCCATCTATGATCCTTATTCAATGTATAAACTACTTTTGGCTTTGATTCCCTACTATTTTCATCGATATCAAGAGTGGGTCATTTACAAATGAGACGTATATCTTTTCTTGCATTCAGATTATCTTTTTGTTCTAGTAATATCTATCATTATATTTATTAGATTATCAAAAAAATTCTTCTCAATATGCATTACATCAAGATTATGATGAATCAAATAACTCTGTAAATATAGTAAATCCCAAAATATACTCTGTTTAGTTCATTTATGTGTACTTCCATAGTTATATGTTATAACATTTGGTTCTTTAATAACAAATAGAAAGTTAAGCACTCTATACCATATCCATTCGCTGGTTAATCTTAATGGTCAAAGTGTTCTTTCAATTTTATTCTTAGTGAATTTTTCTTTATTCCTTCTGAATTTATGATTTGGTGGTAAAAATTATTTATGACAATCAAAATAACTCACCTTCTTTCTATGTTTCAATCTGAATAACTATTATCTCTCCATACATATTGGACATTCCAAAATTCCAGCGGTACTTCATCTCGATAACATACCATAAGTCAAAAAACCATTTACGATCAAAAGAAGCGCAACTTTTATTATAAACATCTGATTAGTATGAACATCATATGTAGAAACACCCTTATCTCATAGGTGTTTAACGTCCGCAATCAATAGATACATGTAAATATCTATTAACTTCTATGAATTTTATGGGCCAAGAACAATCAATGTTAAAAATATATACGGTGTTTTCATGCATATACTGGGTGAAGATTATATGGAGTTAAGATAACTAGCTAATGAGAATAAGTTCTTCCTAATTTGTCAAATGGAGCAAATCCATCAGCACAGAGACCTAACCTAATGTTTCGAGTCTCTTCGCAAACTCAAGATATGTTCTATCAAAAATTTTTCATGCCTTTGTATCAGATGGATGACACATTAGCCCTTCTTATGTTTCATGATTTACATGCCAAGTCATGTGTTCAGTAATGAACTTTGATGCATAAAACCTTTATAATCTAAGAGTTAAAGCCAAATAAAATATTTGTTTATATGTTTTACGTTGCTTATTACCACCCAACCTCATGGTACTCTTGTACCTATATTTATTACAAAATTTACAAATATCTGTATCTACATTATCTCCCCAATATAGCATACAACCATCTCTGCAAACATCAACTCTTTCCACCAGAAGACCTAATTCTTTTACAAGTTTTTTCATACTGTAGAAATCATTGGACATTATGTGATGACATGGTAATACTTCTCCAATAACTTGAAAAAAATTATTAAAACAATCTTCAAACATATTATACTCAGCTTTAACATTCAACAACCTTATAGTTAGAGATAATTTAGTATAACTATCACAACAATACCAGACGGGTTCATCTGTAGCTCTCAATACTTCCTCAAATTGGATATATGAATTATTATTTGCATTTTCATCAACACCTATTAATTTTACCTCCTCCAATGATGATGCATAACTATTATACATTTGTTCAAATTTTTGAGAAAAACTAAAACTTACAGCGCTCAGTTCGGGAATGAAATTCTGACCTGCTGCATCAACTATCATCTTCTGATATGGATTTAATTGACTAGAATATCTCTGATCCCTACTAACTAACATTTGTATGTTTCATCCATCCATTTCATCAAATATAAATTTGTGCAAAAAGGTTGGAACCGCCAACCTAGCGGCCCTTACCAGCCCCCCCCCCCGGGCCATCGTAAGGGAGATAAATCACGGTGGGCCTTTGGCCCTTGAGACTAGTAACCAGCGCATGGAGGGACGGAACTCGCTTTTGTGAGAGATTGACCCGTTGTCCATTTGTGCAACTTTCTACATGTGCTAGCCACTAGCCCCTTCCCGCGGGGGCTCATCAAATATAAATGGTTCACTATGACATGTCCAATTATAATAATTTAGAATAAAATTAAACCTACAAAGATGTTCTTAAACTTTATCACGCAGTAAAAATTTACCATTATGACATTTTTTACAAGGAAACTTTAACTTATTCCCATTCATAAACTCAATATTACTACAGGAAAAATTAAAAATTGTTCCAGACCAATAATAAAGTCATCCATTAAACTCCGTCATTTAGGTAAGTTCTTTTTATACATCCAACTCCTTTCTTTCTCTATTTTTTATGTTTTCAAATTTATATGAAAGATTAATTCTATTGTTATCATTTTGCATTAATAAGTAATTGAACAACTAATTTATATCCAAAACAAATATTTCTAATACATATTTATTTTTGATATGATAATGAGTTATAGACTATAACATATCAAACTAATAATGACTTTTTACAGTAAAATAAATATATAAAAATAAATATTATGTATTTCTTGATCATCGCAGAGTACCATCACTAGTGGAAGCAATGTACCATGTGTTGATCAGCAGAATCCTTTGCTTAACGATTACCTAATTAAAGATGAACAATCATGTAAAAAATTAAACCTATAGAAGATAAAATATTAAAATTTTGTACACTTTATATAAACCATTAAAGGAGGGTGACACGAGGGCTAAAACCCCTAGGAGGGTGAATCTCGCAGGCTAGGGTGACGAGGGAGGGGGAGGGCAAAGGGTGGGGGCAACGCCCACATGAGGAGTCACACCCAGGAGGGCAGGCCACGCCCAACGCCCACGCAGGGGGAGGGGGTGACGACCTCATGGCCTGGGGTCAGGTTGGGCCCTGGGGCATCACCCCCACGCTACTCAGGGTAAGGGTTGGCGTCGCCTGCAAGGTGCGACCCCACGACACCCCGCATGAGGGGTCACCCCCGGTCAAGGGCATCGGCTGGCCGGAGGTGATGACGATATCGATCTGGCGATCCACCATCGGATCTACATAGATCTGATGGTGGATCGTCAGATTGAGTGAGAAAGAGGGGGGTGACGACACACCTTTGGCACTAGCAGCAGTTGGATGATCGTGAGGAGGGAAAGGGGGAAGAATTATATAGAAATTTTGTGACAAAATAAATTTCATTGTAAAAATCATGGCAAATTTGCAATGAAAGATAAAAATCATCACAGAATTGGCGATGAATTTCAAATTCGTTGCAAATTCAGTGATGAATTTCATATTTGTCACGAAACTTGTGATGAATTTAAAATTCGTTGCCAATATAGCGATGAAAGATAAAATTCGTCGCAAAATTTATATTTCATTGGCAATTGTAGCGTTTTTCCCAAATAATTGAAAATTATTGGTAATATATGAGAGGTGTCCTAAGTCAATCGCCTTACGGTTGTTCCATTTATTTGATAAATGAAGATTCACTATTTAAGTATACGTGTTTTCATGTATTTGATTGGATCTTAAACTCATTTATTGGATGCCCGCAATACGATTAACAGCATGAGAGAATTTATGATTAGATCACAACTAGTGAGTTTCTCTACATGTGTAATTGTGATGTATTGGAATTATCCCTAGTCGATGAATTGATGGATTCGGATGCCATCGATTATGTTGAGACTAGCACGAGGTATACTCTTTGGTTTATCCAAGCAGTTATTTCTTACTAGCTAGTGACATTGAGATGTCCGGAGTTGATCGTGGATGCTAGTTATGGTAACTAGTTTATTGGAGTGACCAGCTGTAAGACTTCATATAGTTATCTGCATATATGGATATGTCAATGAAGTTCTTACAGTAGCTTAAGTGCGATGTTTCTTTGACTTGCGGTATTCAAGTCATCTTGGTCATGAAGACTTATGCTTTGACATCTTAAGCAAGTATCTCTGAGGAGATGTGGACCCGGGATGATTGAGTATAAGTCAAAGTGACCGAAGGTGTTTGAATAGCCTACAAAGGATTCATCGCTCCTTGCGAGGAGATGTATATCCTATGACCTCTCGTTAGATTGTTACTAAAGTTTTTGGCCAAAGCATTACATGTTTAGAGTATGGTACTCTTGGATACATGTGCAGTAACTAGAATCTGAAGGATGAGGAAGTAATACATGGGCTATGTGTGACGTAGTCAACCTAGTGGGGACTGACACAATAGACCATGTCCTGAACAAAGTGGGTATAAGATGAGTGAAAGGAATGAGACACGATTCATTATAGCTGCTGAAGGGTTTCAGAAATGGTTCTGGGATCAACCATTATTTTTCTGGCTAATTGGGGATCATGATGTACTACTAGGTGTCACTCATGATCATTGTATAATTAATGGTTAATTATATACGACCAACATAAACCGGGAACCTATTTGATTACACGCACAATGAGCATAATCCGAAGGATTTAAAATGTGTATGAGAATAGGATTCTCAGATCAAGAGAGACTAGGTTTGGTTGGACCAAACAAAGAGCGAGTATGAAATGGTTTCAGTCATATCAGAAGCATGGATGGGTCGTGTCTTTTGAAGACATGATGGATGAACCAAATTGGTATGGTTCTAATCCAATAGTGGAAAATAAACCAAAGTGGTTTGGTTTGTTTTAAACGAATGAACCAAAGTTGGTTCGGTTCATTTTAATTTAAAATAGACCAACGCGGTTTGGTTTATTTTAACTTAAGTTATTGGAGCGGGTTAATGGGTTTTGGTTATGAACCAATAACTGTTAGGAGAATGCGTTCTCTATAAAAACATGGCTTAAGAGTTTTTTGTGGAGAATTAATTGGTTCAAGGGTTTTAGAAACCCTAGCCTCCTTTCCTTCTTCTCCTTGCTCTTGCCGCCCAAGAGGAGCTGCCGCCCAGGTTTTGCTGCTGCCCAAGTCACTGTTGGCTACCCACCAGCCACCGGTGACTCCTCCGGCCATCCTCCTTTGGCCACTGGCGACTAAGGAGCAACCAACCTTTGATTGGCCTGCCATATCTTCCACCAAACAAGCTGTGGACAGCTTATTCTCCTCTTCGTGAAGAGGTCATTTGGTCGACGTTTTGTGCTCCGACAATGACCTACTTGCCAGGGATTGGTTCTCTAGTGATTCTCATAGGTGGAGGGTTAAGTTTTCGTCAAACAGTTGATGAAAACCGCTTCTGACAAGCGAGTTTGTGAAACACGTTTTTGGATCCGAATTTTGATTCGGATTATGATCGTCCCTCGGATCACATCATCTTCGACTCAAGGCTAGTGACTTTTGCGAAGACGAGGCTCATGGCTTTGTGAAGCTATCCTGACGATACTCGGCGTGGATATAGATAGAGGCGATTCTACCGAGAGTCGCTACGGTTGATGTCATTTCCGCTACACGTAATCCGTCAGGTATACCTAGTATAAGTTTCCTTTTATTGCAAAATTTTAAATAGCGATTATGTCTACAGATATTGTATCCTGCGTTCGTGTGATGTGTGTGTGTTGTAATAAATTAGATTTATTGCTTTTATTGCTTCCGCTGTGTGTATACTTACAAAACGTGTTCGAACACACACTCGCCGCGGAGCCGGAGAAACCCAACAAAAAATTTCGATGAAAATATTTCGTCGCAAAATTTATCGAAATATTTGTCACGAATTTTTGTCACGCCCCGAGAGCATGCCGAGCCGAAAATCAAACGGACGGCACCTCCCCTGTACGTGACAACATTTCGGGTTAATACAAGGCCCGTAGGCCCATATCAACAACAATATATATAACAAATAACAAATAACAGCAGCGGAAATAAAGAGCGCATACCCACAACATACATAACAAAAATATACAGGTGTACACCACCTGACAAGTCCACAGTCAAAACCGTAAATAAAACATCGACATCACGACAAGTCCATAACAAAACAAGGGTCCATGACATAGGACCAAAATCCATAACCATAAGAGAGAAACAAAATAAACTCCTCGGGAGACATCGGAAAATGGAGATGGGATGGATCGATCGGCGCAGCTCCAAGTCGTCACAAAGGCGTCTACCTGTTACCTGGGCGACAGAAAAACCCAGGGTCGGAGGTGGTGAGTAAAACTCAGCAGGTAATCAGAGAAAACATGTAAATATATGTATCAATATTACATGTCATTCAACAGTTTAATCTACTCGTACAACAAGTATACATCAGCATAACAATAGATATGCATGCATATACTAAATAAACTGAACATCAACGATGCTGACATACCTGGCAGTCAGCTACTCTATCCTGATCCAACCTGGGCATATAATCACATCATAGGGTATAATAAAGATAGTACATTACACAATATCCTAACTCGAGTCAAGGGTATCACTGTGAATATCTGATAGGTATACAAATATCAACCTACTACCATACAGGAAATGCAGTATCATGTATGAATATGTACAAACAAATGCAACAAGCATAGTACATACAAATGCATCATCAAAGTGAGTATACATATAGACTGTATCTGTATGTATACTAATCACCATCATCCATATATATATATATATATACAAGCAGGTATGTATATATATATAATCATAAAGAATGCAAAGATGCATGGTCATGCCTGCTCACCCCTACTCGCTACCACGACCCCAGTGTGGCCTAGGTGGCACGACATGACAACTATCCCGACTCCAGCCGCCACCACTCTCGAGTGACCGAGTTGGGTAGTATGATCAAGTAGCATATGAGCGTAAAGAGCTCGCTACGCAACGGGGGTCCCTGCTGCTGGCCACTCCGACTGACACTGCCAATGAGCGGTCGAGTGCCACGCACCCAGGACAACTGCACGCGACTCCAACAACCATCGTCAATAATGGTAGAGTGCGGCACAACAAATGCTATGCCCTCACACCAGTTACTCCTCTGGAAGTAACCTGGGAGGCAGGATGACTGACGACTCTCTCTCAACCCCAAGGGGAGACGATGTCGTCAGTATACATGCAATGACATGAGGGTACTGTCTCACATACAGAACATCTACCCTAGACTCTCTGTTCAACAAAGAATCACACCCAATTGATCAGTACACTCTCTACCCTGTAGAGAGTCACTCATCTAATCATGACAAGCTAGGACCATTGGCAATCCACGACTCACATGACCATTCACACAACCCGTGGTTGGTGAATAAATGTGGAACATACAGGTATGGAATAAGTCCTACATCTAGGGTCATACTTATCCACAGAGGACCTTTTTACCAAATTTACAATTTAGGTCATCCTCCGTACTCTAACATCTACACCCTGCTAAACAGTTAGACCTACTTACATCACATCTGTAACTTCTAGATCATGCTAGGGAACATGTGTTATCAATAATCGAGCACACATATATATCAACGGTAAGTTCAAGCAAACGATAAACAGAGCATGATCAAGGTAATATGAATATCTAACATGTTCATATCTATGTCTAAATCTGGAAATCATTACATCTACCCGACCAGTAGGAAATTACATACCTGTTAAATAGCTCCGCTCGCTATCCAAGCGTACATGCATCTGTCACTAATCAAAGTCCTGCAAAACAACATGAAAAAATATTAAGTTCTATTTTACAACAAGTGATCGAATCGAATGCTACATGACTTCGTATCCCGATCAACTAGATTGATCTAGTTATCCACTTAACCTAATCTATGGACACAAACATCCAGATTAACTCACCTTGCTTATCCTCAATTGCATAGCTTCTGGATCCACCATTTAAGTATCAATCTATGGTGATTAGATTGATTCAACCATAATCCATACTTGGTCATTTGCACCCCTAATCAGTGAAATATACCACAAAAATTACCAATTCCCTTCTAGCTCTATCTCATTACATAATCACAATCAAAGCATCAGATAAACCCATGAAAAACTTACCCAAACACGTAGGAATGGATCACAATCTCTGGCCACAACTTCTTTTGATACACAATTATGATCTGATCTACAAATCTCCAAATCAACAACATAATCAACACATCAGTTGATTAATTAATTAGTGATATACCTTCACAACATCCAAATCAGGACTTACCTCTCACAATCAATCCACTTGCCAACACCGGATCCACACTAAACCTTGCTGTGAAAATTCACAAATCCACTGTATGAACCACATAACCTAGCAATTACAGCTAAAAGTCAAAGGATCATTCAAGCTTACCAACCCTATACTCCACCAGCAGTGATCCTTTAATCTGTTTGGTTCGTCGGAAAAACCCAAAGCCAACACCATGAGCAACCCCTGTTGCAGCATAACAACATGACAAATTCATCGATCCATACCCCCTTACCCGATCCATACCCCCTTACCTCAAACTCGATTCATCCCACTCTTACACACTGCCAAAAATAAAAAGGACAGAAGAGAAAAGGGAATCGACTGATATACCTGAAATTGAGCATTCACCCAGATTCTAACGCCTGCTCGGAAAGACCCCTAGCTGCCCAAGCCCCAAACACATAGATCTGGACTTGTGTCGGTAGAACTCGCCGCTCCCGAACAGAACCAGTGTAGACCTCGTCGGCGTAAGTCTCCAGTCGCTGCTCCGGTAGTGATCTCAGCCCCCAAATCTCCGATTCACCGGCACAATCGGCGGCCACAAACCTACTGTCTTAGCTCCAGCGACGATCGACCAAGCCAACTCATGATGCCGACGATGGTGGCGAGTTGTTGTTGTCGGGATCACAAGAGAAGGGAACGCCAGAGATCGAGAACGAAATAACGGGTAGTGGCTAGAGCTTGACGGCGGCCAGATCGATCGAGACGGCTCGCGATCGGTGAGCGACGGACTGCGACGGTGCAGGAAGAAGACGGTGGCAGAGACGTGGTCGGGGTGAGGAATCGCACGGTGGAGATGCAACTGCAATGGCTGGCGACCCTTGTTGCTTTCGGATCGGAAGAGAAGAAGAAGACGGGAGGGTGGCACCGATCGGGCTGGCGACGGCGATGGAGCTTAGCGCGTGATCGGGAAAGCAGAGGAGCGGAATTGGGATGGAGGAGAAAAGTCGCGCCGTGAAGAGAGGAAATGAATCGGTTTTTAATAAAACGCATTAACTCTTCCGTAACAGGTAATCCAAACAGGCTTTGTAAAAGCCTCTTAATTCTCTCCTTATATAGTATCATAAGAATTCCGTTTAAATCCAGAAATTTTTTTAAAAATTCTTGAAAATTTCCACAAGATATTTTATCAATTACCGAGGAGTATATATTTTTTTTTCTCTGGTATTTTACATTCTCCCCCACTTATAAAAATTTGGTCCCCAAATTTCGTACTAACATGCAAAGATTTACTTCAAGCAAGTTTCCGAAAGGACCACATACTTCCTCAAGTGGACAGATGAGACTATCGAGCTCGGATAGTATCTTCCAGCTCCCACATAGCCTCCTCATCGGTATGATGCGGTCATCCAACTTTTACGAGTCGGGTGGTTTTCGTGCCACTATTGTCGCTCCTTGCGACCTAGGCTCCACCCTGGAATCACCTCGTAAGTCGCATTAGATTGAGGTAGAAGTCGGAATCTCTTTCAGAACATAATCATCATGCGACACGTATTTCCTCAGTATAACAAGAAATACGTTGTGAGCACCCGCATGTGTCGGAGGTAAAGCCAACCGATAAGTTACACCTCCATAATCCACGACACAAGATCTGAATAGATCCTCCAACGTTTGAATGTCATGCTCAGACAGTCCATCAGTCCGCGGATGAAACGTTGCGCTAAGCCGAAGCTCTGTGCCCATAGTCTGGTGTAGACTCTGCCAAAATCGCGAGGTAAATCGCGAATCTCTATCCGGTATGGTACTTAAAAGTACCCTACGCAATCAATCGTGATATGTTCCCACTTCCATTCTGAAATGGGAATTTCCTAGAGCAATCTCGCGGGTTTCTAATGTTCAACCTTCACCTACTGGCATACTAAACATCGAGCAGCAAAATCTGCTATAACTCTCCTTATACCATTTCACCAGTATAAATGTTTCAACTCTCGGTACATCAGAGTACCTCAACGGTATATAGCCCATCACAAATGATGTGCTTTCTGTAGCAACTCTTTCTTAACACTGCAACTCCGGAATCCACCATGCCTCTCAGAGACGAGGAAATGTCTTCTCAAAAGAGAAGTCCATCAACCATTCAAAATCCTCTCCACCACACTCCGTAAGTGCATAGAAAACTAAAGAGACTAATCTCACTTGTTGCCGTTCGAACTCTATAGTAGCTACCCAGTAGCTAGTCAAATTCAATGAGCACTTCTGCTCCATACAACTACAAATCCAGAAAATAACTACTAAAGTCACGTCATGTATATGACAGACTATCTCGTGGTTTCTTAACTGTCGTAGGCATAAGATATGCCTCATTCATCTGCATCGAAATCATTCCGATCCCTGAAACGACGCATCTGCGTACATCATCCTTTTATCCACTCTGGAAGGATTACTAATACTCGTGTAAAAGTTAACCGCCGTCTAGGTCTTATCGGTTTCACGACTTACTAAATGATTTCCATCATCACCTTTATCAAACAAGTCCGTGGTATAGTAATGTCAAGCATTCTATCCACATCAACGGAATTAACCGGACCATACAAGGCAAACCATCATCTACGGTGGTTGAGTGCACAACCCTATCTACCACAATCAACAGTGGCCAGGTTACGCAATTCCAACAACTACAAAAGGATCCAATCGTGTTCAGGATACACGATTCTCAAATTCCGTGACGACTAAATCGTTAATTAGTCTAGCAACTTAATCAAAATTCATACAATTCATACCAAGTATGAAATTATCATCTCCACACACCTGCATCCCCCTTTACTCTAAGCTGATGATATATATTAATCATCACACCGACAATGATAATCGTATGACATCATGTCACTACAATATTAGTGCTCCAGTCGTAAACCCACCTTAGAGTATACACATGTGTCTTTGACTGATCTAAATAGATCATCTATCCAAAACAAGGATATTTATCATGACAACTACTGTATTCCATCATCGATAATCGATGCATACTTTCAAAGGTTCATCCCTCTTTTATCAAAGAGTTCTGGATCCTTCTCAAGGAGGAATACTGGGATAGATAAATATCCCCTCCAACATCTCCTATAATCGCAACTCACGTTATTCCGATTCTTTTATAATGTTTAACAACGATGATACTCACAAGACTATCACCCGGTCTGTGATCTTCGATATCAGAACTATTTCCGCAATCATTTCGATCGCCTACTCCACTTGCCTAAGCAACGGCAAGGCTAGGATTTCATCCAAAACTACATCCGAATGCTCTCGGATTATACGCACATCTGAGAGACATAATCATACCATACCTCCAACAAGTTGACCATCCGCAAGGATATGTCTACAGTAAAAGTATGTCTATCAAAGTCTAAGGGCCTCCCTTGACTTCTTAATTATTGGTCCACATCTCACCTGATGGTAGAGATACCACCGACCCACCAGTCGATGTATAGGGATCCTTCTAATTCACACTAGGAATGTTCTAGACAAAGACACTTGTAAACCACAAGTATCTCTCAATATATTAACCTAGAGGGTAAAACTAGAGTAATACCCTGAACGATAAAATATCTGTCGATCCGATCCCAAAGGCTCCACGTAGGTCTCGGCCTTTCTCCGAAGAGAATAAGATCAGATCCAATTGTCCGCGACAAAACGGTCGCATTTCTGCGATGAATGATCCGAGGATTTTTTTCGTAGATCATCTGATCCTATCACTTAAATCTACGAGCTACAACTGTAGAATACAAAATCGATACGACCATTGTCGTATACTCTCTCCTCTGTACAAATCAACTCACATCTGGAGGTAACTGTTGTTGTCTGCTGAATCTTCTAAGATGTCTTCGCGATCTTCGCTGCCGATCTGCTGAAGGGGAGTATCAAGGAACTCCAACCACGCCTGAGGTAGTAGGTCGCTGCTGACGAAATAACCCAATCTTCGGTGACGATCTCTACTGTCGAGACGGTGTATCATCTTCCCGGAATATCCCGGATAGTCTTCAACTGAGTCTTCAAAGTACACTTCCTCCACTGTACTAGTTGCTCACAATAGCAACAGATGAATTGTTCCAACAGATAATCTGACTTCGCGTGTCTTCGTGATCTGCATTGCACGCCCACAATCCCTTAGGTGTCTTTGTTCTGACTTTGCTGATATCCTCGAGAATATCCTGATGATCTGCGGTTGGTCTTCCATAATCGGAGAGTAGCTCAAAGCCTATGCCTCCGATCTTGCTCCTTTTATCCAATAGTCGAAGACTTCTGACTTTAATAAGTTTACCTGTAATATTTGCTTACCGGTCTCCAACTCTTAAACTCTTGTACGGAGTCATTTTTAGACTCCTGTCTCAATCCAATGTCTTTCGGCAGGATCTGATAGAAGATCCCGACATCCAAATCCAACTATAAGTCAATAACTCTGGGTGGCTTTAATCATCCATTCATCTTCTTGAGCTACGACTGCAAGTACAATATCACTAACTGATCACCCTTTCTTGAAGCTCAAGAATTCCTTACAATGCGTCACTAAAAGTGACACGGGGAAATACTCTCTTTCAACATCACTAAACCATGATCAAGTGATATATTATTTCCCGAAGATTATTTTCTGCATTTATCACCAAATACCGACTTGATCCCGATAATGGTATGCAAACAACTCTTCTTTCTCGGTATAACATGAGTTAAGTACTCAAAAGTACTCTCCAAGTTATACATCTCAGTACGAACAACTCAGGAATAAAATCCCCATGAAACATCGTACCCTAGCCTTCCGCTATCTGCATCACAATAGTCTATAAGTCTGTTCATTACCCACAGGTAATGATCTGACTAGCACCGTTAGTGAAAATCTCTAAGGCTGAAATATCTTATTTCAACCAGAAATGTGACGACTTGACCCATGTTTTTCCGACTCGGTATCAGTCGGCTCTCAAAGGTAAATTACCTTCTCGACACAGGTTCAAGACTCACAGACTCAACAGGTCATTCCCGTGGTCAACTCATACCACGGTTACGAATAATAACCAACACACCATAGGTTATTCCCTGGTATAAGCATCTAAGTGCATAACAAACATAACTGGGAGTATAAACCCTAAAGGTCACTCCGGTTGGTCGCCTCGGTGGACGACCCCTACTACAAGTCTGCACAGGCATTATAACTATATTGTATACACCTACTAATCAAGTTTAGAAAAATATCTACTAAACCATAATTTATCATAAATTCTTACCTCGTGCTGCTTGGAGCTCAGGCCGCTGTCCATCACATCTCAAAAACCAAAACCAAATAAATCGACTCCCGAGAATCCAAGACTCGACACAAAAATAACATTGTATGGCATCACAGAACCTTGGGCTCTGATACCAATAAAGTTGTCACGCCCCGAGAGCATGCCGAGCCGAAAATCAAACGGACGACACCTCCCCTGTACGTGGCAACATTTCGGGTTAATACAAGGCCCGTAGGCCCACATCAACAACAATATATATAACAAATAACAAATAACAGCAGCGGAAATAAAGAGCGCATACCCACAACATACATAACAAAAATATACAGGTGTACACCACCTGACAAGTCCACAGTCAAAACCATAAATAAAACATCGACATCACGACAAGTCCATAACAAAACAAGGGTCCATGACATAGGACCAAAATCCATAACCATAAGAAAGAAACAAAATAAACTCCTTGGGAGACATCGGAAAATGGAGATGGGATGGATCGATCGGCGCAGCTCCAAGTCGTCACAAAGCGTTTCACTGCACAGGCGACAGAAAAACCTGTGGTCGGAGGTGGGAGTAAAACTCGTAGTGTCGAGAGAAAACATGTAAATATATGTATCAATATTACATGTCATTCAATAGTTTAATCTACTCGTACAACAAGTATACATCAGCATAACAATAGATATACATGCATATACTAAATAAACTGAACATCAACGATGCTGACATACCTGGCAGTCAACTACTCTATCTTGATCCAACCTGGGCATATAATCACATCATAGGGTATTACAGTATAGTACTTACACAATATCCTAACCTGAGTCAAGGGTATCACTGTGAATATCCGATAGGTATACAAATATCAACCTACTACCATACAGGAAATTCAGTATCATGTATGAATATGTACAAACAAATGCAACAAGCATAGTACATACAAATGCATCATCAAAGTGAGTATACATATAGACTGTATCTGTATGTATACTAATCACCATCATCCATATACATATATATATATATATATATATATATATATATACAAGCAGGTATGTATATATATATAATCATATGCAAAACACGACAATGATCGGCATGCATGGTCATGCCTGCTCACCCCTACTCGCTACCACGACCCCAGTGTGGCCTAGGTAGCACGATATGACAACTATCCCGACTTCAGCCGCCACCACTCTCGAGTGACCGAGTTGGGTAGTATGATCAAGTAGCATATGAGCGTAAAGAGCTCGCTACGCAACGGGGGTCCCTACTGCTGGCCACTCCGACTGACACTGCCAATGAGCGGTCGAGTGCCACGCACCCAGGACAACTACACGCGACTCCAACAACCATCGTCAATAATGGTAGAGTGCGGCACAACAAATACTATGCCCTCACACCAGTTACTCCTCTAGAAGTAACCTGGGAGGCAGGATGACTGACGACTCTCTCTCAACCCCAAGGGGAGACGATGTCGTCAGTATACATGCAATGACATGAGGGTACTGTCGCACATATAGAACATCTACCCTAGACTCTCTGTTTAACAAAGAATCACACCCAATTGATCTGTACACTCTCTACCCTGTAGAGAGTCACTCATCTAATCATGACAAGCTAGGACCATCGGTCCGTAGCGACGCACTGTCCATGACTCACATGACCATTCACACAACCCGTGGTTGGTGAATAAATGTGCTACATACATGTATGGAATAAGTCCTACATCTAGGGTCATACTTATCCACAGAGGACCTTTTTGCCAAATTTACAATTTAGGTCATCCTTCGTACTCTAACATCTACACCCTGCTAAACAGTTAGACCTACTTACATCACATCTGTAACTTCTAGATCATGCTAGGGAACATGTGTTATCAATAATCGAGCACACATATATATCAATGGTAAGTTCAAGCAAACGATAAACAGAGCATGATCAAGGTAATATTAACACCTAACATGTTCATATCTTTGTCTAAATCTGGAAATCATTACATCTACCCGACCAGTAGGAAATTACCTACCTGTTAAATAGCTCCGCTCGCTATCCAAGCGTACATGCATCTGTCACTAATCAAAGTCCTGCAAAACAACATGAACAAATATTAAGTTCTATTTTACAACAAGTGATCGAATCGAATGCTACATGAATTCGTATCCCGATCAACTAGATTGATCTAGTTATCCACTTAACCTAATCTCTGGACACAAACATCCAGATTAACTCACCTTGCTCATCCTCAATTGCATAGCTTCTGGATCCACCATTTAAGTATCAATCTATGGTGATTAGATTGATTCAACCATAATCCATACTTGGTCATTTGCACCTCTAATCAGTGAAATATACCACAAATATTACCAATTCCCTTCTAGCTCTATCTCATTACATAATCACAATCCAAGCATCAGATAAACCCATGAAAAACTTACCCAAACACGTAGGAATGGATAAAAATCTCTGGCCACAACTTCTTTTGATACACAATTATGATCTGATCTATAAATCTCCAAATCAACAACATAATCAACACATCAGTTGATTAATTAATTAATGATATACCTTCACAACATCAAAATTAGGACTTACCTCTCACAATCAATCCACTTGCCAACACCGGATCCACACTAAACCTTGCTGTGAAAATTCACAAATCCACTGTATGAACCACATAACCTAGCAATTACAGCTAAAAGTCAAAGGATCGTTCAAGCTTACCAACCCTATACTCCACCGGCAGTGATCCTTTAATCTGTTTGGTTCGTCGGAAAAACCCAAAGCCAACACCATGAGCAACCCCTGTTGCAGCATAACAACATGACAAATTCATCGATCCATACCCCCTTACCCGATCCATACCCCCTTACCTCAAACTCGATTCATCCCACTCTTACACACTGCCAAAAATAAAAAGGACAGAGGAGAAAAGGGAATCGACTGATATACCTGAAATTGAGCATTCACCGACAGTACTCCCCACTGCTCTGTTCGCCGGAAAGACCCCTAGCTGCCCAAGCCCCAAACACACAGATCTGGACTTGTGCCGGTAGAACTCGCCGCTCCCGAACAGAACCAGTGTAGACCTCGTCGGCGTAAGTCTCCAGTCGCTGCTCCGGTAGTGATCTCAGCCCCCAAATCTCCGATTCACCGGCACAATCGGCGGCCACAAACCTACTGTCTAGCGACGATCGACCAAGCCAACTCATGATGCCGACGATGGTGGCGAGTTGTTGTTGTCGGGATCACAGGAGAAGGAATGCGAGATCGAGGCGAAATAGCGGCGGTGGCTAGAGCTTGATGGCGGCCAGATCGATCGAGACGGCTCGCGATCGGTGAGCGACGGACTGCGACGGTGCAGGAAGAAGACGGTGGCAGAGACGTGGTCGGGGTGAGGAATCGCACGGTGGAGATGCAACTGCAATGGCTGGCGACCCTTGTTGCTTTCGGATCGGAAGAGAAGAAGAAGATGGGAGGGTGGCACCGATCGGGCTGGCGACGGCGATGGAGCTTGGCGCGTGATCGGGAAAGCAGAGGAGCGGAATCGGGATGGAGGAGAAAAGTCGCACCGTGAAGAGAGGAAATGAATCGGTTTTTAATAAAACGCATTAACTCTTCCGTAATAGGTAATCCAAACATGCTTTGTAAAAGCCTGTTAATTCTCTCCTTATATAGTATCATAAGAATTCCGTTTAAATCCAGAAATTTTTTTAAAAATTCCTGAAAAATTCCACAAGATATTTTATCAATTACCGAGGAGTATATTTTTTTTTTCTCTGGTATTTTACAATTTTGGTTTTGTTGCAAATTCTGCAATGAAAATGGTATTCGTCGCAACATTTTACAACGAATTTCATTTTCATCATAGAATTTGCAACGAATCTAGAATTCATTTTAAATTTTGCTACGAATTCTTATTTCATTGCAAAAATTTGCTGCAAATTTTGCAACCAGTTCTTATTTTGTTGTAAAAATATGCAATGAATTTGATTTTTTGTTGTAAATTAAGTCACAAAAGTTAAATTCGTTGCAAAATTAGCGATGATATTTGCGACGAAATTTCATTTATTGTAAATTTGGCATCAAATATATATTTTGTTGTTATTTTTGAGACAAAATCTCTTTTGTTGCAAATTTTATTACTATTTTGCAACTATTTAATAATTTGTCGCCAAATTTATTGTATATTTGCATCAAATTATTTTCGTTGCTAAAATTCATCGCTAATTTTATATTTTTTTGCAGTGGTCGAGATCGAAGTCCTGCCAGATCGCAGTCAGATTTTGATCGGATTACGGTCGGAATCTGCTATAATTGCTATCAAAATCCGATCGAATTGCAATCAGAATTTGACTGAATTGCATTTGCCAGTGCTACAACTGCTGTTGACTGCAATCACGATTAATTCAGATCGTGAAATTTACCTCAAATAGTCACGGTACTGGCAGTCGCAATTCAACGGATTCCGACTATAATCCAATCAGAATCTGACCGCTCAGCAACGATGCCGAATGGTAGAGGTGCTCGAGCGTCGAATGGGAAGTTGAGGTGGGGTGCTCGGGCGTCGAGTGGAGTGTTCGGGGGTGGGAAAAGTGGATGCTCAGGTGAAACAGAGTGTGACAAAGTTACTGTATATTTTCTGTTATTGCACACAACTCTCTGTTTTTTTAATGAAATCATACTCTAACTTTTTTTCTTCAATTTATTTTCATTTTTGTTAAATATCAAATTGATTTAATTATGATATGATGTATGGATAAAGACAAAATTTGTAAATATCTTTCAATGTAAATGATATCTTACACTTTAATTTAAAAAAAAATTGAGGATTTAACTTGTCTAGCAAATTTATAGTTAAATTTACAAAAAATGTAATGCTAGAATTTGATTAGAGATTGCATTTGATGATGACTTCGCATACATGAATGATGAATGGAACAAGTATACGATGAAATTTAGTTTGGATGACTTTCTTAATTGGCTCTAGAGGTTTACATTTGATAACCACTAATTAGGAGAACTATGTTTAAGTAAGTTATTTTTTATTATTAAAAAAATTATATAGTTAGATTTTGAATAATAATCATGGTATTCGCCTTAAAATATTTCAAGGGACAACATTCTAAGTTTATGAAAAATTATAATGTAAGAATTGGACAAGAAGTTGGCTAAAAATTAATTTTTATTTATAAATTAAGTTTTTTGTAAATTATTGTGGGATGCCATGTATCATCTTTTGGTATGCACACTTTGATAAAATAAAATATTATCCTCTAGTGTTGTGTTTTTTGTTGGATTTTGTTATATGAATTTTTCTATTACCAAAGAATCGATTAAAATGATCTAATCCGATGGTCTTAATTGTAAATTTTTATTATTGGATGTAGATTTATATATGTAGAATCTTTTAATCCATCGCTATTAACATTGATGGGTCATTAATGTATTTGAATCAATTATATATATTGGTGTCATCCCTGTAGGAGAATGAACTAGACAACTATTTTATTTTCTCCATCCGATTGAGATTCCAGATCTGTCACCCTTGCACCTATGGAAGATCAAGTCATGTAGTTGATTCCTTATGGATCTTTTTCATGTTCTTCTAGCATAGACAAAAGGATTCAAGTGCATATTTATTGTTTATTATCCATTTTTGTTGCATTTATTTACTGTAGATCTACTTGTAGATCTCCAATAAAATCTTATATCAAATTGTTTGAATTTTTTTATTCATATGCGAATGTAAAATCCATTGATGGATTCAAATTCATCACTTTATTAAGTATATTTAAAATAATTTTACTATTGTAAAAATTTGTTAGAAATGTAAATGGAAAAGGAGGTGGAATGGATGAAGGAAACTTCATTGTGTATGGGATTTTAGTCTCACATTGGAAGTTTCAAGGCTTGATGATTGATTTATATTATTTCACAAACATATATATTGTGAACAAATGTATGGGGAGACTCTCTCTCACTCATGGGTGCGTAGGGGGAGGGGGTGCAAATCCACGAGCCCAGATTGTATTAACCAAGTTGACTCATGTACTAGCACGACCTATGCAAGTTGAATGTCAGATCGGTCAGGACTAAATTTGCCCAAGTGAATGCACCAACATTTTGAACAAAGAATGTCAAATGATCAAGTGATTTAATGACTTTTATTTAGTCTTGAGCATAAAGAAGTGATGAATAATCCATCCACCTACATCCTCTCTCTCTCTCTCTTTCTACCTATGATAGCACTCAGGTGCATTTTAGTTCGTCAATTCCACCAATGCTTAGTGAAAATTGTAGTTTTGCCAATATATTTTGGGAAACGGATGCCCTGTGCTAATCTCAAAACACCACAGAGGTAGGATGAATCTATTTTAAGGAATTTGTCTTGAACACTGACCTCAACTCATTGTTTTCTGAGACTTCATATCTCGAAGGCTCGACACTCGACTTCAGTAACTCAATTTGACCAAATGGACTCGACACTCAGTTCGGCCAGAAAGACTAGACAACTCGGTTTCAACCACTCTTTCAAGGTTGACAATATAAGATTATCAACTCAAGCCTCTCAACAGACAAGTCTAATTTGAGTTGTTTTTTTAAATTAGGACTTCATTTTCTACCTCTGTACATAGATCATCCAACAAACTTTTGTTGCACTAATAATATAATAAAAAAAATTCTTGAATAAAGTGAAGTTCAATTTTAAAAAATTTTATTCTTTCATGTTATAAAAGATTATTTTCAAGCTTGATAACACTTTGATTGTCTAAAAAAAAAATACAATTGGCTTGTATATAAGAATATATTAATAGGACCGAAGCAATAATAGAGAAGGGTAAATAATGTTACTTAAAATTTATAGAGTTGATAGTAAATAAACAAACAAATTAAAAATAAACTAAACAATATAAACATGAATTTAAGTAGTAGAAAAATAAAATGACACAAATATTCAACATGGTTTGACTTCCCTCTTAGATTCCTATTCCACGGCATATGATATGTTATGTGGATCAACCAAATACAATAGCCTAATATATTTACTCCTTTTTAGAAGATATAGAAGTGGAGAAACCTCTTACAAAATATGTATGAAATAGAGTATAGAAAGAGTAAAAAGAATCAAGACAACAATTAAATATATCAATTGTGCATGCAATGTTGTCCTAAAAGGAGAAGAACAACTTATTTGATTTCTTGGTCGATCACTTTGATGTACTTATTATTGTTGCTTCAAATTGCTCTGAGTCCTCTCTTTTATAGAATTTTTTGGATGCCCAAAACCTCTTTTGTGTTCCCGAGTTTGACCTTGATTCAGTCTGACTCATTCGATCAATATCCATTTCCAATCGCTCGGACTCCTTCTAGGCACTCGAATACTGGCATGATAGAATCTCAACAACTTTTGATCGGTTTGACTCCATAGGTTTTTATCTTTCTCCAGTCACTTAGATACTAACATGGTGAAACACCGTGGATTCCCCATCTGTATTAGCTGAAATAAAACTTTGCCACATCACGACGCACTTAGACATGATCTGGACTAACCTTACTTGGACTCCGGTCGCTTGGATGCAATAAGGTACCTGAATTCCTCTGATCTGGTTGATCTAATTCAATTTAAAATCTAAGTTCATGCATCATATAGTTAGTACACAAAAGAGTATATCTATGCAATAACTTAATTATTTCCTCACTTTTGACTCCCAATAGAATGATGTCTAACTCAAGTTTACCTTGTCTATAGAAATAGTGGTATCCACTCACTATCTTCTAAAATAGAAGATTATTCAAACTTACC
The DNA here is from genome assembly GCA_025175895.1 of Wurfbainia villosa. Classification (NCBI taxonomy): domain Eukaryota; kingdom Viridiplantae; phylum Streptophyta; class Magnoliopsida; order Zingiberales; family Zingiberaceae; genus Wurfbainia; species Wurfbainia villosa. The sequence continues at coordinate 10,601,568 of CM045991.1, read as the reverse complement.
TTACTTGGGACTTCCAAGACTTACCTTGTCTAGGACCTCCATGACTTGCCTTGTCTAAGACTTTCAGGACTTGTCTTGTTTACCTGACCACCTTGCCATATCATACTTTTGGACTCCACCTTCAAGCTTCTATACTTGCACACTTGACATACAATATTAGATCATCAAACTTCTAACTTTAAACTATGTTTCATACATCTAAACATAAGTTTGATCTCATTGTGCCCCAAGCACCAACAATCTCTCCTCCCCCCTCCCCCCTTTTTGATGTGTGGTAACTTTGTTCAAATTCAAGAGGAAAAAATACATAAATGAATGCACTCTCCCACTAAATAATAGATCAAAATCTCTCCCTTTGTTTTTAAAATAAATAATTTAACTTAACTCTCTCATTTTCTCCCTCTTTGACATACATAAAAAGATTACACAATAAAATAAGAAAATATAAGACAAGTATGATAACACCAACTTAAGCATGTCAAAACAAAACTAGTAGACTATGTAGAGTAAAACAACTTTTGCATGAAGTCAAAAAATCATTTTTAATCTAAGTTAAATTTTTAGTTAAACAAATTTAAGTTCCAACTAAAGTTAACTAAGATAAAAAAACAAATCAAAATAGAATAAGTGAGTCAATTTTCAAAAATAAGTTAAGTCAACTATTAAGTAACTAAATCAACTTCCAAATAAAATTAGCAAGTTATTTCATATGTCTGGTAAACAAATCATGCTTCAATTAAACTTTTAAGTTAAATAAGTTGACCTTCAAGAAACTAAGTGAGATAAATCAAGTTAAGTCAAGTAAATCAACTTTCAAGCATTAAGTGTGATAAATCAAATCAAATAAGTTAATTTTTAAGCATCAAGTGTGATAAATCAAGTCAAGTCAAACAAGTCAATTTTCAAACATCAAGTTTGATAAATCAAGTCAAGTCAAATAAGTCAACCTTCAACTAAAAAAGATAATTTAAGTAAGCCAACTACCAAAATTTAGTCAATTATTAAGTCAATTTACAATTAAGTTAATAAGTCAAGCAAAAAGTATATTAAGATTTAGTTCATAAACTTGGCTAAAACTAATACAAAATATTCTAATAAGAAGCATGTGGATCTATTATGTATAGACCTAATTTCCTTTTAAGTATACAAAATTTTACTTCTATTAAAGATTTTGTAAATGTTAAATACGGAAAATTTAAAATACTAAAATAAAATGGCCAAAGAATTAAGAAAATGATCCTGTAAATTTTTCGAGATTTTTATGAATTTTTCTGGATTTAAACGATGCTTGTATGGGGTATTTACGAGGATAAAATAAATAGGATTTTGGAGGGCCTATTTGAAATATCAATTTTTGAGGGGTTAATGTGTTAACTAAAAACCTAGGGTTAACTCGAGATGACTTTTTTTTTTATTCCCGATTTCTTTCCTCCGCCGTTTCTCTTCCGCGGATCCTTTTCTTCCCCATTTCGTGTGATCGAGTTCATCCCGGTCGCCACCATCTTCACCGACGACCAGGGTTGTCGATTTGTCGCCCGAGAGCTTGGGGTCGGCCATCTCTCTGCAAGCGTCGGCGAACGCGATCGCCGACCGTTCCTTTGCCGCGACGAGTTGCTCTTTCCTCTGTTGTCCGACCTCGGTGTTGCACCGCCGCCGCCGCTGACGCGAGCCTTTTCTCTTCCCCAACGCGCCTGCAAGCATCAGATCGCTGCCCGGCGCATTATGCGCTCACTGTCCATAGTCGACGGCCTTCTCTGCCACTGGACCACCACCGCGTGCTAATCTAGGGCTTGGATTTCTGTCGGAGTAGACGATGGCGTCGGCAGTGGGTTTTGACCAGAAATTGTGACTCTCTGTCGGAGCTAGCTCAAAATCGGGGATTTAGGGCAACGACGGATCTTCTTGCTCCGGTGAACAGGGTTGAGGGAAATTGCTGTTGGAATGTATACTGAAAGCCTAGCTCTTTTTGTATGAACATTTTATTTTGAAATAAGAATCACATAATCATTGTTTGCACTTTATATATTTATTATATGTGTGCATATTGTCTAATATTTTACATTGTAGATAACATGGTGCTTGGTGTGGTACAGAAGATCATGTTATCAGTTCCTTGTAAAATATAAGTAGAGGCTCACAACCAAGATGGTTTTGGACAAACCATTGGCATGGTTGTAGTGTAGCTTGGTATTGTTTTGTCTTGAACATAAAGTTACACTAGTACACTTAGGTGTATTGAGCAGGACCGACATAGAGGTGATTCAATTTATTGCTGACTACATAATTGAATCCAACCTCAGATATTATGTTGTACATGCTCTTAATCCCGATATAATAATGGGCACATGTACTTAGTATTTATTTCTTTGATTTACCAGAGGGTGAGATTTAGATGGATTAAATCAATATGCCCGGTAAGTAGGGAAATAATATTATTTATATGGTGTGCCGTTGATTATAGGAGGAAACTGTGTCCTATATATTAGGTTGATGATGTCCCCATGAGGAGCTCATAAGGTTCATCATGTAAACCCAGCTGGTTGACTTAGTCAACATGATGATAAGGTTGAGTGGTACTACTCGAGGAATTAGATGTTAATTAATTGATGGTCAGTAAATCAATTAATTGATGGACATTCGATATCTTAAACACGGGGAGATAAATGTACAAATAATATATGGAGCCCATATTGATTTATGGGGGTTGGTGAGGTAGTTCAATGATGATCCTCTAGTGGAATGGAACATCATTGATGGATCAAGTTTGTGTGGTTCCGATCCATCGGGTGGCCAAGATCCAACTCCTCCTTATGGTCCCTATCGTAGCCTAATATAATCCTTGTGAAGTCTAGATCCAAGAATGTAAAACAAAACCTAGAACCAACGGTTGGGATTAAATCCCTAGATCTGATGGTTAGGATGAAACCCTAGAACCAACGGTTGGGATTAAATCCCTAGATCCGATGGTTAGGATGAAACCCTAGAATCGAGGGTTGGCATTAAATCCCTAGATCCGAGGTGGCCGGCGGTTCTCCTTCATTTGGTGGCCGGCGCATCATCCATTTGATCCTTGGCCGGCGGTTGCACCAAATTTCCTAATTTGGTGGCCGGCTCTAGAAAGGATAGGTATTTGTAAGTTCTTCACTTTGTTCGCAGCGGACAAGGTAGAGAAGAAAGTGATCTAGAAGGCTTCTACTCATGGAGGATCTTCGTCCACACGTCGTCCACGAGAAGGATAGGACATACGGTAAAAGATCGTGAGGTATAAAGTTATTTTAACTTTATTTACAGATCTGAGCTTGTTCTTTTATGTTTTGATTATGCATGTGTAAATTAGTAAATATATTGTATAATCATGGACCCCGAAGACAAACACAAAAACCGGCGATCCGTTCATCGTCTCTTCCGTGGCTAACCAACTAGAAGAGTTGTGTTGCTTGAACAACTAGTTTGTTCAAGCGACCACTCAAGTTGTTAGCACGACGACGAAATGGTTGTGCTAAGGAAGCTCATCCTATCCGGATTAATTCTTTCATTAGTGAAAATTTTAATCCGGGGACATGGGAGCCAATGAGCCTCCGAAGCAAGCCCCGACAAGTGGTATCAGAGCCACGGTTTCCGGTTTTGTGTGTTTAGGATTCAGTTAATTTTTTTATGCATTTTTCATATATTATATGTGCCGGATAATAGTAGGATATGCGTAGTTTAACTCTTTGGTTGCAGGCATAAGATCCGACTATTATGGCCATATGTGTGTTTGTGAATGGATGTGTGTAAATATTTATTATTTGAATCCTCGGGGTTGACGAGGCTAGATTAGTATTTAATTTTTGTAATTAAATACGGCATTGTTTAGCCGCTCATTTTAGTTTACTTTCGATCTAGATTATTTGTACACTCCTTCGTGGAGTATAGTGTTGGGGGATCGCTTGGCCGGCTAGAGGGGGGTGAATAGCCCTCGTTCGTTGGATGTCGTAATTCACTCATCTACAAATGTCGTTAATATACGCAGTGGAATAACAATAGAAATAACAACAACACAAGCACAATCAATACACAAGAATATACGTGGTTCGGAACCAAATGATTCCTACTCCACGGGTGAGCTCCTCGAGCTCTAGTTATGCGCACGACACTAACTAAACTCCTTCTCGACTACATGTTGGAGGTGGAGCAACCTCTCACAAGTTATTACAACAAGTAATATGAAATACAACAAGAAATACAAAGACAATACAAAAGAAAACTTTTACACAATTGCTTTGATCGCTTTCTTATTGCTTGCTTTTGCTTGCTCTTGAAGGTGTGGAATGCAACAACAATTCCCCTCCAAAGTCACCTCAAAAGCCTTTGGCGAAATCCTCCAACTCGTGCTCCTTTTATAACCTGCATCAAGCTGTTTTCGTGCCCATCAGTCGACTGGTCCCGTAGCCGTTGTCTCACAACGGCCAGATCCACATTCGTTAAGTTCCAACGGATCACACATCAGTCGACTGATGGTACCCATCAATCGACTGATCAACCATCAGTCGAGTGCTGGCGAGCTCGACTCCATTCTGTGCCCGTGCACAGTGTCATCAGTCGACTGCCATCCCTCGGCGATCGGTGATCCCAACAACGATCATTGCCTTCCCATGGCGGTCGGTGATCATCGAACTTAGTTGGTCGAACACTGGTCGAACCCATACGACCTAGAGCAGTCGACTGGCACCTATTCCAGTCGACTGATGTCGGGTAAAACCTCAAACATATCGATGTTTGAGCCTCCGACACTCAGTCTTAGCCACTTGGCCAAGTCCACCTTATCCCTCATGGAGTTCCCCACCGAAGCTTTCTTCCCTCGGCCTACGTCCCTCGGATGCGCCAAGCGCACGGCTTCGCAACGCCATCCTTCGCGTGTCATGCCCTAGAAGTATGCTTCCCTTTGGGCTCACTCCATTCTCTCCTCGTCCGGCGGTCCCTCGGATGCACCAAGCGCACGGCTTCGCAATGCCATCCTTCACCGACTCAAGGACCTGAGCCTAGTGAACTTGCCAAGTTCTCAAGACTTCCCAAATGCACCAAGCGCACGGCTTCGCAATGCATTTCTCACCAAGCACCAAGCGCACGGCTTCGCAATGCTTTGGATTTCCCATGCCAAGCACCAAGCGCACGGCTTCGCAATGCTTTGGACTTTCCCATGCCAAGGGTTCCCCCTTGGACTTCCACACCAAGCTCCATGCTTGGATTTTCCATGCCAACCCCATGTTGGACTTTCCCATGACAATCCCATGTCATGAGTTTTGTCTATCATCAAAATATCATCAAGGTACTGCTCGAGTCAATCTTGAGTCAACCTGGGCCGATTTCACCAACAATCTCCCCCTTTTTGATGATTGACAAAACTATCATCTCAAGTCTACCAATTCTCCCATATTGGCAATTCTCATATCCCAATGAGAATTCCAACGAACCCTAATTGGTAACTTGGTAACTTCTCTCCCTTTTTGACATTACATCAAAAAGGTCCTCCCCAAGGGTATGAATGTCTCATATCCCAATGAGATCTTACAATCTCTCCCTTGGAGGAACACATGCCTACAATCTTTCTAGTGATCCCATATCACTTAAAGAGAGACAACCCAATTTTCCTCCCATGAGGAAATACACATCCATCTTCCCAAGATGGATACCTCCCCCTAGAGGCTTGCTCCCCCTTGACCATTGCACCAACAATGTCTTTGGAGAGTCCCTAAGCCAATAGGAACATTAACCAAATCAAAATTAAGGCAAAGTTCAACAATGAACTCTCATCCACCTTAAAATTGATACTCACCCTCAACCCAACTCCTAATCCATATCCAATGGATTTCCACCCTCTCTAATGCTCTCCCAAGCATATCCTAGGGTTAGGAGTGGTTAGGGGACCAAAACATGGCTAAACATGGGCCTAACTATCATTATCATCGTACCGATCGCCTCCATATACCGATCGATAATCGATTATAGCGTCAATTTCGTAAAATGGATTTTCGAAATCCATAAGTAAATATACATAATTTTAAAAATCTTGAAAATGCATACGTATAATACTTATCCTAAGCACTATGGGTGAAAAATATTAGAAATTTATTTTACCAATTAAATTAGAAGATTGATACAAAGTTCAAAATTTAAGAAAAGCTTCAATAAAGAGCCATCTTTGTATCATCCCATTCAATGGTGATAGCTATCAAAAGATAGGCTTCACCAAGGTTTTTCAAAATGTTTTCAAAATGTTTTTCAAACCTTTATTTTCTTTTTCCTAAACATCTCACCAATATCTAGATGTGTAAAACACATACAAGTCAAATTTTTGTGAGATGTGGGTTTTGTTTTGTTTATGTTTTCATGCATATTTCTAGGCAACATTATTTGATTTCTTTCAAATTATGCCATAGTCCTTAACTCCATTTTAATTCATGCATGATATGATTATGGCATAGATATGATATAGATAAAAACATATGCCAATATCATGATGTCATGGCATGTGAATGAAACTTAAGCATACATGACATCTAAACATAAATCTAAACATGATAATGACATTTTTATAGATGAAAATGAAAATGATGTCATGACATGGCAAGGCAAATAAAGCATGGCAAGAAAAATATACTAAGGTATAAAATACCTAAGTGTTAAAATCAATTTTCCATTTCTAGGGATTAAATTCATTTTGCCTTAATGCCATTATTTCCTTAGTGTGCCAAAACCCCAAAATAGCACACCACGACCTCTATGACCTAATTGTGCCAATTTAAATCATTTTTAACTTCTCAAACCATATTGGCACACCCTAATGTGTCAACTCACAATGGCTAGGTTAACCACCCATCCACTTAGGGTTGACACACCCTAACCCATTTAGCGTGAATCGATCACGCTTTTAGGAACCCAATATCTATTGGAGCTCCTTGGGTTAACAAGGTATTCTCTAGGGATAACTTCCCTAGATACCTTCCTAATGACCCTTTTAGGCTTTGAAGCCATAGTCTTTTGGGTCTTTCCTAGGTCAACTCTAGAGGTGACTCCTCCATTGACCTTCTTAGTGGCTACATTTGATTTCTTTGAGATGTTAGCCACTAAACACATACCATGGCTAGACTTAGGGATGACTTCCCTATTAGCCTTGGTTTTCCTAGACCTAGATGTGGTTCCATAATTAAATGGAACATTATGGTAGGACATAGGTTTGTGACCCAAACCCTTCTTGCCCTTAGATGTTTCTTGTTTCCTAGGTCTTGACTTTTGTGCATTAGACCCCTTAACCGAATTTGATATTATTGCTAGGGTCTTCTCCAATTTCTCTAGCCTTGACCTCAAGGCTTGGTTTTCTAACTCTAATTTTCCCAATTTTGAATTTTCATTTATCTTTTAGGAAATGTTTTTCTTCTTAGGCATATGCCTAGATTTCTTGGGATTAACACCCAAGTTTTCTTCAATTCTCCTAATTGACTCCCTAGGTAAAATAGATCTAGTGTTTTGAGTCCTAGGTTTGTCCTTAGAGAAACTAACATGCTTGGCACCTAAGCAATAAACCTTATTATTTCTCTTAGCATGCTTTTCATTTATAATTGCAAGAGAACTAGAGTAATTCTTAGCATGCTTTTTAACTCTAGGAACTAAAGGTGCATTAAATAAATTTACCTTAGGGTTAGCTTGGGAAGCTCCCCCTACATAAGTCACACCTTCTTGCCCTTTCTTCCTCCCCCTAGGGCATTGGCTTCGGTAGTGTCCCTTTTGATTGCATTTGAAGCACACAATGTGCTCTTTGCTCTTGATTTTGGGAACACTGGCATCCTTTGATTTTGGGTTGAATTTCGGTCTTGATGCCTTTTCCTTAGCCAATTTAGGGCATTTGCTCTTGTAATGCCCTTTCTCCCTACACTCAAAACATATTATGTGATTTTTATTTAAAATAATAACGCTTGAGTTACCTAGGGAGGTGGTGGAGGCCTCTTCACTGTTGGGGATCGATTGGCCGGCTAGAGGGGGGTGAATAGCCCTCGTTCGTTGGATGTCGTAATTCGCTCGTCTACAAAAGATTAGCGCAAGCGGAATATGCAAATAAAGACAAGCAAATAGAAATTACAAGAAAGCAAACGCTAACAAGAAGATGTAACGTGGTTCACGGCTACGCCGCTAATCCACGGTCCGATTCGTCAAAGGTGAATCACTCCTCCAAAACCAATCCAATATTGGTCTCTCCTTTGCACCAAGCTAGGTGGAAGTAACCTTCACAACCAAGATCACTCTTCTACAATGGAATGAAGATTAAAGCAAGTAGAGGAGTGGGAAAATGTTTAGGGCACTTTGGGAGCAGTTGGGCGTTCAAGGATTAACCCCCCAAAGCCCCATCCCCTTCCTTTTTATAGAGGAAGAGGGTTTCTTCCCGTTGACACAGGAGAAGTCGACTGATGCCCTCAATCAGTCGACTGGTCCTGTAGCCGTTGCCCAATAACGGCCGCTTTCCACGTTGGATACCATCCAGCAGATCGCATCGGTCGGTGATCCTACCATCATCGGCCGATCGATGCGATCATCGAGTGCTCAACTCGAGTCGACCCATGCGGCCCATGCAGTGGCATCGATCCGACCGCCATTCCTCGGCAGCATGATCGCCGACATCGATCGCCACCGATCCATGCAAATGACCAAGCACTAAACTGGTCTTATACCAGTCGATCGACCCATTGACTCAGATCAATCGACTGCCATTCCCTGGCAGTCGACTGGTGTCGGGAAAACCCATCCGACACTTGGCCAAATGGCCAAGTTTCACCTAAGAGCTACCCCTTCCCGGGTTACATTCGCTCACTCCCATCTCTCGGAGTCCTCGCCTTGAAGTTCTCTTCGCTTCGGCCACGTTCACGCTCGGCATCGAGCGCGACTGCGCAATGCTCCTTCGTGTCTCTTGCCTCGAAGTCTACTTCCTTCGGCTTCACTCCAAGCTTCTCGTCCGGCGGTCCCTCTGATGCTCCAAGCGCATGGCTTCCGCAAAGCTATCCTTCACCGACTCCAGGCACGAGTCATGAGATGTGAAACTCGCCACGGCTCCATGTGCGAATTACTAAGTCCTGCACGACTTCAACGCACATATCAAATCAACATATCAAACTAACTTAAACCCTTTGTCACACCATCAAAACCATATTACGGCAAGAGATTGCCCTAACAATCTCCCCCTTTTTGATGTGTGGCAATCCGTTTAAGTTAGGTAAAAACATTTGATATAAATTTTAAAGGAAAGAAAGCATGTAAACATAAACATGATATAGCAACATGCAACTCCCCCTTAATCCATGAAACTCCCCCTTAATTTCTCCCCCTATCATTATTAACTTAAACATAATCATTTCTCCCCCTTTGACACCATCAAAAAGATTATCACTAAGTTAAAAGCACATGGCATCAAGTCTAATAGAAAGAAAATACCACAAGTTGATTTAAAATCAGAATTCAGCCTTTACTGGTTTGATATTCTCATCAGATCGCTGTTGATTACGATCGCACATACTTTTCGGGATTTCTGATTTCTGGGGTGAATTTTAGAAATGCATTAAAAATTCCAGAAATTTTGAAAAATCATGAAATTTGGGGAACACATTTCTTTTAAGTATATTTATCAGTGAAAAATATGTTTTCATGAAAAATCATTATATTTCCATGTATTTGCCAAAAATCCAAAAGCTTTAAAAACTACTAGGTTTTTTATCATAAGAGTATCCATTTTAACACCTAGTCTTGCATCCAATTGTTTCAAAACATGAATACATGTATTTTAAAGTAAGAAATTGTTTTGAAAACATAAGAAATATCCAACCATGATCTTTGGGCAATATGTCTATCAATTAAACATAAGCCTTCCCCATGATTGGTCTATTATTGCTATTTTGATACTTTAAATGACCATCTAAATGCCATAGGCATTAGTGGACATTTGTATCATCCTAACATCTCACTCATGCTTAAATTTTCAATCAAGGTAGCCTATGGTGAGTGTGAGATGCATCCTAGGGGGGTATTTGTATATACTTAACCCTTGTATTCATGCAATTCTATCATGGTTAAGTATCAACCCAATAATCCTCATGATCATAAAGGCATATATGAATGAATTCTACATTATGATCATGAAACTCATGTATTCATCAAATAATAGTCATGCATTAGGTATTATATGATGATAATAAACAAAGTATCACCTAAAGCATGATTCAACCCTATTTCCCATGATTATGTGCCAAATATCAATAGCATAAATCATGATTGCTAACATACATAGCAATTACATTAATCATCATGATTTAAGCATTATCATCTATTTATGAGCACGTTATCATCACCCAACACTATTCTAAAAATGTTGTCCCGCCATCCTAAGTCAACCAAAATATGATATAGGTTAATTCCATATGGTTGAATACCCTAGGGTTTTCCTAACCCTTAAGGATGGATTTTGGAATCCAAAATAAGTTCTTTCCTATTGGGTTCACTAAGTATTCCTTGGGGATCCATTTCCTAGCTATTACTTTCTTCTTATCTTGTCCCCTAGCAATTAGGCATTTATAGGCCTTTTCATTTTTCTTTTCTTTGTATCCTAGGCCCTTTTTATTGAAGCTTGCCCTTTGGCTCCCAATAATCATATTTTGTGAATTTTTCTAGGGCTTTGGTTAAATAGTCTACCTTTTCCCTTAGGGCCCTATTTTCATTTATACATGCATCACTAACATCTAATGGCACATAAAGATCATGTGAGCATGCATCATTTAAGCTAGAAGAAATATTATCATTTAAGCATGCATTTTCTAGCTTATTTTCCAATGCCTTAATTTGATTAAGCATGCTTTTATTTTTCTTTTTCATTCCAAATAAGTCCTTAGTTAAACTAGAAATTATGGAAACTATTTTCTTAGGAGAGGCATTCGTTACCATAATTTCCATGTCCTCTTCTTCTTCGGATGATGAGGATGTAGAAGCTCCCCCTTCATTTGAGCTCTCCCCACTTGAGCTTGATTCTTCATTTTCGGTGGAGGAGGAGCAATCCGAGTCATGAAGAGCCATTAGTGCTAGGTTGGAATAGACATGCTCTTCTTCTTCGGATGATGATGAGGAAGCAAGGTCATCCCATGTCTTTGCTTTGAGTGCCATGGCCTTCCCTTTTCCTTTTGCCTTCTTTTCTTCTTCCTTTCTCTTGCTCCCCTTCTTCTTCCTCTTTTCTTCTTTCTTTTTCTTCTCTTCCTTGGGCTAGGTGTGACGTAGTCAGCCTAGTGGGGACTGACACAATAAACCATGTCCTGAACCAAGTGGGTATAAGATTGTTAGGGCAATCTCTTGCCGTGATATGGTTTTGATGGTGTGGCAAAGGGTTTAAGTTAGTGTGTTATGTTTATTTGATATGTGCGTTGAAGTCGTGCAGGACTTAGTAATTCGCACATGGAGTCGTGGCAAGTTTCACATCTCATGACTCGTGCCTTGAGTCGGTGAAGGATAGCTTTGCGGAAGCCGTGCGCTTGGAGCATCCGAGGGACCGCCGGACGAGAAGCTTGGAGTGAAGCCGGAGGAAGTAGACTTGAGGCAAGAGGCGAAGGAGCATTGCAGCCGTGCGCTTTGATCTGAGGGGCGTGGCGAGCGAAGAGAACTTCAAGGCGAAGGACTCAGAAATGAGAGTGAGCGATTGTAACCGGGAGGGTAGCTCTTAGGTGAAACTTGGCCATTTGGCCAAGTGTCGGATGGGTTTTCCGACACGGTCATTGCCGATAAAATGGCGCATCCCTGATGTGTAGCTCGGTTGGTATCTGGCCGGCCCCGGTTTGTGCGTGATCGGCCCGCCATCGTTAGCGATCATTGCCAAGATATCATCTAAGGCTGATCGGTAGTCAATAGGGTTTTAGCCCGCGAACCGCTCGTAGCGGCCAGGCGGTCGACTACGAAGTCGTGATCGGGTGAGGTCGGCGATCGGCGCGAGTTCCGTTGACGAACAACGCGGTCGGCATCCGGCGTGTTGAGGCGTTATAGTAACGTGATCGGCGCCATGGGCGGCGTGATGGCGATGGCGAGGAAGAAGTTAGCCCTCTCTATAAAGAGAGGGTGTGAGCCTTTGAGAGGCTAATGCTTAAGTTCCAAACAATCTTCCTAGTGCCCCACAAGCTCTAAACTCTTCTTACTCGCTTTTACTCCATTCTATTTGTAAGAAGAGTGATCTTGATTGTAAAGGTTACCTCCACCTAGCTTGGTGCAAAGGAGAGACCATTTAGTGGATTGGTTGAGCGGAGTGATTCACCGAGGACGAATCGGGGACCGTGGATTAGCGGCGTAGCCGTGAACCACGTTACATCTTGTGTTAGCATTGTCTATTTCCTTTGCTTTGTTTTTATTTGTTTAATTTGCTTGTATTGTTGTTTCAGCGCTAATCTAATTGTAGACGAGCAAATTCCGATAACTAACCAACGAGGGCTATTCACCCCCCTCTAGCCGGCCATCCGATCTCCTACAAGTGGTATCAGAGCCAGGTTGCTTGTCACCGGACTAACCGCCGCAACAAGCCCTACATCAAAAATGGCCGGCTCCAACATCCACCCACCGAAGTTCGACGGCGAATTCTCTTGGTGGAAAAGGAGAATGGAGGTATTCTTCGAAACCGATTTCGATATTATGCTTATAATGGAAAATGGTTTCGAGTTGCCTAGGGATGAAAGGGGTGAGCCAATAGAGAAGTCAAGGTGGAATAAGAAGAGAGAGGAGCACCTTGCAAACTCAAAGGCAAAACATCATCTTCTCAATGTGCTCCCTCAACAAGAGATCAACCGGATCGGAGAATGCACTAGCGCCAAAGAGATGTGGGAGAAGCTTGTAGAGCTTCATGAAGGCACCTCGGAGGCCAAGCTTGCAAGGAGAGACCTCCTCCGCTCCCAATTATCCAATATAAAACTAGAAAAGGGAGAAAAGGTAACCTCACTACACTCTAGGTTTAAAGAAATTTTAATTGGGCTAACAAGTGTAGGTGAGAAGCTATCAAACCGGGACATGCTCATGAAGGCTATAGATGCCTTTCCCCGGTCCTCAAAGTGGAGTTCCATGGTGGACTCCTTCTATATGTCCAAGAACTTGGAAGTAAGTACCTTGGAGGAGTTCTTCTCGACAATGGAGCTCCACGAAACGAGGCTTGAAGGAATTCAAGAAGAGCCAAGAATTCAACCCTCAAGAGGAGTAGCATTGTTGGCAAACAAGGGGAAGAAGAAGATGGAAGTCCCCTCCTCCTCCGATGATGAAGCCTCCTCCTCCTCCATGGATAGCACCGAGGAAGCCTACATGGTAAGGAAGGTGAGGCGTGTATTTAAGAATTTTAGATTTGATAAATCAAATGATAGGAATAGAAGACCAAGGGGGAAGGTGATATGCTACAATTGCCAAGGAGAGGGACACATAAGGGACAATTGTCCTCTCCTAAACAAAAGCAAGGAAGAGAGGAAAAAGAAGGAAGAGGAGAAGAAGGCAAAAGAAAAAGGGAAGGCCAAAGCATTCAAGGCCAAGACATGGGATGATCCTTCCTCATCCTCCTCCTCATCATCGGATGAGGAGAATGCCTTTGTCGCCAATTTGGCCTTGATGGCCTTTGACGATTTGGATTGCTCCTCCTCCGAAAATGAAGGATCAAGCACAAGAGGAGAGAGCTCAAGTGAAGGGGGAGCCTCCTCCACATCATCCTCCTCCTCATCATCGAAGAAGAAGAAGAGGACATGGAAACTATGGTAGCGAAAGCCTCTCTAGTAAAATAGTTTCTATGATTTCTAGTTTAACTAGGGATTTGTTTAGAGCAAAGAAGAAAAATAAATGCATGCTAGATCAAATTAAGGCATTAGAAAATAAGCTAGAAAATGCATGCTTAAATAATAATGATACTTCTTCTTGTCATGATGATGCATGCTCACATGATAATTATGTGCCTTTAGATGTTAGTGATGCATGCATAGAAGAAAATAGGGCATTAAGGGAAAAGGTAGATTATTTAACCAAAGCCCTAGGAAAATTCACAATTGGCTCCAACACCTTGAATATGATCATAGGGAGCCAAAGGGCAAGTTTTAACAAGAAAGGCCTAGGATATAAAGAGAAGAAAAATGAGAAGGCCTATAGATGCCTAATAGCTAGGGGACAAGACAAAAACAAAGTAATAGCTAAGAAATGGATCCCCAAGGAATTTCTAGTGAACCCCATAGGTAAAAATCTATTTTGGGTTCCAAAATCCATCCTTAAGGGTTAGAAAACCCCTAGGGTAGTCAACCATATGAACTTGACCTATATCATATTTTGGTTGACTTAGGATGACGGGACAACATTTTTAGATAGTGTTGGGTGATGATAACGTGCCCGTAAATAGGTAATAATGCTTAAATCATGATGATTAATGTAATTTCTATGCATATGTGTAATCATGGTTTATGATTTTGATATTGGGCACATCATCATGAGAAATAGGTTTAAATCATGCTTTAGGTGATACTTTATTTATTATCATCATATAATGCCTAATGCATGGTTATAATTTGATGAAAACATGTATTTCATGATCATAATGTGAAATTAATTAATATATGTCATTATGATCATGTAGGTTGTTAGGTTGATACTTAACCATGATAGAATTGCTTGAATATATTGGTTAAGTATATATATACAAATACCCCCCTAGGATGCATCTCACACTCACTATAGGCTAACTTGATTGCAAACTTAGCATGGGTGAGATGTTAGGATGATACAAATGTCCACTAATGCCTATGGCATTTAGATGGTCACTTAAAGTATCAAAATATCAATAATAGACCAATCATGGGGAAGGCTTATGTTTAATTAATAGACATATTGCCCAAAGAACATGGTTGGATATTTCATATGTTTTCAAAACAATTTCTTACCCTAAAATACATGTATTCATGTTTTGAAACAATTGGATGCAAAACTAGGTAGCTAACTTGACACTAGAATGATCAAAAACCTAGTGGTTTTTAGAACTTTTGGATTTTTGGCAAAAACAAGAAAATATAATGAGTTTTCATGAAAAACTATTTTTCATTGATAGATATACTTAAAAGAAATATGTTTCCAAAATTTCATGATTTTTCATATTTTCTGGAATTTATAATGCATTTCTGAAATTCGTCCAGAAAATCAGAAATATGGATTCATTTGTGCGATCATTGCCATCGCGATATGATCGGTCGTGTAAATCAGAATATCGAAGGCCGATTTCAGTTTATAAACCTCCTACAAGTATACTTGATGCCATCAACAAGTGGTACCCAATTTTAAATCAACTTGACATATTTTTTCCTCCATTATACTTGATGCCATGAGCTTATAACTTAGTGTTAATCTTTTTGATGGTGTCAAAGGGGGAGAAATAAGTATGTTTAAGTTAATCACATTAGGGGGAGAAATATATGTAGGGGGAGAAATATATTGTAGGGGGAGAAATATATGATAGGGGGAGAAAATTTGCATAGAGAATTTCATGGATTAAGGGGGAGTTGCATGTTGTTATATCATGTTTATCTTTACATGCTTTCTTACCCTTAGAATTTATATCAAATGTTTTTTCCTAACTTAAACGGATTGCCACACATCAAAAAGGGGGAGATTGTTAGGGCAATCTCTTGCCATGATATGGTTTTGATGGTGTGGCAAAGGGTTTAAGTTAGTGTGTTATGTTTATTTGATATGTGCGTTGAAGTCGTGCAGGACTTAGTAATTCGCACATGGAGCCGTGGCAAGTTTCACATCTCATGACTCGTGCCTTGAGTCGGTGAAGGATAGCTTTGCGGAAGCCGTGCGCTTGGAGCATCCGAGGGATCGTCGGACGAGAAGCTTGGAGTGAAGCCGGAGGAAGTAGACTTCGAGGCAAGAGACGCGAAGGAGCATTGCGAGCGCCCCGATCTGCCGGGGACGTGGCGAGCGAAGAACTCAAGGCGAAGGACTCAGAAATGAGAGTGGCGATTGTAACCGGGAGGGGTAGCTCTTAGGTGAAACTTGGCCATTTGGCCAAGTGTCGGATGGTTTTCGACACGACCGAGCCATAAAATGGCGATCAATGCTATCAGTGTAGCTACGGCGGTATCTATTGGCCAGTTTTATTAGCGGCGATCGCCATCGTTAGCGATCCGCCAAGATAACGATCGGCTGGCGGCCGATCGGTAGTCGATAGGGTTTAGCCAGAACCGCTCATGCCGAGGCGTCGACTACGAAGTCGGCCGATCGTGGTGAGGTCGTGATCGCCAAGAGTTCCGTTGGACAACAACGGTCGGCATCCGACGTGTTCGGAGGCTGTTGTAGTGACGGCGGCGCCATGGGCGTGGTCGGTGATGGCGCTAACAGGAAGAAGTTAGCCCTCTCTATAAAAAGAGAGGGTGTGAGCCTTTGAGAGGCTAATGCTTAAGTTCCAAACAATCTTCCTAGTGCCCCACAAGCTCTAAACTCTTCTTACTCGCTTTTACTCCATTCTATTTGTAAGAAGAGTGATCTTGATTGTAAAGGTTACCTCCACCTAGCTTGGTGCAAAGGAGAGACCATTTAGTGGATTGGTTGAGCGGAGTGATTCACCGAGGACGAATCGGGGACCGTGGATTAGCGGCGTAGCCGTGAACCACATTACATCTTGTGTTAGCATTGTCTATTTCCTTTGCTTTGTTTTTATTTGTTTAATTTGCTTGTATTGTTGTTTCCGCTTGCGCTAATCTAATTGTAGACGAGCAAATTCCGATAACCAACCAACGAGGGCTATTCACCCCCCTCTAGCCGGCCATCCGATCTCTTACAAAGATGAGTGAAGGGAATGGGGCACGATTCATTCGAGCTGCTGAAGGGTTTCAGAAATAGTTCTGGATCAACCGTTGATCTTTTCGGTTAATTGGGGATCATGATGTACTACTAGGTGCCACTCATGATCGTTCTATAATTAATGGTTAATTATAGACGGCCAACATAAACCGAGAACCTATTTGGTCACACGCACAACGAGTGTAATCCAAAGGATTTAAAACTAGCTTGAGAATGGGATTCTCAGACCGAGAGAAACTATGTTTGGTTGGACCAAACATAAAGCGAGCATGAAATTGTTTCAGTCGCAATGGAAGCGTGGATGGGCAGTGTCTTATGAAGACATAATGGAGGGACCAAAATGGTTTGGTTCTAATCCAATGGATGAGAATAAACCAAAGGGTTTGGTTTATATTAAACGAATGAACCAAAGGTTGGTTCGGTTCGTTTTAACTTAAAATAAACCATCATGGTTTGGTTTATTTTAACTTATCTTAATGGAGCGGGTTAACAGGCTTTATGGATATGATCCATTAACCATTAAGAGAATTAGTTCTCTATAAAAGTGGGCTTAAGGGATTTTGAGTTGCCGCCCACTCCTTGGAGGAGTTAATCGGCGCCAACCCTAAAGCTGCCGCCGTCCAAGACCCTTGCCGGCGTCCAAGCTCCAGCCGGTGAACCTCTGGCGACCCTCCAGTGATCTCCTATAGGTTTGGCATCAAGGTGAGGCTTTTCTCTCCTTGTTTTGGCCGGCGCCTACTCCTCCACCAAGCTGTCCAGTTTTCTGGACAGCTTCTCCTCCTCTCGTCAGAGCATCGTTTGGACGACGGTTAGTGCTCCGACAGCGGCTAACTTACCGGGGATTTGATCTCCGGTAATCCTCTGAGGTGGAGGATGAAGGATTCGTCAAACGGTTGACGAATACCTCTCCGGAGAAGCGAGTTTTGAGAACTCGTTTTAGGATCCGAATTTGGATTCGGATCGTGATCATCTCTCGATCACGCCGCCTTCAACACGAGGCTAGTAACCCGTACGAAGACGAAGCTCGTGACTTAGCGAAGTCATCCCGAGGAGCTCGGCGTGGATACGGATAGAGACGATTCTTACGAGGATCGTTCCGGTTGATGCCGTTCCCGCTACATGTCATACGGAAGGTATAACGTAGTTTAATTTCCTTTTATTGCAAATTTTAATTTACGGTTATGTCTACACTTGTTGTAATAGCATGCGTGTGTTGTGTGTGTTGTAATAAATATAGATTTATTATTTTTAATTGCTTCCGCTGTGCTCATGTTTACGAAACATGATCGAACACACACACGCCATGTGCCGAAACCCAACAAAGGGTATCGAGCCCGTTGTGTTTCGACATAATCGTAAAATGGTTTTGCGATAGTCATAATGTATTTCTAGAAGTTTTCTAAATTTTGGAAATTTAGAAGTATTTATGGAAATTTTTCAATTTTGGAAAGTCTAGAAGTATTTATGGAAATCTTCCACTTTTGGAAAGTTGGAAGTATTTATGGAAATTTATATTTTCCATAAATAAAATATTTGATTAGATTCTGGAAATTTGTTTCCTAATTTAATCATGATTTGATTTGGGAAATCAAATCTTAAAATATTTAATTTCCATAAGTAGTTTTAAAGATTTAGGAAATTGGTTTCCTAAATAGATTTTCCTTAATCAAATAATTCCATGAATAAAATATGTGATTAGATTTGGAAATTTGTTTCCTAATTTAATTATGATTTGATTTGGAGAATCAAATCTTAAACATATTTTATTTCCATAAATAGTTATGACATATAAGGAAATTATATACATGACATAATTGTATGTCATGTAATTGCATTAGATGCATAACATTATGCCATGCGTGTCGTGACATGTAGATGTATGCCATGTATGCCATGCCATGTAGATAATAGTTATTTGCATGCAAAGAGGATGAGACATAAAAACCCTTAATCAATATTAAAGCCTACACCTTCCATTAATATGGTTAGAACCAGAGTTCTGTTTCTTGTTTGGGTTGTTGGACTCTCTCCAAGCCCGGCTCGAACCTGAATATGTTCAAACCATGGAATAGTTTAATACTAATATGGTAAGAGTCAGAGGTCAATCGTTAGCTTTGGTTGTTGGACTCTCTCCAAGCTGGGCTAATTGGTTGAATGCGCTCTAACCATATTAAAACTATGTCATGATTAATGGGTTGGCTTTAACCTGGAGCATCGGCTTGTTGGACTCTCTCCAAGGTCGATGTAAAGGGAGGTGAAGTTGGGTGCTATGCATATGATGCATACTTGTTAATGTGTTAACAACCCGATGTATGTGTGAACATTCAATTAGTTGATAGCACATTGTGATAGTTGCATATACGGGATATGCAATCGGTATAGATGATACCTACCATCGTAGTTATGAATGGCTTGTTGGACTCTCTCCAAGGTTGTTCATAACTATGATGGATATCAGCCCATTCGGAGATGGACCTACGATCTCCCGAAGTGATTTTGGGGTTTTGAAATTCAAAAATGAATGGGATTTATAAATGTATATTGATGCATTTTAAAATCATCTTTCTCATATATGCTCGCTTTGTATTTCTAAGTTAATATATTGATCATGATGTGTTTGAATTTATGCTCCATTTTGATTCAAATAAATCGACCGGGCCGAACTTCTTGGATCGCTTAGAAACTTGAGAATTGTTCTCAAGGTGGAAAAGCTTGCGTATGTCCTCGGCGCCTCTTCCCGCCCATCCTAGTGACAATGCAACTGGACCAATTGTTGGCCTATCGTAAACATGTGAGTGATTCGAACAAATGAGTTGCATCATGCTAGCCGCGATGGAACCCAAGCTTACAAAGCAAAGCATGAGCATATGGATGCTCATATCGTAGTCCTTCATCTTTGTGAGTTGATGAGCAAGTGAGATTCAAAGGTTCAAGTCTCAAAGCTCCTCTTCACCTCCGAGATGCTAGGAGGTTCATCTGGTATCGCCAATATGTCAAGACTGCGGGAGTCTTCTGAGAAGCATGAGCAGGGGACGGTGCTGTTAGTTGATTCCTCGAAGAAAGGTTCTAAGAGGAAGTCAAAGGAACAACAGAAGGGAAAGAAGAGAAGGGCTAAGAAGGTAGAACTAGCACAAAAGGAAACTTGCCATCATTATGGCAAGGAGAGCCATTTGCGAAGAAAGTGCAAGATTTATCTTGAGTCCATGAAGAAGGATAAGGCATCGGATGCCCCATCTTCTTCAGAAATCTTCTTTATTGATTGTCATTCTATTTCCTCAGACACTTGGGTATTTGATACTGGGTGTGGCTCACATATATATAATGACATACATGGGCTAAGGAATAGAAGAAGACTCGTCAAGGGGAGAGTCAAATTTACGTGTTGGGAATGGAGTAACGGTTGCTGCACTCGCCATCGGAACGTATTTGTTGGAACTCCCTGTAGGACTTGTCTTAGAACTGGACAATTGCTTTTATGTTCCTTCGTTGATAAAGAACATCATTTCTATTTCTTGTTTAAATAGAAATGGGTACCATTTGACTTTTAGTAACAATTGTTGTTACATAACTTTGAATTGAGTTCTTTATGGGACTGGAACTTTAAGCAATGGTGTTTATACGTTGGACGATCCAAAGGATATTTTCAATATCGGGCGAGCAACACGCTGTGCTCAAAGGATAATCAAATAGACTCCTATATGTGGCATTGTCGCTTGGCCATGTAAGCAAGAAACGCATGTCCGAATTACACCGATGTGGAATTCGAATCGCTTGAATTGGATTCATACGATACATGAATCATGCTTAAAAGGCAAGATGACTAAGTTACCTTTACCGAAAAGGTGAACGAGTGGGAGAGTTACTAGGTCTAATACATACCGATGTATGTGGACCTATGTCAACTCAAGCTTTAGGAGGCTATAGCTACTTCATTACCTTCACCGATGATCACTACACGGTTTGGGTATGTGTTCTTGATGAAACACAAGTCCAAGCCTTTGAAAGGTTCAAAGAATTCAGAAATGAAGTAGAGAAACAACATGACAAGAGTATTAAAATACTGATCGGATCGAGGTGGTGAATACTTAAGTCAAGAGTTTCTTGATTATCTAAGAGACAATGGCATATTGTCTCAATGGACTCGCCATATACACCACAAAGATAATGGTGTATCCGAGAGGCGAATCGACCTTGTTGGACATGGTCGTCAATGATGAATCATGCAACTCTTCCCAAGTCCTTTGGGGCTATGCACTCGCATACAATTACTTGTTAAATGTAATGCCTACCAAGGTAGTCTCAACTACTCCATATGAGATATGGAATAGTAAGAAACCTCATGTATCTTACTTGAAGATATGGGGTTGTCCCGCTTATGTGAAGTGATCAGACGTATAAATTGGATGCTAAGTCCGATAAATGTCTATTTATTGGATACCCTAAGGAAACAAGGGGTTACTAATTCTATCATCCCGTGGAACAAAAGGTGTTTGTTTCAAGGCATGCGTGTTTCTAGAGAAAGAGTTTCTCTTGCAAGAAAATAGTGGGAGTGTCTCGAGCTTGAGGAGGCTCGAGAGACTCAAATAGACATTGATGAGATAATTGGTGAGCAACAAATGATAACTCATAGTGATGAGCAATCGGACCTATTGTAACACACCACATCTTCGTAGATCCGTAGAACACGCAATATTCCCGAGAGATATGGATTTCTCGAAGTGAATCGAACGACGTGTTACTCATTGATGATGAGGAGCCTACCGCTTATGAAGAAGTGCCGATAAGTTCGTAGAAGGGATATGGCTTGGTGCCATGAAGTCGGAAATGGATTCCATGTATGAAAACCAAGTTCGAACTTGGTCGACCCACCAAGGCATAAAGCCTATAGGGTGCAAGTGGGTTTTCAAGAAGAAAACCGACATGGATGGTAATGTGATTACCTATAAGGCTAGATTGGTAAAGGATATCGCCAAAAGCAAGGTGTTGATTATGACGTAAAACCTATTCTCAGAGCTATGCTTAAATCCATTCGATGCTCCCGCCATAGCTCATTATGATTATGAGATATGGCAGATGGATGTGAAAACAACTTTCCTTAATGGAAACTTGCCGAGGACGGTATATGATACACCGAGGGTTTCACATCGCTGATAAAACCAAGGTATGCAAATACGATCCATTTATGGATTGAAGCAAGCATCCAGAGTCGAATATCCGCTTTGATGAGACGATCAAAAAGTTTGATTTCTCACAAAATCCGCATTTAACCTTGTGTGTACAAGAAGGTTAGTGGGAGGCAATGTGTTCCTAGTATTGTATGTCGATGACATATTACTTATAGGAAACGATGTTTCAATCTTACAATGCTTAAGGTTTGGTTATCCAAGACATTCTCCATGAAAGCGGGAGAAGCAACCTACATCCTGGGATTAAGATCTATAGAGATAGATCAAACGGTTGTTTGGTCTTTCGCCTACATATATAGACCGAAAAGCAAAGAGGTTTAGCATGTCGAATCCAAGAAAGGTTTCTACCCATCGTGCATGGGGTACACCTTCAAGTCTATGTGTCCGCGCACGTAAGACGAGAGGATTTGCATGAGTAAGATTCCCTATGCATCCGCAATAGGATCTATCATGTATGCTATGTTATGTACGAGGCCCGATGTATCGTGACGCTCCGAGTGTCACGAGCAGATACTACCGATCCAGAATGGATCATTGGGTGGTATCAAGACGATCCTAAGTACTTGAGAAGAACTAAGGATGTGTTCCTAATATATGGAGAAGGGTACATGGTGATACGGGGTATACGGATGCCCGCATGCATAAGGATGATTCCATGTCTTAGTCCGGGTATGTATTCACCTAGAATGGAGGCGCAATAAGTTGGAAAGGTTCCAAGCTTGACACTATAGCGGATTCTCACTAAGGCGTAATACATTGCAGCTTGGAAGCAAAAGGAAGCGTTTGGATCAAGAAGTTCATCTCTGAACTTGATGTGGTCTCATCAATGATCCAAACATGTGCTTCGGGCCGCTATCATCTTATCGTAGAGATCATAAGTAGGAACGAAATACAAATCGAGAAAATTCCCACCGAAAGGAACTTAGCGATCCTTTGACTAAAGCATTACCTCAAAGTAAGTTCGAGGGTCATGTTAGAGCTTATGGTATCGATACCGTAGCGATTGGCATTAGGCCAAGTGGGAGTCTGTTAGTAATATATGAGAGATGTCCTAAGGCAATCGCTTTATGTATGAACCATTTATATGATAAATGAAGATTCACTATTTGAGTATACATGTTTAATGTATTTGATTGGATCTTAAACTCATTTACTGAATGTCACGATGCGATTCACGGCATGAGAGAATTTGTGATTGGATCACAACTAGTGAGTATCTCTACATGTGTAATTGTGATGTATCGAATTATCCTAGTCGATGAATTGATGGATTTGGACACCATCAGTTACGCCGAGACTAGCACAGGTATACTCCTTGGTGTATCCAAGCGGTGATTCTCCTTTGGTGGAGACATAGTGATGTCGGAGTTAATCGTGGATGCTAGTTATGGTAACTAGTTCATTGGAGTGACCGGTAGTAAGACTTCATATGGTTCTCTGCATATATAGATATGTCAATGAAGTTCTTCTTTGTGGCTTAAGTCACGATGTTCCTTTGACTTGCGGTATTCAAGTCATCTTGATCATGGAGACTTATGCTTTGACATCTTAAGCAAACATCTCAGGAGATGTGGACCCGGATGATTGGGTATAAGTCAGTGATCGAAGGTGTTTGAATAGCCTATAAAGGATTCACCACTCCTTGCGAGAGATGTATACCCATGGCCTCTCGTCGGATTGTTACTAAAGTCTTTGGCCAAAGCATTACATGTTTAGAGTAAGGTACTCTTGATACATGTGGAGTAACTAGAATCAGTGGGGCGAGGAAATGATACTTGGGCTAGGTGTGGCGTAGTCGACCTAGTGGGGGTGACACAATAGACCATGTCACTGAACCAAGTGGGTATAAGATGAGTGAAGGGAATGAGGGGCACGATTCATTCGAGCTTGAAGGGTTTGAGAAATAGTTACGGATCAGAGTTGATCTTTTGGATCATGATGTACTACTAGGTGCCACTCATGATCGTTCTATAATTAATGGTTAATTATAGGCGGCCAACATAAACCGAGAACCTATTTGGTCACACGACAACGAGTGTAATCCAAAGGATTTAAAGCGAGCTTGAGAATGGGATTCTCGGAGAAACTATGTTTGGTTGGACCAAACATAAGCGAGCATAAAATTGTTTGATGCGCAATGGGGCGTGGATGGGCGGTGTCTTATGAAGACATAATGGATGGACCAAAATGGTTTGGTTCTAATCCAATGGATGAGAATAAACCAAAGGGTTTGGTTTATATTAAACGAATGAACCAAAGGTTGGTTCGGTTCGTTTTAACTTAAAATAAACCATCATGGTTTGGTTTATTTTAACTTATCTTAATGGAGCGGGTTAATGGGCTTTATGGATATGATCCATTAACCATTAAGAGAATTAGTTCTCTATAAAAGTGGGCTTAAGGGATTGTTAAACCCTAACTAATCCAAACCCTAGCCCCCCTTTGAGTTGCCGCCCACTCCTTGGAAGAGTTAATCGGCGCCAACCCTAAAGCTTCCGCCGCCCAGCTTTGTGCCGCCGTCCAAGACCCTTGCCGGCGTCCAAGCTCCAGCCGGTGAACCTCCGGCGACCCTCCGGTGATCTCCTATAGGTTCGGCATCAAGGTGAGCCTTTTCTCTCCTTGTTTTGGCCGGCGCCTACTCCTCACCAAGCTGTCCAGTTTTCTTGACAGCTTCTCCTCCTCTCGTCGGAGCGTCGTTTGGACGACGGTTAGTGCTCCGACAGCGGCTAACTTACCGGGGATTTGATCTCCGGTAATCCTCTGAGGTGGAGGACGAAGGATTCGTCAAACGGTTGACGAATACCTCTCCGGAGAAGCGAGTTTTGAGAACTCGTTTTGGATCCGAATTTGGATTCGGATCGTGATCATCTCTCGATCACGTCGTCTTCAACACGAGGCTAGTAACCCGTACAAAGACGAAGCTTGTGACTTAGCGAAGTCATCCCGAGGAGCTCGGCGTGGATACGGATAGAGACGATTCTTACGAGGATCGTTCCGGTTGATGCCGTTCCCGCTACACGTCATACGGAAGGTATAACGTAGTTTAATTTCCTTTTATTGCAAATTTTTAATTTACGGTTATGTCTACACTTGTTGTAATAGCATGCGTGTGTTGTGTGTGTTGTAATAAATATAGATTTATTATTTTTAATTGCTTCCGCTGTGCTCATGTTTACGAAACATGATCGAACACACACACGCCGCGGTGCCGGAAACCCAACAGTTGGGGGCTATAACCCAAGACCCAACAACCAACACTCCAGCACTCCTCATCCGGGATGGAGGAACCACCAAAATTTTAGTATAAGAATACCTTAGGAAGGTTCCAACTGCCGGGAGAGAATGGGCAGCCACATCCCTCTAACACCCGGCTAGAGAGTATGCTAGAGGATTTCATTCGAACGCAATGGGAGGCAAACATTGAATTTCAGCGACGGTATTTGCAGACGGATACAATGATCGAGGGGTTGGGGTCATCTGTAAGAGATCTTGCCACCAGGTAGAAGTCACTGGAGATTCAAGTAGCTCAGATCGCAAACCAAATCTCCAGGATACCAGGGAAGCTGCCAGGAAGAGCGGAGGCCAATTCGATAGAGCAGTGCCAGGCAGTGACGCTGCGAAGCAGGAGGATCCTGAAAGAAATGCCAGGACGGTCGGTTATCGAAAAGGACAAGGAATCTGACCCACTAGAGCCTC
This sequence comes from Wurfbainia villosa, assembly GCA_025175895.1. Classification (NCBI taxonomy): domain Eukaryota; kingdom Viridiplantae; phylum Streptophyta; class Magnoliopsida; order Zingiberales; family Zingiberaceae; genus Wurfbainia; species Wurfbainia villosa. The sequence goes on along the minus strand of CM045991.1, from coordinate 10,575,826 downwards.
TGGGGGAGGCAGAAAATGAAAAACAAGAGAGACGAATTGAGAGCCTGCTGAGAGGGCTAAACCACCCCTTACTGTACCATTCCCACAGCGATTGATGAATGCAAAGAAAGACGTCGAGTTTGGAAAATTTCTGGATATGCTGAAGACGATCTCGGTAGAGGTACCGATACTCAAAGCGTTGCACCAAATGCCCCAGTTCGCTAGGTTCATGAAAGATATTCTGGCACATCGTAGAAAGGTAGCGGAGTCGGAAACAGTAGCCCTCACGGAGGAGTCAAGCGCTTATCTCTGAAACGAAGCTACTCAGAAATTAAAAGATCCAAGGAGCTTCTATATCCCGTGCTATATAGGGACGACACTGATTAGTAAAGCCTTCTGTGACTTGGGAGTGAGTGTGAGTCTTATGTCCTATACCTTATGTAAAAGGCTAGGGTTAGGAAATTTAAAATTCACTACTATGACACTACAACTAGCTGACCACACATACCGCTACCCATTGGGGATTTTAGAAGACGTTCCTATTAAGGTGGGGAGGTTTACATTACCAACTAACTTTGTGGTGATGGAGATGGAAGAAGATCCCAAGATACCCGTCATCCTGGGGCGACCATTTTTAGCGACTGCAGGAATGGTCATTGATGTTAAGAATCACAAGCTGACCCTAAAAGTAGGAGAGGATAAGATCGAATTTGAGCCCGCTGGGACAGGAAGTCAGGAACCTATGTCAGGGAAATATGTGATTCCAGCGAGAGACAAAAAAGAAGCGGCATACGTGGATCCCGAGACGGATGAATGGAGGTTCACTGAACCACCGAAGTCGAGTTGATAGAAGAGTGCGGTCGAGCTAAACGACCCTAAACAAAGCGCTTCTTGGGAGGCAACCCAAGTTTAGTTGTAGATTTTTCTTTTTTTTTCTATTGCATTGCATACATGTGTTAGATTTTAGTTTTGATTTCCATCACATTTAGAGTTAGGAGTAGAAAAGAACTTTGCTAGGAAAAAATGAAACCCATATTAGTCTACACGGCGAAGTATATGAACAAATTCGGGCCATGGTGTATGAAAGGGGAGAAAAATGGGGGCACACGGCCTAGCTGTGTGTTTTCCCATGGCCGTGCCCGCTTGACCAGAGGCGCACATGGCCTAGCCATGTGTTTTCACATGGCCATGGCGCACGAGGTTAAAAGGGGTGAGTCGTGTGTTTTCACCTCATTTGCACTGTATGCTTCAAAAGTTCTTGCCCTAGTCGTGTGAGTTCATTTTTCCCTTCCTCTAGAAGCATTTTTAACCTCTTTAGAAGCCAAAAGGAGCAAGGATGAGGAGGACCAAGACCATAGCATCCTGATTCGGTGCCTCGGAGTGACAAACAAGAAGATCCGACGCTCCTCAAGCTCCGAAAGAGGGTAACACCCTACCCCCTCTACTTTTTCGCAATAATGAGCATAGAGATAGGTTCAATATGCTCTCTACTCATAAACTTACTGCTACTAGGTACTTAGATGAGGATTTGCTAGCATCTTTAGGGTTGTTAGGTGATATGCAAACCCTATTTGCAAAAATGGGGTGGGATGAGATTATGGGAATAAGACCCCCTAACCTACCCTAGGATAGTTTTGGAATTTTTGAGTTCTTTAGAGGCGAAAGTTTTAACGAGTAGAGAGAGTGAGGAGGGTAGGATAACTTTTAGGCTTTTCAATATTGAGCATGAGTGGACCCTTCACCAATGGAACTCATGCTTTGGCTTTCCAAGTGGGGGAGAGAGAAGAACCCCTAATGGGTACAACTCTCGTTTGATTTGGACTGAGTTGACAGGGGAGCACGTTTATGACCCTTCTAGGGCCAAAGCGTTGCACCTCCAAAATCCTGTCTTTTGATACCTTCACCGTGTCATGACCAGTACTATATTTGGTCGTGGGGAGAGTGACAGTATAGTGAGAGCCAGTGAGCTGCTTTGCCTATGGGACATGCTATAAGAAAGGAGTAGCATCGATGTAGGGTCCCACTTCATCAGACACTTAGTAAAGATGGGAAAAGCAGCATGCGGAGAGATCCATGTGGGAGGCCTACTTACTCACATTTGTTAGAGGATGGGGTACGACTACACAGCATTGGAGAGTATAGAGGGGAGCCCTAGGAGTATGCATGGCCATGAAGATGATTGTAAGAGAAGAAGACTCCTTATGCTTTGTAAGGAAAAATCTTACGACCCTTAGGCTCCCCGACCCGGATCATACTACCATCGTTATACGTGCCAATTAGCGCTTAGACCTGATAGTGGAGTCCCCTCCACATGAGGGACCATCCACATCAGCGCCCATCTCTCCACCTTTGTACCACTTTCCCTCCAATCCACACCTACATAGGAGCCCACCCAATCCATGCCGACACAAGCCTACACCTATACCACCATATTTTTCTACTTTTGAGTAGGATGTAGGTACATCGGCATATGATTTCTCGGAGTTCCGATCGCGCCTCGATGACATTTACACTGAGCAGCAGACGCAGAGGCAGTGATGGGAGGAGCAGAGCGCCTACCAGCAGGCGGAGTTCTAGGGATTCTGGGAGCATTTTCAGTGGGCAGAGGAGTTCTACGATGAGGCTCGCATATACTTCCAGGAGGAGGCCGCTCATCGTCAGGATGAGGCGGACTATCGCATGAGAGGATCATGGGCTAGGGAGGAGGAGCCTCGTCCACCTTATTAGAGGTATATTTTTGTTTAAGTCTGGGGGGGAACCCCAAGCTATATTTTGTTTTGTTTCCTAGCGGTAGTTTCTTTTCTAGTATTTTCATTTGTTCATGCATGCATGAGTTGTTTAGTTCCTTTCAGTACTTAATTTTTGGTGTCTTAAAAGCTATCACAGTAGTATTTTTGAAAATTGCTTGCATGAGTTGTTCCCATAGGTAGCTTAACTCTATTTATCTTGTGGTATTTTATTCTATGTGCTCTATTGAATGTTCTAGACTTACACTGGTTAGCTCTATTTTTTCACTTACACATGTCGAACAGTCTGACAGGGAGGATCTAGTACATACTTAGTTATGATTCACTTCTATAGACTAGTACTTTGGAATCCATAGGTGACTCTAGGTTTAGCATTTTAGTTACTGGAGATGCTCAGATTGTGTAAGCCCATTTGAAAAAATTAAAATCCCTGTGAGTTAAAAAAAAATTATAAGGGATAAAAAATAGTTGTCGTGGGTGGAAATGGATAGGTGCCCCTTTGAGACCGAGTTAGGTTACTGGGGAAACACCTCCCAATTTCTCTCAATACCGAGCACGCCTTTGAGACTTTATGCTAGATCTAGGGAACGACCCTCGCTTTAGGTAGGTAAGTGCCTAAGTGCCGGAAACCTTAGGAAAGCTATGGGGTGACGACTTAACTCACCATGAAATGGGCTTCCCCTAAGAATGATTCGCCTAGCACGAGCACGAGGAGCTAACTTAGTGAATTTTTAGAACATATCTGTTTTTCTTTGATTGCAAATACCACCTAATAAATTTAGTTAGTATGCTCATTATGGAACAATATCTTTAAAAAAAAAATTTATGGCACTGAGGTTTGCTTGAGGACAAGCAAAGATTTAAGTCTGGGGGAAGTGATGTGATCAAAACATATAGGGTTTTAGGAGTAGTTTTTGCTCACATCTTGTTACATTTTGTGTTAGTTTCATGCATATGTTACTTTGTTTTTGCATGCATTTCCTATTTTCTAGTTCGGAGGTCTGCTCGTTGTTCTTTTGAATGCAGGTTGGCTTTACGGGCAGAAAAGATGCATTTTTGGAGCGAAAGAAGGACATTTCATGCTAGACGCAGAGTGGGACACGGCTAGGGCATGTGGATTCACACGGTCATGTCCGATGGGCAAAGATCGATGCACAGGGCCGCTGCGGCGCCATGGAAACACTGCAGTAGTGTGGCGGCCGATGGAGTTGCACGACTAGGGTTTTTTCTCGATTTCGTAGCGGTCCGAGGTGACGTCTATATAAGGATGGCTCTGCCCAAACCCTAGGGGGGAGGCACAACGGCTAGAATGGCACACCGAAGCCCTTAAAAGTTTCGATAACTCACAGCGGGGAGGAGGAACACCGCCGGAGGTCCACCACTTGCAATACAACACCGGAGAGAAGGTCACAACTCATTGTAATCTCTATTTTTGCGCTCTCTTTCTATTGTAATTGAACTTAAACATGTGTTGTGATTCTTCCTTCGTGTTTATGGAGTAGAACTTTTGATTCTAGGATTAGGGAGTAGCTTGTGTTCATAGACAATGTTGTTTCATATTAAATTCTAGCCAAAAGTTTGATTTGACAATTGGATTTTGCTCTTTATTATACCTACGTGTATTTGGCTTTCTTTCCGCTGTGCTTAGGTGATACGAGGTGGTGACAGCCCTTACAATCTAGATTTAGGAGGTTTGATCAAGGAACCTAGGGGTAAACCTGACCTCCCGTAACTGCGAGGAGAAGGGAGCGGTGAAATCGAAAATGGTCCCCTGCAAAGATTGATTTGGCATCCTCGTACCCTCTATCCCGTCCTTTTGGGCGAGGATAGCTCCCGGTGAATGCGGCGGCTCTACGTGAGTGTGTATGATGTCCCTTCCCCAAAACCGTAAATAGAAGTTTAGATGACACCAATTGACAACGTTATTCTATGATACACAAGTAAAACCGAAGTTCTAGAATCACCTTTTTAAGACCCCGGCACACTCTTTTCCTCCTCCGTGTGACACTGCACTGAGTAGGGTCCTCCGATAGTCCTCACCAACCGACTCTCACTGAGATTTCGTCCGAATAATCGCAACCACTTAGTGTATTGGTACTCGAATCCCAGTCCCTGTGGGATCAATAATCTATTTATTACTTGACGACATCCATGCACTTGCGGGCGTTGAGCGCGAGTGCATACTTTGAGTCTTCGACGCTCTCCGTCACGAGATTTAAGGTCACGACCGTACACATCAACTGAGATCCGAGTACCAATTTGGTAAGTGGATGTTATTGTTCAGAATTCAGTTCTAAGGTTTGTGATTGCGAGGGTTGACGGTGGTCCTAACTCAATACAGTGTCACACGGAAGAAGAAAAAGCTAGTTGCGAGTCTTTAGAAGGGATTCTAGGATTTCGATTTCGTTTGTGTGTCGCATAACACGTTATCAATTGGGTTTTGTCTAGGTTTCTAGCTACGTTTTTGTGGAAAGGACATCATACACTTCTCCAATGAGCCTTCGCATTTATCGAAAGATACCTCTGCCATACCAGGTCAACCCCTAGCCTTAAGACGGGATAGTCGGTACGAGGATGCCGAATCAATCCCTGTGACGAGTCAAAAATGGGGCATGTTTCCTACTCTATCGCATCCTTCTACCCATGGTTACAGGAGACAAGGCTAACCTCTAGGTTCCTCCTTAATTCTTCTAAATTTTAGATACGAGGGTTATCACCCCTCGTATCAACTAACACAGTAAGTAGAAAACCAAAACAATAGTTATATATCTAAACCAAACGCCAATTGCAAATATAAATTCAAGAACGAAAAGATATTTGAACCAACATGTTCTAACTCAACACAAATTACTCCCTAGTCCTAGAATCAGAGAGTCTACTCCATAAATAAGAGAGGAGAAATGCAAAGCACGATCATGTTCGTATAAACAATGGATATTATGCAAAGAACAAAAATTACAATGCGATGTGACTCTTCTCTCTTGCGTTGAAGTGCAGAACTTGGATCTCCGACGACTTTCTTACTCCCTCTTGCAAGTTCCCGAAGCTTTTTAGGGCATCAAAGTGCTATCCCGGTCATCGTGCCTCCTCCCTAGGGTTTGGGCATAACCTTCTTTATATAGACATCAGTCTGGATCTCCTTGAAACCTGAAAAATAATCGAATCGCATCAAAATCTTGCAACACCACACGACCATGTGTTTCCACATGGTCAAACTGTGTGTGGTAATGTGGTGGCCAATTTCGACCCTTAGACACGACCGTGTGTAGCCACATGCCCTAGTCGTGTCCCCTTCTGCTTCAAACTGCAAAATGTTTTTTCTTTTTTTTTTGAAAGTGCACCGTTTTCCCCATGAAATGCTATCTTGCACACAAAAGTATAAAGAGCATATCTCCGAACCAGAAAATAGGAAATGCATACAAAAAAAAGTCAAATATGTATGAATCAAACATAAAATGTAATGAGATGTGAGTGAAAACTACTCCTAAAATCCTATATGTTTTGCTCACATCAATTCCCCCAGACTTAAGTCTTTGCTTATCCTCAAGCAAACCTCAGTGCCATGAAATTTTAAAAGGTGTTGTTCCATACTTAGCATGTTAACTAGATTTATCAAGTGATATTTGCAATCAAGGCAAAATATAGATGTTCTAGAAATTCACTAAGTTAGCTCCTCGTGCTCGTGCTAAGCGAATCTTCTTAGGGGATACTCGTTCCATGGTAAGTTAAGTCATCATCCTATAGATTTCCTAAGGTCTCCACCTCTTAGGCACTTACCTGCCCAAAGCAAGGGTTGTTCCCTAGATCTAGCACCATGTCTGAAAGGCGTGCTTGGTATTGAGAGAAATTGGTAGGTATTTCTCCAGTAACCTAACTAGGTCTCAAAGGGGCACCTAACCATTTCCACCCACGACAACTTTTTTTTTTTACTCTCTTGGGATTTTGATTTTTCCGAATGGGCTTCCATAATTCGAGCATCTCCAGTAACTCAAATGCTAAACTTAGCGTCACCTATGGATTCCAAAGTACTAGATTACTGAGATTAATCATAACTAGGTACGTACTAGACTCTCCCTTTTAGAATGTTCGTTATGTGTAGGTGTAAAAATAAAAACTAACCAGTGTAAGACTAGAACATTCATTAGAGAAAATAAAATAAAATACCATGAGATAAATGAAGTTAAGCTACCCATGGAAACAACTCATGAAGAAAACTTAAAAAAAAAACTACTGAGTCAGCTTAAAGATAGCAAAAATTAAGTACTGACGAAACTAAAAACTCTATGTATGAACAAATGAATGCTAACTAAAAATGCAAATGACAGGAAAGAAACTACAGCTAGAAACAAAATAAATCAAAACATAGGGCCCCCCAGACCTATATGAGACTGTACCTCTAATATGGTGGTCGAGGTGGGAAGTTTGGCAATCTCGACATGTCAGGCTTCTGGGTAAACCTGATGCTCAACCGCTGATGTCACATGTATATGTGGTCGGTCTGAGAGCTAGTGGATGCAACGGTCGCTCTGTACTCCTCCTCCCGGGCCCACTATGTCTGCTAGGCATGCATGTGTTGCCGCACCTCCTAGTGGAAGGTGGCATCATCCTGGCGACGGGAAGCCTCCTCCTAGAAGTAGACGCGGGCCTCGTCATAGAACTCCTCAGCCCACTGGAAGTGCTCTCGGAAGGCCTAAAACTCTGTTTGTGTGTAAGCACTCTGTTACTCCCATCGCTGCCTCTGCGTCTGCTGCTCAGCATATATGTCATAGAGGCACCATCGAAACTCTAAAAAATCATAGGCAGATGTACCTGCATCTTACTCAAAAGTAGAAAAAGGTGGTGGTGCAGGTGCAGACTCATGTCGATGTGGAGTAGGTGGGCTCAAAATGATCTTTGCTTCTTCCTAGTAGGTTTTCCCTAATCCTAAGCTATTTGCAAAGAACATAAGCGACAATAAATCAAAGTCTAAATTATACGCATGAATGCAGAAAGAATAAAAGCATGTAAATTAAACTTGGGTTGCCTCCCAAGAAGCGCTTTGTTTAAGGTCTTTTAGCTCGACCCTACTCCATTGTCTTAACTTGGCTCCGGAGGTTCTGTGAACCTCCATTCATCCGTCTTGGAGTTGACATCCGGTGGGTTTGGCTCTACCCTACTAAAAGTGTAGCCGTCTAGGAAGGGAGCTCTACACTCTGATAGATTAAAAATTATGATCTCCCCGTCTACCTCCAAGGAGATCTTGTGTGCCTTTACGTCTATAAATGCTCTCATAGTCGCCAGAGAGGGTCTTCCCAAAATGATGGAGTTCTGGGGATTTGGTCCCGTGTCCAATATAATAGAATCCGTTTGTATCAAGAAATTCTCAATGACCACAGGCACATGTGCTAGCATGCCGACGGGCTCCTTGACTGAGTCATCCCCCATACAAATACAAAGGTTCGCTGGTTAGATCCCATTCAATCCCATCTTCAAATAGTATGCGTAGGGCATCACACTTACTGATAACCCTAAGTCGCACAGTGCTTCATTGAATTTTTCCGCATAAATTGAGCAGGGGATAACAAATTCACCAGGGTACTCAAGATGTGGTGGAATTCTGTCTTCGATTTTAGCTTGGTTGGGTAGGGTGAAAATCATGGATGCACACCCCTTGGTGGATGTGTTCTTCTGACCTCCTCTTTCGCCGTATATTTCCTCCTCCTTGACTTGACTCAGCTCGGGTAGTGATGGAGAACTATCCATAGGTTGTGACACAATTTAGGCTATCTGGGCCACTTGTGTTTCCAACATCCGCGTGTGACTTGCAAGATCGTCAACAGTAGCCTTCAAATCCACAAGTGACTCTTCTATTTTCTTATGTTGGCGTCAAAACTCTTCATTAGCCTTTGTTTGGGTAGAGATGAAGTCTTCCATCATCAATTCTAGCCTAGACTTCTGTGGTTGATGCTGCCCATTACCCTATTGCTGCCATATCCTCCGGATGGTTGGAATTCCTTGAGTTATTCTGATAGGAAAAATTCGGGTGGTTCCTCCATCCGAGATTGTAAGTGCTGGAGTATGGGTTGTTGGCCCTTTGATTTTTGTTTTCAATCGCATCAACATGTTCAATTTTCTCTTCTAAGCCACTCTACCCTCCATATTAGTCCTCTCAATACGCTGTTGCTCCTTCTACAAAGTCATTGGCCGCACATGCAGAAATAGGATTTGAACCATTTGCTAAGCGCATCCAACCTCGCTACCATGTGGTCCACGAAGTTGACAACATATTGTCCCACGGCAGGAGTTGGGTGACTACGTTCAGAAGCCCATTGATGGTGGTTCTGGGCCACCTCTTCTATTAGCTCCTCCGCTTCCTCGATAGTCTTGTTCATAAGTGCTCCTCTTACGGCATAATAGAGGGACATCTTTGTGGCATACGTGATCCCATTATAGAAGATGTGGATCACTAGCCACCTTTCCAGTCCATGATGGGGGCATTGATAGGGTAGCCCCTTGTAGCGATCCCAGGCTTCAAATAGGGACTCCCCTTCCTTCTGACGGAAGCTCGTTATTAGATGGCGCATGTGAGCAGTCTTTCTAGGTGGGAAGTATTTATTCAAGAACTGCTACTCATATTTCTCCCAGGTAGTAATGCTTCCCAAAGGTAGGGAGTGAAGTCATGCCTTAGTCTTATCCCGCAATGAGAACGAGAATACACTCAGGTGGATCGCATTTGTAGGGACTCCATTAATCTTCATTGTTGAGTAGATTTCCAAAAATGTCTCCAGGTGCTGGTTCGGGTCTTCAATCGCAGCTCCCCCGAATTGACTCTGCTGGACCATGTGTATGAGTGTCGATTTCAGCTCAAAGTTATTTGCTGAAATGGATGGTCCAGCTATACTTGGCCTAAATCCTCTAACACTAGGGGATGCATAATCTGACAAAGGTCGGCTACCTATATTCACCTCAGATGTAGCTTGGTCCTCCATCCTCTTCTATTCAGCTCTCTAACGATGATAGGTTCGTTCGATTTCTAGATTGATCGGAATCAGGCCTTCCGATCCTAAGTATCTATGCATATGAGGAACCAAGCCACAAAATTAGAAGAATTACCTAATACTTAATTAAAATAGAAAATAGTCTAAACTAATACTAAATCAAATGCAGAAAATTTAACTAAAGGTTAATGCAATGTAATTACTGAAATAAATCTAAACTTACTCTAGATATTAAAAATCTAAAATTGAAGTAAATAAAAATAAAAGAAAGTAATAAAAGTAAAGCAAGTAAATAAATCTAATCCTCAGTCCGATCTAATTATCCACTTCTTAATTCGATATCAAATCAATCAGTCCCTAGCAACGATGCCAAAAACTTGATGCACGTGAACGTGACCTCAAATCTCATGACGGAGACCAACGAGGACTCGAAGCGTGCACTCATGCTCAATGCCCGCAAGTACACGAATGTCATCAAGTAATAAAAAGATTATCGATCCAATAGGGACTGAGATTCAAGTACCGATTTGGTAAGTGGACATTATTGTTCGGAATTCAATTCTAAGTGTTGTCATTGCGAGGGTTGACGGCGGTCCTAACTCAATATGGTGTCACACGAAAGAAGAAAAAGCTAGTTGCAAGTCTTTGGAAGGGATTCTAGGATTTTGATTTTGTTTGTGTGTCGCATAACACGTTATCAATTAGGTTTTGTCTAGGTTTCTAGCTACGGTTTTGTGGAAAGGACATCATACACTCCCCCCAATGAGCCTTCACATCTATCGGAAGCTACCTCTGCCATACCAGGTCAACCCCTGGCCTTAGGACGGGATAGTCAGTACGAGGATGCCAAATCGATCCTTGCGATGAGTCAAAAATGGGGCGTGTTTCCTACTCTATCGCATCCTTCTACCCACGGTTACGGGAGACAAGGCCAACCTCTAGGTTGCTCCTTAACTCTCCTAAATCTTAGATACGAGGGTTGTCACCCCTCGTATCATCTAGCACAGTAGATAGAAAACCAAAACAATAGCTATAGATCTGAACCAAAAGCCAATTGCAAATATAAATTCAAAAACGAAAAGATATTTGAACCAACATGTTCTAACTCAACACAAATTACTGCCTAGTCCTAGAATCAGAGAGTCTACTCCATAAATAAGAGAGGAGAAACGCAAAGCACGATCATGTTCGTATAAACAATGGATATTATGCAAAGAACAAAAATTACAATACGTTGTGACTCTTCTCTCCTGTGTTAAAGTGCAGAACTTGGATCTCCGACGACTTTCTTCCTCCCCGTTGCAAGTTCCTAAAGCTTTTTAGGGCGTCGAAGTGTCATCCCGGCCGTCGTGCCTCCTCCCTAGGGTTTGGACGTAGCCTCCTTTATATAAACATCAGCCTGGATCTCCTTGAAACCTCGAAAATAATCGAATCATGTCGGAATTGCACAGTGCCACACGACCATGTGTTTTCACACAGCCAGGTCGTGTGTGGCATTGTGGTGGCCAATTTCGACCCTTGGACACGGCCGTGTGTAGCCACATGCCCTGGTCGTGTCCCATTCTGTGTCTAGCTACAAAATGTCCTTCTTTTGCTCCGAAAGTGCGCTGTTTTCCCCATGAAATGATATCTTGCACACAAAAGTACAAAGAGCAGATCTCCGAATCAGAAAATAGGAAATGCTTGTAAAAAAAAATAAAATATGCATAAAACAAACATAAAATATAATGATATGTGAGCAAAAACTACTCCTAAAACCCTATATATTTTGCTCACATCAAAGCCCTTTTGAGCACCCAGTTTAACCTCGATCCAGTCTAACTTCTTCAGTCAATATCCATTTCCGATCGCTCAGACTCCTTTCGAATGCTCGAATACTGACGTTGTAGAATCTCGATGAGTTTTGATCGATCTGACTTCGATGGTCTCTATCCTTCTCTGGTTTCCCATCCTCCCATTTGATCACTCGAATATTGATGTGGCACAATACTATAGATCCCCGATTTGTGTTATCTGAGATAAAACTTTGCACGTCACCATGCACGTGGAAATGGTCTAGATCTGACCTGGACCTAGACTCCGATTGCTTAGATTCCATTCAATCGCTTGAACCTCTAGTCTCTTGGATTCGATAGGGATGCCTTGATTCCTATGATCAGGTTGATCTAATTTAACTTAAAATTTGAGTTCCTACATCATAGAGTTAGTACACAAAAGAGTTTGTCTATGTAGAAACTCAATTATCTCACTTTTGACTCCCATTAAAATGGTGTTTAGCTCAAGTTTACTCTATCCTAAGAAATAGTAACCCTCTCACGCTATCTTATGAAATAAAAGATCATTCAAGCTTATCTAACCTAGGATCTCCAAGACTTGTCTTGCCTGGAACCTTCAAGATTTATCTTGGATACTTGACCACCTTGCTAAACTATATTCTTGACTTCACTTACCAAGCTGTTATACCTGTACACTTGACATACTATATTAGATCAACAAACATCCTAATTTTAAACTTTGTTCTATACATCAAAATATGGATTTGATCTCATCGTGCCCCCAACACAAACACATGTTGATCATCAATAATTTTTTGTAGTCATACACATTCCTAAGCACCAAGTGTGACAACTTTGCCCCCACGGAAAAGGCCTAGTGGCTAGCGTATGCATACGTTGCATCATAGAACAATGGATCAATCCCTCGCAAATGCGAGGGTACCGTCCCTCCATGCGCTAGTTACTAGTCTCAAGGGCCAAAGACCTACCATGATTTACCTCTCTTATGATGGTCCGAGGACGGACTGGTAGGGACCGCTAGGTTGATGGATTCCAACCTTTGCATCATAAGTGTGACAACTTTATGCTTTACCACAGTAATTGATAAAGCCACTAATTTTATTTCTTGCTACATCAAAAGATACTTATATCACCACAAAGAAAAGCATAACTTAAAATAAATCTTTTATTATCCAAATCACCAAGGAATTATTAACCTTATTTTTTAAGAATAAATGTAAATCTAAATTTAAGATTACATATTTCAAAATCATTTTTATAGCTTCCAAGCGAGTCTTTCGTGGAGATTATATAAATCTATTGACATGTTTAATTGAAAAAGTAATATCTGACTTTGTTGTAGTCAAATACAAAACACTTCAAACAAAAGCATGTTAAAGTTTAGGATTTTGGAGAAGTGTTTCTTCTTCATCCCTTAGTTTTACATTTGCATAAAAAAGATTACAACGTTGTTTTTTTTTAATTTAATATAAACCACTAAACTAACTTCTTGGGATAATCTTATTGTGGGATAAGAATTTCATTGTCCATATTAATCACTTTTAAACCAGGAAAATGATGCCAACATTCCAAGTTTCTGAATGTCAAATATTATAGTTCCTCTTGAAGTTATTCATCTTCTAGTTTGTCATTTCCTATAATTATCATATCATCTACATACAAGAGAACAATTATATATAGAATTTTTTAACCTTTTATCGAATAAACTAGAATTTGAATTCAATGCAGTATAACTACAAAAATGTAAGTGTTGAGAAATTTTTCTATACCATGCACACTCAGCTTGCCTGAGCCTATAAATAACTTTCTTAAATTTGTAAAGATAATTAAATATTAGTTAGACACATAACTCGGTGGTTGATCCATATAAATGTATTTATCATGCTCTCTATAATTTTAATTATAGAAAGCTACCAAAACTATAACCGTATAGATTGAAATCATCTTTGCCACGTGGCTAAAAGTTTCTTCATACTTGAACAATATCCTTTAGAAAACTCTCAAGCAACTGACCCGTCTTTATAATTATTGATGCTATCATCAAATATCCTTTTATTTTGTACACCCATTTGCAAAAAAATAGGTTGTACATTTTGGGGATTAGAAACAAGGCTCCAAGTTGGATATGTTTTAATAGCATCTATTTCAACACCCATGGTAGGATCTCTTCATCATCAATTGGTCTTGCAAAGAAACAAAAATAGACACTAAAGAAATTTTCATCTCTGCAACAAGTTGGCTTGACAATTTGTTCTCTTTGGCTTTTATAAGTTGGACACCTTAAGCAAATCATCTATTTCCTTCAAGTTATAGTCCATCGAGTATTTGAATTTTCCTCTTTCATTTGACTCCTTAACAATTGATGAGGATGAGTTCCAGGAGGAGAATCAATAGGTAATTCTTTACCAGTCTGATCCCTTTCACTATATAGGAAAATTTTATCAAAGATAGTATCTTTTGAAATAAAAACTAAATAAGATTTAGGCTCCATGTATTTTCAACCCTATTTCCTTTCATCATATCCAACAAAAATCACTACAAAAAAGTCATGGAATTAAGCTTCCGTCACTAATTATTGACCGAATAAAATATTCGGTCGCTATTTAATGACCAATAATTTTATCGGTCGTTTAGTGACCGATTTTAGTTCCGTCGCTAATTAGCGACGGAATTATAATTCCGTCGCTAATTAGAAACGGAATATATAATTCCGTCGCTAATTAGCGACGGACCTTTTAAAGCAGTCGCTATATAACAACCGATAAATTTATCCGTCACTCAATTAGCGACTGTAATATATTTCGTTGGTAATTACCGACAGAAATATATTTCGGTCGCTATATAGCGACCGATTTTAAAAATCTGTCTCTAATTACCGACGGAATTATACTTTCCGTTGGTAATTAGCTACGGAATATATTGTTAGGATCTTTGTAATGGCTAGAGGGGGGTGAATAGCGTTTCTTCATTTGTAGATGGAATTCAATCTCGTTCGTGTCTACAATTTCGTTAGCGCAGCGGAAATAGAAAAGTAATAACGATAACGAAATGCACAACACGCTAACACAAGGATATAACGTGGTTCGGAACCGCACGGTTCCTACTCCACGGATCGGGCTCAAACGAGCCCTAGCGATGCCACAAGCACACCACTATGTAATAACTCCTTCTCAGAACAATCCGGAGGTGGAGAAACCTCGTACAATTAATCTTACAACAATAAGATACTAATACAAGAAATTACAATAATGAAATACAATGCAAGTAAAGAAAACTACTTTACAATTGCCTTTGGATTGCTTGATTGCTTGGTTGCTTGAAATCACCTTGGAGACCCAGATTTGCAACAGCAAATCGCTCCAAAACCCTCAAGAAATCGGTGTCAAAATCCTCCATCACGAGCTCCTTATAAAGCTTCAACTTTGTCTTTGGAAAAGGTCGATCGGTCGATCGGGACCATCGATCGGTGATGCCACTGTTGTCGTGAGACAACGGCTAGATCCACGCTGGATAAGTCCAACGGATCTACCATCAGTCGACTGATTGTGACCATCAGTCGACTGATGGAGTCCTCACTCGACCAGTCGAGTCTCGACTCTATTCTGTGGCCGATTTCTTGAGCACCGATCGGTGATCCCACGATCGATCGACTTGTGAACCATCATCGGTCATTGCCCACCTCGGCGATGCATTGCTAGGCCATAACCCGCAGTCAAACCCTAGTTGACTCGGTCCAGTCGACTGCCACATGGCACCAGTCGACTGGCACACCTCAAACATGAGGTTTTAACCCAAGTATGGTTCCCCCATACTTGCTAGACCACCCTTAGCCTAGACCTAAGCCTTCTATCCACCTCCATCAGCCTCACGCCTCTCGGATCCCTCGAAGTCATCCATGACTTGTTCATCCATCGCGCTAGCCTTTAGGTGCTTCCATCGGCTATGTCATGCTAACGGTGTCTACACCGCCAAGGCACATTGGACTTACGCCGCCAAGACTCCGCTTGGACTTTACTCCGCCAACCATTGGACTTATGCTGCCAATATCAAACCCTTGGACTTCTCAAATGCCAAGGCTCAAGCTTGGACTTTCCCTTGCCAACCCATGTTGGACTTTCCATGCCAAGACCATGCTTGGACTTTCCATGACAAGACCCATGCTTGGACTTTCCTTGCCAACCCATGTTGGACTTCTCAAATGCCAAGACCATGCTTGGACTTTTCATGTGCCAAGTACTCAAGACTTGGACTTTACCAAATGACAATTACATTGTCATATGTTTTTGTCGAAACATCAAAACATCACTCAAGTCAAACTCGAGTCCTGGTCAATCGTGACCTGGGCCGATTGCACTAACAATCTCCCCCTTTTTGATGTTTAACAAAAACCAAATAAATGATTGAGTTAGAACACTAACTCAAATCCTTTACCAATTATCCCAAATTGGTAAATACTCACCAAATGTTCTCCCCCAAACATTCTCTCCCTTTTTGACTAACATCAAAAAGGTTTTCTCTCCAAGGAGGTCAATGTCTCATGTCTCAATGAGATCTTACAATCTCCCCCTTGGTCCAAAAATACCTAGGATACCTACCATCTTCCTAGTGATAAGTCATATATCACTCAAGAGAGGCAATCCTATTTACTCTCCCAATTTCCAAATTGGGTATCAAAAACCCATCAACTTTTCCCAATTGATGATACTTTCCCAATAACTTTTCCTTTTCAAGGAGAAAAATACATCCATCATCCCAAGATGGATACCTCCCCCTAAAGGCTTGCTCCCCCTTGACCATTGCACCAACAATGTCCTTGGGAAGCCCCTAAGCCAATAGGAACTCTAAACCATCAAAATTAAGGTTAGAAATTCAATATAGAACTTTCCAACACCTTAAAATTGATACAAACCCTAAACACCTCTCCTAATCCATATTCAATGGATTTTCACCCTTTATAATGCTTCCCAAAGCATATCCTAGGGTTCGGAGTGGTTAGGGACCTTAACCGCACCTGAAATCGGGTTAAACAGCCTTGGTTACCTCGAAATCAGGCTACCGATCAGTGATTCGAAATCACGATCATTGGAACCTATCGATCGATCGCCACCAATGGCTGATCGATAATCAAATTTCCGAATTTTAGTTATCAGAGTTGAATTTCAAAAAATCATAAATAATTATACGTATATCGAAAAATCACGAAATTTGATACGTATAATACCTATTACCAATACAATGGGTGAAAAATATTTGAAAATTATTTTACCCATAAAATAGTGAAATTGATACAAAATCCAAAAGTGACTAAAAACTTTAAAGTTTAAGCTCACTTTGTATCAATCTCATCAATGGTGATTGCTACCAAAAGAAAGACTTCATCAAGGTTTTTCAAAATGATTTTAAAATGTTTTCAAAACCTTATTTTGGATCATATTCCTTGGGCTCAATGTACATGACTTGTACACAAGCTTTCCCAATGATCCACCAATAGAATTAGATGAGTTTTAGTTCATCTAGATGCAAAAACTATGCACCATGAACTTAACTCATATCCTAGCATCTCACATGTATCTATGGTGTATAAATACACGTACATGTCAATTAGATGTGAGATGTGGGTTTTGTTCTCGCTAAACTAGAGTTTCATGCATCTTCTAAACCAACTCTACTTGATTCCCTTATAAATGGGACTTCAAGTCATGCCATAGTCCTTAAATCAATTTTAATCAAGTTAATGCATGAATGTATGATCATGGCAGAAATAATAGTATTATTAAAATATGGCAAATGATCATGATGTCATGATATATGATAAAATCTAAAAACACATGACATTTAAAACCTTAATCCTAAAACATAAACATGACATATAAAATGATTAAAAGTAAGCATGATGTCATGACATGTTATATGGCAAACAAAGCATGACATATAAAATATATAGGTATAATAATACCTAAATTTTAATATTAATTTCAACTTCATATAATTAATTGCATTTTGCCATATTTTCACTAATCTCCCTAGTGTGCCAAAAACCCAAAATGGCACACTAATCTCTAGACTTAAATTGTGTCAATTTGATCATTTTATCAATCTTCTCAAATAATATTGGCACCTCCTAAATTCTTTTAGGGTTAAAGCTCAAATGTATTTCCAAGGTAACCATAACCTTGAAAATATCCTAAAGTGCCACCTTTACCATGGTTGAGTTAACTACTCATCCAATCAAGGTTGGCACACCCTAAACCTACCTAGCGTTAATCAATCACGCTCTTAGGAACCCAAAATCGGTTTGAGCTCCTAGGGTTAATTAGGTATTCGTTAGGGATAACCTCCCTAGATACCTTCCCAATGACCTTTCTAGGCTTATTAGCCTTGGTCATTTTGGTCTTGCCTAGGTTAACCTTAGGGATTGCCTCCCTAACAACCTTCTTAGTTGCCACCCTAGGTTTCTTCGAAACCTTGGCCACTAGGCACAAACCTTGGTCAACTCTAGGGATGACTTCTCCATTGACCTTGGTCTTCCTAGACCTAGTTAGTATTCCATAGTCAAATGGAACACTATGATAAGTCACCTTGGACTTAGGTTTGTGACCCAAACCATTCTTGCCCTTGGTTGACTTTTGACTCTTAGGTCCTAGATGTTGACTTTGACTTCTTGACCTAGGAGTTTGACCATTAGACCCTTTAAATTGATTTTGCATAGTGTTGAGGGTCTTCTCAAGTTTTTCAAGCCTTGACCTCAAGGCTTGGTTTTCTAATTCTAATTGCCCAATTTTAGAATTTTGATTTAAATCTTGGGCATTGGACTTTCTTGGCATATGCCTAGTCCATTTTGGATTAAAACCTAGATGTTCTTGTATTTTCTTAATAGATTCCCTAGGTATGGTTTTTCTAGGGACATTAGTCCCAAATTTCTCCTTATTACTAAAATGGACACTTTTAGCTCCTAAGCAAAAAATATTTATTCCTATTAGCATGCTTTTTAACATTTAAATTAGAAGATGCACTACTAAAATGTACCTTAGGGTTAGCCTTAGCTCCCCCTACTTGTGATGCTTCTTCTTGGGTCTTTTTCCTCCCCCTAGAGCATTGGCTTCTATAATGCCCCTTTTTATGGCACTTGAAGCATATAATATGCTCCTTGCTCTTTTGACTTGGGGAACCGGCATCCTTTGACTTTTGTTGACTTTTGGGCATCGGAGAAGCTTTCTTAACCTTCTTTGGGCATTTTCTCTTGTAATGCCCATACTCCCTACACTCAAAGCACATTATATGATTTTTATTTGAAAATAAAGTGTTTGAGTTACCCAGGGTGGTGGTAGGTGCCGAAGTTGAATTTTGAGCTTCCTCATCTTGATCGGATGTTGAAGGCTCTTCTTGAGGTTGCTCCGGTGTAGATGATGGTCTCTCCTCCTCAATCCTAGAAGTAGATGCTTCTTCCATCTCTTCTACTTCTTCTTTCTCCAATCCGGAAGTTGACTCCATCTCAACTTCCGATTCCTCACTTTCACTTGAGGATGAACTCTCCTCATGGAATCTTGCCAATTTTCTCCATAGCTCCTTGGCATACATGTAATTTCCTAGCTTGCACAAAACATCATTAGGGATTAAATCTTCCAAAAGTTTCGTTACCTTAACTTCGGTCTTGAGCTTTTGACGTTGCTCTTGGGTCCACTTTTTCAATTTTAGGACATTCCCATTCTTATCCCTAGGGGGTTCAAGGGTTTCGACGAGGATGAACCAATCCTCTATGTTCATCATCAAGAATGTTTCCATTCTTGCTCTCCACGCTGGAAAATCTTCTGGATCATATGGAGGTGGAGTATTGATATCCCATCCAAGCTTGTCTTGGAATTCCATCTTCACCCTCTAGCCTTTTGTCTTAGCTCCCGGCGGTTAGTCCATAGAAGAGCCCCGGGCTATGATACCACTTGTTAGGATCTTTGTAACGGCTAGAGGGGGGGTGAATAGCGTTTCTTCGTTTGTAGATGGAATTCGATCTCGTTCGTGTCTACAATTTCATTAGTGCAGCGGAAATAGAAAAGTAATAACGATAACGAAATGCACAACACGCTAACATAAGGATATAACGTGGTTCGGAACCGCACGGTTCCTACTCCACGGATCGGGCTCAAACGAGCCCTAGCGATGCCACAAGCACACCACTATGTAATAACTCCTTCTCGGAACAATCCGGAGGTGGAGAAACCTCGTACAATTAATCTTACAACAATAAGATACTAATACAAGCAATTACAATAATGAAATACAATGCAAGTAAAGAAAACTACTTTATAATTGCCTTTGGATTGCTTGATTGCTTGGTTGCTTGAAATCACCTTGGAGACCCTGATTTGCAATAGCAAATCGCTCCAAAACCCTCAAGAAACCGATGTCAAAATCCTCCATCATGAGCTCCTTATAAAGCTTCAACCTGTGCTGGAAAAGGTCGATCAGTCGACTGATCGGGACCATCAGTCGACTGATGCCACTGTTGTCGTGAGACAACGGCTAGATCCATGCTGGATAAGTCCAACGGATCTACCATCCGGATCTGACCATCGATCCGACCGATGGAGTCCTCACTGACCACCGAGTCTCGACTCCATTCGTGGCTGATTTCGAGCACCGATCGATCACACGATCACGATGCTCGAGCCATCGATCGGCCGCCTACCTCGGGCAAATGATCGCTAGGCCATAACCCGCAGTCAAACCCTAGTTGACTCGGTCCAATCGACTGCCACATGGCACCAGTCGACTGGCACACCTCAAACATGAGGTTTTAACCCAAGTATGGTTCCCCCATACTTGCTAGACCACCCTTAGCCTAGACCTAAGCCTTCTAGCCACCTCCATCAGCCTCACGCCTCTCGGATCCCTCCAAGTCATCCATGACTTGTTCATCCATCGCGCTAGCCTTCAGGTGCTTCCATCGTCTATATCATGCTAACGGTGTCTACACTGCCAAGGTACATTGGACTTACGCCGCCAAGACTCCGCTTGGACTTTACACCGCCACCCATTGGACTTATACTGCCAATATCAAACCCTTGGACTTCTCAAATGTCAAGGCTCAAGCTTGGACTTTCCCTTGCCAACCCATGTTGGACTTTCCATGCCAAGACCATGCTTGGACTTTCCATGCCAAGACCCATGCTTGGACTTTCCTTGCCAACCCATGTTGGACTTCTCAAATGCCAAGACCATGCTTGGACTTTTCATGTGCCAAGTACTCAAGACTTGGACTTTACCAAATGACAATTACATTGTCATATGTTTTTGTCGAAACATCAAAACATCACTCAAGTCAAACTCGAGTCCTGGTCAATCGTGACCTGGGTCGATTGCACCAACATATATTATGGTCACTAATCTATCGACGGAATATTTTTTCCGTCGAAGAATTAACGACCGAATATTTATCGATTGTTAAATAGCGACTAGGCCACCTTCATCCGTCGCTATTTTCACTTTTCCCTTTCACTTTCTACCGCCTTTCTGCTGCTCCCCTCCACGTTTCTACTGGTAAGAGTTGTTGTCCTTAAGAAATCACGGCCAGGCTAGTCCGCGGCAACGCTGGGAAGAGGGTGTGATGCTGCAGCGCCGTGACGCGCTATCTGGCGGACATCGCGACCCAAAGACCGCTGCGTGACTTGGTAGGGATGCGGCTGGCAACGACGCAGCGAAGGGACTCTTGCCGTCGGCGTGTCCGTAAATGGCGCCGGTCCATGGTAGCGCCATGACACGGCCGATCCACGGCAACACTATGACGCGGTCGGTCCGCGGCAGCGTCGCGATGTTGCCATTCCGCACAATGCGGCGATCCCTGTACGTGGCAACATTTCGGGTTAATACAAGGCCCGTAGGCCCACAACAACAACATAATATAATGAACAGATAAATATATATATCAACACGGAGTGGAAATAGGAAAACACATACCCACAACAAAATATACCAAAACATATAGGTGTACACCACCTGACAAGACCACAGTACTAAAATTGGACATAAAACATCGACACAAAGTAAAGTCCATAACAAAACAAGGGTCCATGACATAGGACCAAAATCCATAACACATAAACCAGTCCAAGCCATAAGAGAGAAAAACAAAATGAACTCCTCGGGAGACATCGAAAAATGGAGATGGGATGGATCGATCGGCGCAGCTCCAAGTCGTCACAAAGGCGTCTACCTGTTACCTGGGCGACAGAAAAACCCAGGGTCGGAGGTGGTGAGTAAAACTCAGCAGGTAATCAGAGAAAACATGTAAATGTATGTATCAATATTACATTTCATTCAACAGTCTAAATCTACTCGAACAACGGGTATACATCAGCATAAAAGGTATATATGCATGCATACACTAAATAAACTGAACAACAACGATGCTGACATACCTGACCGTCAGCTACTCTATCCTGATCCAACCTGGGCATATATCCACATCATAGGGTATAAAAGAATAACACTAACTCACACAATATCTTATGATCCAAGGGTATCACCGTGAATAACCAACAGGTATACAAGTACCAGTCTACTACCATACAGGAAATGCAGTATCATGTATGAATATGTACAAACAAATGCAACAAGCATAGTACATACAAATGCATCATCAAAGTGAGTATACATATACACTGTATCTGTATGTATACTAATCACCATCATCCACATATATATATATATATATATATATATATATATATACAAGCAGGTATGTATATATATATAACCATATGCAAAGCTTCAGATGATACCTCGCAAAGACGCATGGTCATGTATGCTCACCTACTGCTACCACGACCCGCAGTGGCCTGGGTGGTGACATGACAATCTTCCCAACTCACACCAACCACTACTATAGAGTGGCCGAGTGGGCATGATCTGAGCGTAAAGAGCTGCTAATGGGGGTCCCTCTTGGCTACTGATCGACACTACCAATGAGCGGTCGAGTGCCACGCACCCAGGACAACTGCACGCAACTCCAACAACCATCGTCAATAATGGTAGAGTGCGGCACAACAAATGCTTTGCCCTCACACCAGTTACTCCTCTGGAAGTAACTCGAGGCATGATATTGACGACTCTCTCTCAACCCCAAGGGGAGACGATGTCGCCAAGATGCATGCAATGACACGAGGATCTTTGTCTACGCACATCTACCATGCTCTCTCGATCAATAGTCACACCTAATTGATCAAGACACTCTCTATCCTCGTGAGAGTCATACTCATCCGATCATGACAAGCTAGGACCATCGGTCGTAGCGACCTGTATCCTCGACTCACCTGACCATTTACACAACCCGTGGTTGGTAATAAAGGTGCAACATACAGGTATGGAATGAGTCCTACTTTTAAGGTCATACTTATCTACAGAGGACCTTTTTGCCAAATTTACAATTTAGGTCATCCTCCGTACTCTAACATCTACACCCTACTAAACAGTTAGACCTACTTACATCACATCTGTAACTCCTAGATCATGCTAGGGAATATGTGTTATCAATAATCGAGCACACATATATATCAACAAAAAGTTCAAGCATACGATAAACAGATCATGATCAAGGTAATATGAACACCTAACATGTTCATATCTATGTCTAAATCTGGAAATCATTACATCTACCCGAGGAAATTACCTATATAAGAAGCTCGTGACAATAAAATCCTCACGATCAAGCTGCCTCTATCCACCGCACAAACCATAATATGCATTAAGTTCAAGCACATGACAATAGATATATTTAATTTACTATTCTATCGTTTCCATATTCGCGTCCCTTATCGAATATGATTTAGAAACCCGAATTAGCAAGACTTGACCGTTTATTTTACATCCATCGGTTTTAATTAGCAAAAGTGCTAACTTCCTCATACAATTTTATATTCGACTTAACAAAGTTAATCTCATGAAGATTTAATATTTTTATACTTAATTTGATGTAATAGGATCACTAACAAATTAAGTATTAATCTAACCTATATTCACACCGATACACATCTCTATTTGTAGCCCAACATAGCTACTATCTCACAACTGGTCAAACACCCAACGAAACCTCACCATCGACCAACCCTTATTATTAATTCAACCCAGTTCCATCAATTTGATACCCAACTATTTAACCATTTTTAACTAGCTAAATCAAGGGCAATAATGAATTTACCTACATTGTAAAAATCAAAACAGAAAATGGCTTGCTTACCGGCAAGTTTTGGAACCTCCACCGGCAGTATAGTCCTAATCCTGGCAGCCCTCCGTTCACAAATCGAACTTACTGCTCAAATTAGGTTTCAAGCTTAGCCACACCAAATCCATAACAACAACAAGGTTAAATAGGTAATACCACCTTTACCTTCTTGTTGTAACTTCCGCCGACAACCCACACACCAAAACCAACAGCCCTGTTCCACCATCCGTCGAAACCTACCACTACCCAACTCAGGTTAGGTCATGGCAATTTACAGAACCTCTACTCTCGTTCAAGATAAGGAAAGGTCGATAGCTTACCTAGCTCCCTCGACGATCGGTAGTGAGAACCCCTAACAATCGACAACCCACCGAAACCTTGCTGCCCAAATCCTCGATTGAGTCACGTTCAACCGAGAACACTACGGAAAGGTTTATTCACAACCGAATCCCTTTTGAGATTGAGGAAAACAAGGAAACGACAGCCCTTACCTCACTCCGGCGATGGACGGACAACAGCGATCAAAATCACCCGGTCGCCTCCCGTCTGGAAATAGCCGAATCGGAGCTTCCAGTCCATCCCGGGGGTCGTCAAGCGTGGCCGTCGCTGTCGCGAAGAAGACCGCGGTCTCGAGCGATGGAGCGAGCATCGAGGAAGAGATCCGGCCGTCGAAGCGGCCAGGCGACGGGGGGTTGCTTCGAGGGGGAAAGACGCTCTGTTCGTGTGGAGAAGTCGATCGGCGCCGAGGAGAAAATGAGAGAAGAATGTGAGATCGGGAAAATGCTCGAGCGAAATAATGGACAGCGGCGCGGAAACGGAAGAAGAAGACGGCATACGTTAAGGGTGTGAAAGTGGGTCGGGTTTGAGGGTTAGTGGGTTAGGGTTTAATCCTACAATCCATTAACCCAAAATTCAATTAAGCCTAGGTTAATTTAACCCTAAGCTCCATTAATTAAACCCAAACCATTTAGATCTAGGTTAGGTCTAAGTGTATCCCTAACCAGGCATCGCCAAACATATATATATTCTGGTATTTTACATTCTCTCCCACTTATTAAAATTTGGTCCCCAAATTCCATACTTAAATGCTAAAAATTAATTCAAGCATATTCTAAAATAACCTCATACCTCAGGTAAACAGATGAGGGTATCGAGCTCGGATAGTATCTTCCAGCTCCCATGTAGCCTCCTCATCCGTATGATGCTGCCATCCAACCTTTACGAGTCGGATGGTTTTGTTCCGCAACTGCCGCTCCTTGTGATCAAGAATCCGCACTGGAGTCTCCTCATAAGTAGCATTCACCTGGAGGGGCATCGGAACCTCTTTCAGAACATGGTCAGATCGCGGCACGTATTTCCTCAACATGGAAACATAGAATACGTTGTGAACACCCGCAAGTGTCGGAGGTAAAGCCAACCGATAAGCTACACCTCCAATCCGCTCTAATATCTCAAATGGACCAATATAGTGTGGAGCTAATTTCCCTTTTAGCCCAAATCTCTTGACTCCTTTGGTGGGTGACACTTGTAGGAATACATGGTCCCCGACTGAGAATTCCAGAGGCCTTCGCCTCCGGTCCGCATAGCTCTTCTGTCTATCCTGTGCCTTAGATAACCGTCGTTTGATCACTCGTACCAACTCTGCATCATGCTGGATACTCTGAGGCCCCAATATCTGTCATTCCCCAACTTCCTCCCATAACACAAGAGATCTGCAGGGTCTGCCGTATAATGCCTCGAAAGGAGCCATCTAGATAGAAGAGTGGTAGCTGTTGTTGTAGGCAAACTCCACTAAAGGAATGTGATCCTCCCAACTGCCACCGAAATCCATGACGCAAGATCTCAATAGATCCTCCAGAGTCTGAATGGTACGTCTGTCTACGGATGAAAGGTTGTACTGAGTCGAAGCTCTGTGCCCATGGCCTACTGCAGACTCTGCCAGAATCGCGAAGTAAATTACGGATCTCTATTAGATATGATACTCAACGGTACACCATGTAATATGATGATCTCTCGATAGTACAATTCCGCTAGACGATCCAATGAGTCCGTCTCACGAATCGGAAAGAAGTGAGCGGATTTGGTTAATCGATCCACGATCACCCAAATCGCAGTATGTCCTTTACAGGTTCTGGGTAATCTCGTAATGAAATCCATTGTGATATTTTCCAACTTCCAATCCGGGATCGGGATTTCTTGAAGTAAGCTAGCAGGTTTCTGATGTTCAGCCTTCACTTGCTGGCATACTAGACATCGTGCCACAAAATCTGCAATATCCCGTTTCATATCGTTCCACCAGTAGAAACGCTTCAAATCTCGATACATCCGAGTACCACCAGGATGTATAGCAAATCTCGACTGATGTGCTTCCTGTAGCAATTCTTCTTTAACTGGGTGTGTGTCCGGAACACATAGTCGTCCCACACCATTCTCACTCGAGAAATCCGTCGATGTTACGAGTCTATCGTCTGCTCGAAGCTGAATCGATCAGCGACTTGTGCTTCCTTGATCCTCTCAGCAATAGCGGACTGGGCAACCATAGAAACTAATATCCCCCAGGATGTTTGACCGTGTTTCGACAATCCCAACTCGGAGAACTGTCGAACCGGATCGATGCTTCGTCGGATATGTGGCGAACTCCACGAGACTTCACCACGCATCCGCTACCACATTAGCTTTTCCCGGATGATCTGGATGGTGCGATCGTAATCCTTGGATACTCCATCCATCGCCTCGTCATCTCAGTTGACTCTTTACGTGTGAACAGATACTTCAGACTTTTATGGTCTGTGTAGATCTCAAAGGTAATCCCATACAAGTAGTGCCTCCATATCTTCAATGCGAAAATAATGGCGACTAACTCCAGATCGTGCACTGGATAATTTTTCTCATGATCTTTTAGTTGACGGGAGGCATAAGATACCACACTGGATCGACGTAATCGCTCCCAACCCTTGGATAGAAGCATCCGTATAGAGAACCATCCCATCAACACCAGAAGGAATCACTAAGATAGGTGCAGAAACTAGCCGTCGCTTAAGCTCCTGGAAGCTAGTCTCACAGGCCTCTGACCAGGTGAACTTGACCCCTTTCCGAGTCAGACGAGTGAGTGGCATGGCGATACTCGAGAATCCCTCCACGAATCTCCGATAATACCCGGCTAGACCAAGGAAACTACGGACCTCCTGAACTGATTTTGGCTGCTCCCAACTGGTAATCGCCTCAATCTTCTGGGGATCTACAGAAATACCTCTGTTGGACACCACATGTCCAAGAAAACCCACTGAGGATAACCAGAATGCACACTTGCTAAATTTGGCATATAACTGCTCCTGTCGCAACGTCTCTAATACTATCCGCAGATGTTGTTCATGCTCTTCCTTGGATCGAGAATAAATCAATATGTCATCGATGAACACGATCATGAACTGATCTATATACCTCAGGAATACACGGTTCATTAAGTCCATAAATGCAGCTGGGGCATTCGTGAGACCGAAAGGCATCACTAGAAACTCGTAATGCCCATAACGGGTGCGGAAAGCTATTTTCTGAACATCCTCATCTCTTATCCGAAGCTGATGATATCCTGAGCGCAGATCAATTTTAGAATACACACATGTATCCTTCAGCTGATCGAACAAATCTTCTATCCTCGGCAGTGGATATTTGTTCTTAACTGTGACTACATTCAGTTGTCGATAGTCAATACATAACCGCAACGATCCATCCTTCTTCTTGACAAAGAGTACCGGTGCTCCTCAGGGTGAAACACTAGGGTGGATGAATCCATTATCCAGAAATTCCTACAGTTGAACTTTAAGTTCATTCAATTCCATTGGTGCCATCCGATAAGCAGGTTTCGATATAGGCGTGGTTCCTGGAATCACCTCTATCGCAAATTCCACTTGCCTAGGAGGTGGCAAGCCTGGAAGTTCATCGGGAAATACATCTGGATATTCTCGGACTACTTGCACATCAGAGAGGGGCGGTAGTCCTTCGTTCTCAACTTTGACTAGAGATAATAGATAACCTTGACAAACCTGAGCCAATAGCTTCTGAGCCTGTAGAGCCGATATAATAGATAACCCATCATCTCTGGTACCAACAAATTCCCAAGCTGGTTGATCTGGTGGTCGGAATGTCACCACTCTTGCTCTACAATCCACTGTAGCGTGATAAGCGGCCAACCAGTCCATACCGAGAATAATATCGAACTCTATCATTTCCAACATCTGAAGGTCCACTGTAAGGATATGCCCGTCAAAGTCTAATGGGCAACCCTTGATTTCTTGGTGGCTAGTCAGCACCTCTCCTGATGGCAAGGACACTGCTAACCCACAAGAACGAACCATAGGGATTCTTCCAACTCTACCCAGAAATACTCTAGATACGAATGAATGAGAACTATCGGTATCAATCAAAGTATTAGCATATATAGAATAAACTGAAACCATACCGCGTATGACTGATCCCTCATCCCGCTGTGCCTCCTCTCTAGTGATGGCAAAAACTCGTCCAGTCTCAATATTCGTCGGCTGCATCCCTGACGAAGTAGTAGTGTGCCTCCACTCCGGCTGGATCTGGCTCTGTGGTACTGGAGGCTGAGTAGCTGGTGCTGGCATAAGATATCCCTGAGAGTTGGCTGGTAAGAACTGCTGTGGTGCGGATACTCCCAGATAGTAGATCACCGGAGATGCAGGATACTGGATCGCGGTCGACATCACTGTATGGGCACCCCCTGCATCTAGTACAACTGAGCTGGTGGAGGTATTGGCGGCCTCTGTCCATATGTCTGAGCCCGCGGTGCTGTCCTCTGCTGCCGCTGCTGGGTAGACTTCTTCCCTTTGTTGGAGCTATCAGGAAACTCGAACTGTGCCTTTAGTGTACAATCACGGCTAGTATAACCCGGTTGTTTGCAATAATAGAAAATCGGCTCCTTTAACGGACACTCTGATACTCTGTGGCTTTCAGATCCACATTTATAGCATCCATTCCTGCCTCGGCCCTTACGGCTACTCTGAGATCCTCCAGAAAACTCTGATGTTGGACGCTTCCCCTTTTGTGATCTAGCTGACCCTTTTGCAGCACTTCGCATAGTTCCTTTTTGCTCCTTTCTTACGAGTCCCCGAGTGAACCACGGTTATGCTGCCCTTAGTCATCTGCTTCTCGATATCCTTCTCCCTGGAAATTTGTTGGGAAGTCATCTCGATGAAGAGGCGCGATCGGCCCCTCCTGTATGAGGTAATAATAGATCCTGACATCCAGCTCCGTATATAGATAGCGAGACCCTGGGTGAACTGGTACATACGATCTGCATCCTGAGCTACTAGGTGAGAGCAGAACTCTAATAGTCTAGTAAACTTTGCATTGTACTCCATGACAGTCCGATCACCTTGCTTCAGGCTTAGAAATTCCTGATGACGTGCTGTAGAAAACGCCGAAGGAAAGTACTGTCTCCAGAAAGCGTCTCGAAAGCTGGCCCAAGTAATCCCACGCTCCCCGGATAGAGTCTTCTGCAATTTCCACCAAGTGACAGCCTGATCTCTGAGATGATATGCAGCAAGGCCCACCTTCTCCACATCTGTACAGTTCATATACTCGAAGGTGTCTTCCATATTTTCCAGCCAAGATTGGGCAATCCATGGGTCGGACTCCCCTCGGAACAAGGTGAACTTCTCCTTGGCTGATCGTGCTAACACGAGTATCCGTGACTTATCATTGAGCCTACTGGACTCTGTGGGCTCTGGCATAGTCAGTGGTACATCCGGATTCTGAGGCTCCGAATCACCAATAGGGTTTTGCTGAGGTGGTGCTTGAGTAGCAGGCTCAGTCGCAACGGTATCTCGTCCCCTCCCTCTGGCTGCTCGCTTGGATGAACGGCCTTGACCACGAGTCTGAACAGGTGGTATAACTCTGACAATATTCACCTGTTGAATAAGTCTAGATAAGTATCTAACTAAGTATAAATTATCAAGAACACTTACTTAGTGATGCCCGGAGCTTATGCTGCTGTCAATCCCATCTCACAAAAACCAAAACCGAAAAATATACCGACTCCTGAGAATCCAAGCCTCAAAAACAAAATCATAATATGGCATCGTAGAACCTTCGACTCTGATACCAATAAAGTTGTCATGCCCCGAGAGTATACCGTGCCGAAAATCAAAAGGACGACATCTCCCCTCTACGTGGCAACATTTCGGGTTAATACAAGGCCCGTAGGCCCACAACAACAACATAATATAATGAACAGATAAATATATATATCAACACGCAGCGGAAATAGGAAAACACATACCCACAACAAAATATACCATAACATACAGGTGTACACCACCTGACAAGACCACAGTACTAAAATCGGACATAAAACATCGACACAAAGTAAAGTCCATAACAAAACAAGGGTCCATGAGCCAAAATCCATAACACATAAACCAGTCCAAGCCATAAGAGAGAAAAACAAAATGAACTCCTCGGGAGACATCGAAAAATGGAGATGGGATGGATCGGTCGGCTCAGCTCCAAGTCATCACAAAGGCGTCTACCTGTTACCTGGGCGACAGAAAAACCTAGGGTCGGAGGTGGTGAGTAAAACTCAACAGGTAATCAGAGAAAACATGTAAATGTATGTATCAATATTACATGTCATTCAACAGTCTAAATCTACTCGAACAACGGGTATACATCAGCATAAAAGGTATATATGCATGAATACACTAAATAAACTGAACAACAACGATGCTGACATACCTGACCGTCAGCTACTCTATCCTGATCCAACCTGGGCATGTTGGGTTTCCGGCACCGCGGCGTGTGTGTGTTCGATCATGTTTCGTAAACATGAGCACAGCGGAAGCAATTAAAAATAATAAATCTATATTTATTACAACACACACAACACACGCATGCATATTACAACAAGTGTAGACATAACCGTAAATTAAAATTTGCAATAAAAGAAAATTATCTACGTTATACCTTTCGTATGACGTGTAGCGGGAACGGCATCAACCGGAACGATCCTCGTAAGAATCGTCTCTATCCGTATCCATGCCGAGCTCCTCGGGATGACTTCACTAAGCCACGAGCCTCGTCTTCGTACGGGTTACTAGCCTCGTGTTGAAGACAACGTGATCGAGAGATGATCACGATCCGAATCCAAATTCGGATCCAAAACCGAGTCCTCAAAACTCAATTCTCCAGAGAGGTATTCGTCAACCGTTTGACGAATCCTTCGTCCCCCACCTCAGAGGATTACCGGAGATCAAATCCCCGGTAAGTTAGCCGCTGTCGGAGCACTAACCGTCATCCAAACGACGCTCCGACGAGAGGAGGAGAAGCTGTCCAGAAAACTGGACAGCTTGGTGGAGGATATAGGCGCCGGCCAACCAAGGAAAGAAAAGGCTCACCTTGATGCCAAACCTATAGGAGATCACCGGAGGGTCGCCGGAGGATATCCGGCTGAAGCTTGGATGCCGGAAACAAGTTGGACGGCGGCACAAGGGGTTGGGCGGTGGCACACTAGGGTTGGCGCCGAAAACTCCTTCAAGGGGTGGGCGGCAACTCCAAGGGCTAGGGTTTTAGATTAGGGTTAGGGTTTAAGCCCTATTTTATAGAGAACTAATTCTCTTAATGGTTAATGGATCATATCCATAAAGCCCGTTAACCCGCTCCATTAGGATAAGTCAAAATAAACCAAACCATGATGGTTTATTTTAAGTTAAAACGAACCGAACCAACTTTTGGTTCATTCGTTTAAAATAAACCAAACCCTTTGGTTTATTCTCATCCATTTGATTAGAACCAAACCATTTTGGTCCATCCATTATGTCTTCATAAGACACGGCCCATCCACGCTTCCATTGCGACTGAAACAATTTCATGCTCGCTTTATGTTTGGTCCAACCAAACATAGTTTCTCTCGGTCTGAGAATCCCATTCTCAAGCTCGTTTTAAATCCTTTGGATTACACTCGTTGTGCGTGTGAACAAATAGGTTCTCGGTTTATGTTGGCCGTCTATAATTAACCATTAATTATAGAACGATCATGAGTGGCACCTAGTAGTACATCATGATCCCCAATTAACCGAAAAGATCAACGGTTGATCCAGAACTATTTCTGAAACCCTTCAGTAGCTCGAATGAATTGTGCCCCATTCCCTTCACTCATCTTATACCCACTTGGTTCAGGACATGGTCTATTGTGTCAGTCCCCACTAGGCTGACTATGTCACACCTAGCCCAAGTATCATTTCCTCGTCCTACGGATTCTAGTTACTCCACATGTATCGAAGAGTACCTTACTCTAAACATGTAATACTTTGGCCAAAGACTTTAGTAATAATCCGACGAGAGGCCATGGGTATACATCTCCTCGCAAGGAGTGGTGAATCCTTTATAGGCTATTCAAACACCTTCGATCACTTCGACTTATACCCAATCATCCCGGGTCCACATCTCCTTAGAGATGTTTGCTTAAGATGTCAAAGCATAAGTCTCCATGATCAAGATGACTTGAATACCGCAAGTCAAAGGAACATTGCACTTAAGCCACAGTAAGAACTTCATTGACATATCTATATATGTAGAGAACCATATGAAGTCTTACGGCTGGTCACTCCAATGAACTAGTTACCATAACTAGCATCCACGATTAACTCCGGACATCACTATGTCTCCAGCCAGTGAGAATCAGCTGCTTGGATACACCAAGGAGTATACCTCATGCTAGTCTCGACAGAATTGATGGTGTCCAAATCCATCAATTCATCGACTAGGGATAATTCCGATACATCACAATTACACATGTAGAGATACTCACTAGTTGTGATCCAATCACAAATTCTCTCATGCTGTGAATCGTATCGTGGGCATTCAGTAAATGAGTTTAAGATCCAATCAAATACATAAAACATGTATACTCAAATAGTGAATCTTCATTTATCATATAAATGGTTCATACATAAGGCGATTGCCTTAGGACATCTCTCATATATTACTAACAGGGCATATATCCACATCATAGGGTATAAAAGAATAACACTAACTCACACAATATCCTGAATACGATCCAAGGGTATCACCGTGAATAACCAACAGGTATACAAGTACCAGTCTACTACCATACAGGAAATGCAGTATCATGTATGAATATGTACAAACAAATGCAACAAGCATAGTACATACAAATGCATCATCAAAGTGAGTATACATATACACTGTATCTGTATGTATACTAATCACCATCATCCATATATATATATATATACAAGCAGGTATGTATATATATATAACCATATGCAAAGCACTGTATGATAGGGCAATGCAGCATGCATGGTCATGTCTGCTCACCCCTACTCGCTACCACGACCCCAGTGTGGCCTAGGTGGCACGACATGACAACTGTCCCAACTCACACCAACCACTACTATAGAGTGGCGGTGTGGGCGATATGATCAAGTAGCATATGAGCGTAAGGCGCTCATGTGAGGGTCCCTGCTTTGGCTACTCCGGTGACACTACCAATGAGTGGTCGGTCAGTGCCACACCAAGACAAGCGCATGCAACTCCAACAACCATCGTCAATAATGGTAGAGTGCGGCACAACAAATGCTATGCCCTACGCACACGATTACTCCTCTGGAAGTAACACAGGAAGCGAGATATTGACGACTCTCTCAACCCCAAGGGGTGACGATGTCATCAGTATGCATGCAATGACATGAGGATGCTGTCTCACATACAGACATCTACCATAGACTCTCTGATCAACAGAGAGTCACACCCAATTGATCAGTACACTCTCTATCCTGTAGAGAGTCATACTCATCTGATCATGACAAGCTAGGACCATCGGTCCGTAGCGACACACTGTCCACGACTCACCTGACCATTTACACAACCCGTGGTTGGTAATAAAGGTGCAACATACAGGTATGGAATGAGTCCTACTTTTAAGGTCATACTTATCTACAGAGGACCTTTTTGCCAAATTTATAATTTAGGTCATCCTCCGTACTCTAACATCTACACCCTACTAAACAGTTAGACCTACTTACATCACATCTGTAACTCCTAGATCATGCTAGGGAATATGTGTTATCAATAATCGAGCACACATATATATCAACGAAAAGTTCAAGCATACGATAAACAGAGCATGATCAAGGTAATATGAACACCTAACATGTTCATATCTATGTCTAAATCTGGAAATCATTACATCTACCCGACCAGTAGGAAATTATCTACTTGATAAGAAGCTCGTGACAATAAAAATCCTCACGGCCACAGTCCTTCCTCGTATCCACGTTCTGCACAAACCATAATATGCATTAAGTTCAAGCACATGACAATAGATATATTTAATTTACTATTCTATCGTTTCCATATTCGCGTCCCTTATCGAATACGATTTAGAAACCCGAATTAGCAAGACTTGACTGTTTATTTTACATCCATCGGTTTTAATTAGTAAAAGTGCTAACTTTCTCATACAATTTTATATTCGACTTAACAAAGTTAATCTCATGAAGATTTAATCTTTTTATACTTAATTTGATGTAATAGGATCACTAACAAATTAAGTATTAATCTAACCTATATTCACACCGATACACATCTCTATTTGTAGCCCAACATAGCTACTATCTCACAACCGGTCAAACACCCAACGAAACCTCACCATCGACCAACCCTTATTATTAATTCAACCCAGTTCCATCAATTTGATACCCAACTATTTAACCGTTGTTAACTAGCTAAATCAAGGGCAATAATGAATTGACCTACACTGTAAAAATCAAAACAGAAAATGGCTTGCTTACCGGCAAGTTTTGGAACATCCACCGGCAGTATAGTCCTAATCCTGGCAGCCCTCCGTTCACAAATCGAACCTACTGCTCAAATTAGGTTTCAAGCTTAGCCACACCAAATCCATAACAACAACAAGGTTAAATAGGTAATACCACCTTTACCTTGTTGTTGTAATTTCCACCGACAACCCACACACCAAAACCAACAGCCCTGTTCCACCATCCATCGAAACCTACCACTACCCAACTCAGGTTAGGTCACGACAATTTACAGAACCTCTACTCTTGTTCAAGATAAGGAAAGGTCGATAGCTTACCTAGCTCCCTCGGCGATCGGCGGTGAGAACCCCTAAAAATCGACAACCCACCGAAACCTTGCTGCCTAAATCCTCGATTGAGTCACGTTCAACAGAGAACACTATGGAAAGGTTTATTCACAACCGAATCCCTTTTGAGATCGAGGAAAACAAGGAAACGACAGCCCTTACCTCGCTCCGGCGATGGACGGACAGCAACGATCAAAATCACCCAGTCGTCTCCCGTCTGGAAATAGCCGAATCGAGCTTCGATCCATCCCGGGTCGTCGCCGCTGCGTCGCTTTGTCACGAGGAAGAAAGTGGCGAGTCGGCGATGGAGCGAGCGAGCGCTGAATAGGAAGAGATCCGCTCGGAAGCGGCGACGAGGGGTCACTTCACTTCGAGGGGGAAAGAGGCTCTGTTCGTGTGGAGAAGCCGATCGGCGCCGAGGAAAAAATGAGAGAAGAATACGAGATCGGGAAAACGCTCGGGCGAAATAATGGATAGTGGCGCGGAAACGGAAGAAGAAGACGGCATGCGTTAAGGGTGTGAATGTGGGTCGGGTTTGAGGGTTAGTGGGTTTGGGTTTAATCCTACAATCCATTAACCAAAAATTCAATTAAGCCTAGTTAATTTAACCCTAAGCTCCATTAATTAAACCCAAACCATTTAGATCTAGGTTAGGTCTAAGTGTATCCCTAACCAGGCATCGCCAAACATATATATATATATATATATATATATATATATATATATATATATATATATTTTCCAGTATTTTACAGCGATGCATCCGTGCCAACACCGCAGGACGTCGACAGCAACGCGACCAGTCAACGAGCATGCCCAGCAGCGTCGTGATAGCCACAGCCGTAACAATGTCCTGATA
This sequence comes from Wurfbainia villosa, assembly GCA_025175895.1. Classification (NCBI taxonomy): domain Eukaryota; kingdom Viridiplantae; phylum Streptophyta; class Magnoliopsida; order Zingiberales; family Zingiberaceae; genus Wurfbainia; species Wurfbainia villosa. The sequence goes on along the minus strand of CM045991.1, from coordinate 10,540,108 downwards.
GTGAATCTACTTTGTGGGCCTAGCTGAGGCAGTCTATCTGCCTTGGATTCGGCATTGGCGTAGCAGTGGGTATGGTCTATCATGGTAGTGGTCTAGGCTACCCACTACCGTGGGTCTAGTTGTGTGGTTGCGAGGTTATGTTTGTGATTAGTGTAAGATTTAATTGTAAGTTTTAAAACGGTTGGTTATCTAGTTGTTATTGAATTTATAAAGAACTATTATTGTTAGTTTGTTGATTATTTTAGTTAGTTGTTTTTCATTTTGCTGATAATATTTTTGAGTTTTGTAGAGATTATAATGGCAGATTATGTAAGGGATCCTTGGAAGCTAGAGGGGGGGGGGTGAATAGCTCGTTTTCGTTGCGTGATGGAATTCAATTACGTTCATCTACAAATCTCGTTAGTGCATCGGAAATAAAACAAATAGGAATAACAAAATACGACAAACACAATTACACAAGTATTTAACGTGGTTCAGAATCGAACGATTCCTACTCCACAGATCGAGCTCTAAAGAGTTCTAGCGATGTCACAAACACAACACTATGCAATAACTCCTTCTCGACACAAGTCAAAGGTAGAGAAACCTCTTACAAAATATTACAACAGTAATACAAGTAAACAACAAGCAATTACAAGTGAATACAATAAAAGAAAGCAAAAAAAACTTTACACAAATCTTTTGGAAGCTTGCTTTTTGATTGTCTTGGACTAGTAGCTGAATGCCCTGATTTGTAGCAGCAAATCGCTTCAAAATGTCCAAGAAAATCAGTGGTTATTTCATCCTCCATTAGATCCATTTAAAGCAACAACCTAGGCTGGAAATTATCGATCAATCGACTGCTCGGGACCATCAGTCGACTGATGCCACTGTTGTCGTGAGACAACGGCTAGATCCATGCTGGAAAGATCCAACGGATCCATCATCAGTCGACTGATCATGACCATCAATCGACTATTCGAGCCTCCACTCGACTACTAACCCCAGCAGTCGAGTTAGACTCCATTATGTGCCTGAAAAACTGAGCACCAGTTGACTGATCACATGATTAGTTGACTGCTCGGCCAATCAGTCGACTGTCCACCTCTAGCAGTCGACTGCTAGGCCAATTTCCATAGTCAAACCCTAGTTGACTCACGCCAGTCGACTGCCACATGAAACCAGTCGATTGGCACACCTCAAACATGAGGTTTTAACCCAAGTATGGTTCCCCCATACTTGCTAGACAACCCTTAGCCTAGACCTAAGCCTTCTAGCTACCTCCGTCAGCCTCACGCCTCTCGGATCCCTCCAAGTCATCCATGACTTGTTCATCCATTGTGATAGCCTTCAGGTGCTTCCATCGGCTATGTCATGCTAGTGGTGTCTACGCCGCCAAGGCACATTGGACTTATGCCGCCAAGACTCCCCTTGGATTTTACGCCGCCAACCATTGGACTTATGCTACCAAGACTCCCGCTTGGACTTTACGCAGCCAACCATTGGACTTATGCTGCCAAGACTCCCGCTTGGACTTTACGCCGCCAATATAAAACCCCTTGGACTTCTCAAATGCCAAGACTCAAGCTTGGACTTTCTCTTGCCAAGACCCATGCTTGGACTTTTCCTTGCTAACCCATGTTGTACTTTACATGCCAAGTACTCAAGACTTGGACTTTCCCATGATAATCACATTGTCATATGTTTTTGTCGAACATCAAAACATCTCTCGAGTCAAGCTCGAGTCCTGGTCAATCGTGACCTGGGTCGATTGCACCAACAAATTAGACATCAACACATAATAGTCAAATAATGCTTCGAATTATTAGTGATAAGTAAGTTGTTTAATTGATGTTATTAAAACATCTTGTTCATATAATATTTTTTTATTATTATGAAATAAACAAGTGATATTTTCTTGTAGATTTACTCCAAATGGACACGGTGTATCTGTATATATTACTGAAAAATTTAAAGAATGATAATGCACTGTTGGTTATACATGGAAACATGTAGATTTTGAAATGAAAGAGTTCTATTATAAAGAGTTTTTGGTAAATGTTGAATATATTTTTTATATTCCATAATATATCCTTATACTAATTTTCTAAGTTAATTGTTACAAAAAATATATATTTTGGAGCCTGGACATGAGACTGAATTTATAGTAACATGGAACTTGTATTGCCAAAAACAATACAAGGATTTATTATACAACTGGAGACAACTTGAATCAAAACCATCACATGTACCAGATGATATTTGGAATTCTTGGCAAAGCATTTGGAGTAGAGATAAATGGAAACAAAATTCAGTAATTGCTAGAAATAATAGAAAATCTAAGATTGCTGGCCCAGGTACAGAAGTCTCAAAATATACTTCTGGATCACGCTCTAATGTAGAGCATGCAATATAGTTGGTGAGTTTACAAAAAATAGTTATTTGCTTTCCTTTGACCCAATGAAGTTTATTACTATGCATTTCTAGATATTATAATTATGATAGAGAGTATTAGTTGTCAATAATTCATAATTAGTTCGTTTCAATGATCAACAAAAGGTGCATGAGTTGATAATTAAGAAAATGTTATTATAACTCCCATGACACTTAATGTTGACAATGTGAGGAATTATTAATGTGTTTAAGGAATATTTCTTATTTATAATTACCAATGAATTAATTTTTATTTACTTAATTGTATTATGCATGAAAAAACTTTACAAAGGTCATCCAATTCATGGGAGTTATTTCGCAGTACACATCTAAGAAAGGATGACTCTTTTTTTGATACTCGATCCCAAAATATAGATGTAAATATCTAAATTTTATTAACTCTTTTATTTAACCATTTATTTGTCATATTATCTATTAATTATATTTTTTTTCATAGGATGATATGAGTGCTAGAATAACACTAGCGTCTCAATCTACTATAGAGGGAGAGGAGCCACATACTCCATCACATGATGAAATTAATGAAATATATTATGATGTTTTGGTGGGGCAAAAAAGAACTCTGTCTACGGTCTTAGTTCCCAAGCAAAGGTTATTTTTGATCGTCAGATGTGCACTTCTAAGCTTAGGGGTCGTCCGGGTTCTTCAGCTGTAAAAATTCAAGAATTAGAGGAGGAGAATGCAACATTAAAAGATCGGATGACGACATTAGAGCATTCGATGTAACAATTTTTTACTCATTTTGAGATGTCTCATTCTTCGTTAATGGGTCCTGCTTTTCCAACCCCCCAAACCCCCCTGGTTTTACTTCCTAGGAGACTCAAGACCCCAGAGCTTCTGATGAGTAGGTTGTATATGAAAAATGTAAGTATTTTAGCTTTATTCTTTTATAGTTATGAATATATTATTTTAGATATCTCTAATACTACTTGCAGATAATGAAGGTGGCAGAGATTGTTGGATATCAAGAGCTTCAGTGCTATCATATTCATGGATTTTAATGGGGATTCGTTTTGATTGAAGGGAGAATTTGTGTCCTTGTTTATGGTTTCAGGATCAATGAAAGAAGTCATTCTTGGTACTGATAATGGTCAAATGTATGAGATTAGGGTAAATGAAGTGGACATGAAGGAGAAATATGTAAAGTTGTTGTTTGAACTGACTGAGCTAATTTTCTTCAATGGTAGTATCCATTTTCGACAATGTAAAGTTGTTGTTTGAACTGACTGAGCTAATTTTTAGATACCACTTATGTTGATGTGCGAAGAATGTTTTTTCATTTTCTATAGAAGAATATTGTGTGTTGTTATTTTTTCCAAATATAATATTTTTGAAAGGATACAAAAGTATTTTATTTTTAATTGAAATAAATATAGTTTGGTAACAAATTCTTCTGAACTTGTCTTTAAATTCTATTGAACTTGACTCCAAATTTTTGGAGAAGAGGAAGAAATCTTACATTGGATGAGGCAGTGGTTTTAATAAATAAACTTAGGCTCCCTTGAACCTTCATTATCTGGTGGTTTAGCATTCAAAAATCTACAAATTAATCTATCTTTTTGAGAGAGAATTTTGAGTGCTTAATTGAAGGTCATGATATTGTAAACTTCGTAATAATTTATGTCTATCTCTTTGATATTTTGAACATTGGCAGATTTCACCTCCTACAATCTGCAGTAAAATCATGTTTAAATCCTTGCGTATGTGACCTAGGCGGATTGCACTAATTAGTGACCGATATATCATTGGTATTTGGTTCTAAGATCATGATTGGAAATTCCAACCACGTCAAATTGGTTGGACATCTTAAACAACCACAAAACTCAAATAAAACATCAAAAATATGTTAGAAATTGCCTATCAAGTGTATTGACACTTAAAAAATGGTTTAGGGACTTAAGCGCATCGGATTTAGGACTTAAAATATCTAGGAAAATGGAATATCAGATTAATAGTCGAGGCATTTTAGTAACCACCTCGACTGCTAGTTGTTGCAGGCAAATAGAATCGAGGCACACTCGACCAACGCCTCGATTGGCATCTATCGGTAGCAGCCGCCAGCGAGCAGAATCGAGGCACACTCGACCAGTGCCTCGATTGTTAGTAAAAAATTAAGCACAGACTCAAGTCAAGCTCGACCAGTGCCTTGATTGGGAAATCAGTCGAGGCGCTCAACTTATCGTCTCGACTGCTTATTGTGGGAATATATAAGGAAAACTCTTTTCCGTGTTGTTAGTCAAAGCCCTAGAGTCAATCATGTGATGATTGTTGTATAGACTTTATTGTATCATATTCCTATTTATAAAGGCATGGTTATTATATTTACTTGTATTGGTGCCAAATAACTAGGTATAATAACGTTCTTGAGTAGAAGGTTCTTATCTATATCAATCGATTGGTTGAATCGATAATGAGATGATATAGAGAACACTACTATTAATCATTCCTAGTCAAGTATTAACATTCAGGGACAATGTTAATGCGTAGAGACTAGCATGTAGGTCAACTCAATGACTTGATCTCACAAGTCATGGATATAAGATATCAAGTTGACACATGGGTATGCATTGGAGAATGTATACTTAATGACCCGCTATGAGAAAGTATCATGGATCGTTATATGAGTGTCATATACTTTCTCATGTGACTATTAGTATGACTATTAGTCCTTGAACCTGAAGTCACCTTGGTTCCCTACATAAGGAGTTGCATACTTTGGCTTCGTCAAACATCACCCGTAAATGGGTGGACTATAAAGGCGATTACTGGGTATGTAACAAATTATGTGGAGGGATGTGAGTGATGTAGATGGGATCTATCCCTCCTATATGATGGGAGTGACATCGTTATTCTTGATAGAGTTAGACCACAAAGTGCATGGCTATTCCCAAATCAGTCAATATGAGATATTGAGCTCATTTGATTAGAGTGAGTCTACATGGAGTTCAATATATAGATTGTACCGAGGATGACATGGTATATGCCCCAATTGGTCAATCTAGATGTCAAGGAAAGAGGGACATTGTCACATATTGTGAGAGTCACAATTAGTAGTCACAAAGGTGATGTTGGATCTCAACATTCTTGTAACTTGGGTAGCAATGATGTATTGCTAGATACCGCTCATTGCTTATGTTTCTAAATTGGTTTAGGAGCATTGCCAACATTACAAGAACCTATAGGGTCATAAACAAAGGGCAATTAGATGGAGATTAGGTTCATATGATGAACCATGAAGATTAGGTTCATGGGATGAACCAAATTGGATTAAGAGTAATCCAAATTAGACTAATTGAGTTAGACTCAATTTGATTCAAGTGTTGAATGAGTCTAATTTAGATTTGATTCATTGATTCAATTTAAAATAATGAATAGAGATTCATTAAATTAAATTGACTTGAATCAAATGGTTGGATTTGATCAACCATGGGAGATAAGAGGTCAAGTTTGACTTGACTTGAGAGGGAAGATGAATGGTCAATTTTGACTTGACCAATTGCCATGTCATGGTGACTTGGCATGGGGGCTGGCCAATGATAATGTTCCACATCATCATGGACTCATCATGGGGTGCCACCTCATGAGAGAGACCAAGAGCCATTGGCCCTTGGAGTTACATGCATGCATGTAACTCTCTATAGCACTATTGAGGGGTTATGAGTGTGTGAAGTTAATTGGTGTAACTTTATCATCTTCATCCTTGGTTCTTCCCTCAAGCTCTCCCCTTTCTCTTCCTCATCTTGCCGTGTACTCCAAGGAGTACTAGAACACTCAAGATTGTCTTTTCTCCACCTATTGCTTGTGTGGATACCAATAGAGGAGTTTACACTTGACACTCTCGAGTTTCGGCAATCCGTTTGGATGAGCAGGATAAGCGAAGGGCATCACTTCAAGGGTAAACTCTTATCATGTAGGTCTAGAGTAGATCTAAAGGTATTAAACACATACATGTAGTTTTTTTATTTACCTTCGCATGGATCCGTGGCCGACTTTCGGGGTTTTTGCAACGCAAAAAGCAGTTTTTACGGCTCGGATAGTCCAACAGTGGTATCAGAGCCACGTGCGAAGCATGTATGTATTTTATTTTTGTAGTTTTTGTATTAGATATAAAAATTACAGATCTATAAGTTTCTATAAATTTCCTATTTTTATATAATTTTTAGATATTTTTCTCGAAGAGTCGAAGCAACAAATGTTGCGACACTTGTAGGCTTCAACCACCGAGAAAAACTCTCCGGAACGTCGAAATCTCGCTTTAGGTTTTTGGGACAGCGATTTAAGTCACTGTAAGATCAAGATGGGACACTCACAAAGTTCATTTTGCGAGTAGGGGCGCTACCCCTAACCCCGAAAGGTGCATTGTCCCATGATCGCACCCGAAAATCGCTTAGCAGAACCGTTACGGAGAGGTGACTCATAAAATTGAAAAAAAAAAAATAGGAAAAATTATAGAAATTTCTGTAAAATATATTATTTAGAATTATGTATAATTCTGTGATGGTCATGGTACAAGAACCCTAATATGATTGGATGATAAATGTGTTGTAATTCATAATATGGCTTGCGCGCCATTTTTGTGATTGTGCATGTTGTATAGGGTATGCGACCTGCACGTCATGCCTCTTCTTTTAAAATTTTAGTTGTAAATAGTTTTAGACTCGAATGTAACTCGAGTTTCATGCTTGTAATGTACAAAATGGAGCGGTGGAAAGTCCACTTGTAGACGGAGTTACGAGGAGGGAGCCGACGACACATGGCGGTCAAAGGAGGCGCTTGGAGAAGTCGCTAACCCTAGGTTGACTGTCCGATCTTCTCATTGGCTTGAGAAGATCGTAGTACGGCCATGACCACTTCATAATTAATTTATATATATATATATATATATATTTTGCTTGTATGTATGTGATGCATGCTAGTAAATTTTGCTTGTATGTATATGATGCATGCTAGAATATTTTGCTTGTATGTATATGATGCATGCTAGTATATTGTTTGTATATATGTGATGCATGCTAGTGTAGGGTAATAAAGGTCTTGATGCGTATATGATACACATTCACGATTAGATTGGATCTTAATCGAATCAACTCAAAAATGCCTACCAAGTTTTGATACCCATCACTTCCTCGATCATTTGTTGTTGTTGAATCTGCCAAAGTAGAGCAACGCATATTATCTTGGTAGGGTGTGGAGGGACAATCTTAGTCCCGCCTATCACAACTTGGGTGAGAGTAAGCTCAATTAGATTGAGTAAAACTATAGGCATATTCCAACTGTTGGAAAGATAGGATAAGATCGCATTTACACTAAATCTTGGGCGATTTAGCCAAAGCTAACTCAAGGTCTTTTGTAAATGTGGATCTTGATCTTATAAACAAGAGTTGCATAGAGATGTAATCGGTAATGTGTTACCTACCGATCATACTAAGTCTTGGGCGATTTAGCCAAAGCTAACTCAAGGCCTAGTATGATGTGGATCTTGTCCCGCAAGAATTATAGCTTGTTTGTATGAATCTAGTAATGTGGTTTGACCACATCCATGACTTGATTCTACAAAAGTCCTATAATTCAGTGGGAGCATCATTTAATTAAAGGCTTAATTAAATGATAAATGGAATATGATATTAATTTTTTGCATTGTGTATGTTGTAGATTACCATATCGACAAATACGAACACTCTCTCCCTGCGTTCTGTCCTTGAGAAGGACAAGCTCAATGGAGCTAATTTCCTGGATTGGTATAGGAACCTGAGAATCATTCTCACCCAAGAAAGGAAACTGACGTCTAGCACCCATTCCGAGGCCCTCACGCGCCTCAAAGCGCCGTGATGCTTACAAGAAGCATCAAGATGATGCATTAGATGTGTCATGTCTTATGCTCGCGACCATGAACTCTGAGCTTCAGAAGCAACTATATCAAGGACAAGCAAGGCACGAGAGATATGAGATCTCTAAGGCATTATTTCAGTCTAATATGCAATATGGGACTCCCGTAGGTCCATATGTACTCAAGATGATTGGGTATATAGAAAACCTACAGAGGTTGGGATTCCCACTTGGCCAAGAGCTGGCCACTGACTTAATCTTGCAATCTTTGCAACAAAGATACAATCAATTTGTCATGAATTACAACATGAATGAAATTGATAAGACACTGCCTGAGATGCTCAGCATGTTGAGAACTACTAAGCTCAACCTTAAGAAGGGAAAATCTGACTCTATTTTGATGGTGCAAAAGAAGAAAGGCAAGGGCAAGCCTAAAGGTAAGGGAAAGTCCTAAGCCAAGGGCAAAGGCAAGGAACTGAAACCGAAAGGAGCGGTGGCCAAAGAAGGGACTTGCTTCCACTGCAAGAAAGTTGGACACTAGAAGCGTAACTGCAAAGCATACCTGGAAGATCTTAAGAAGAGGAGAAGTGAGACTTCTACTCCAGGTATAAATGTTATAGAAGTCAATCTATCTATTTCTTCATCATGGGTATTAGATACCGGATGTGCATCTCACATTTGTACCAATGTGCAGGCGTTGAGAAATAGCAGGGCATTGATGAAGGGCAAGGTGGACCTACGAGTAGGCAATGGAGCAAGGGTTGCTGCTGTTGCTGTAGGAACTTATTTTCTATCTCTGCCCTCTGGGCTTGTACTAGAACTGGATTAATGTTGTTATGTGCCTGCTTTGACAAAGAACATAATTTCAGTTTCTTATTTGGACAAGAATGACTTTTCATTTATAATAAAGAACAAATGTTGTTCAGTTTATTTAAATGATATGTTCTATTGTAGTGCACCTCTAATGAATGGACTCTACATTCTAGACTTAGAGAGCACCATCTATAACATAAGTACCAAAAGGTTCAAGTCAAATGAGTTGAACCAAACCTATCTCTGGCATTGTCGCTTAGGGCACATAAATGAGAGTCGCTTATCCTAGCTCCATAAGGATGGGCTGCTGGACTCATTTGATTTTGAATCATATGAGACATGCGAGTCTTGCCTTCTAGGCAAGATGACCAAGACTCCCTTTAGTGGACACAGCGAGAGAGCAATAGACTTGTTAGGACTTATACATAGTGATGTATGTGACCCTTTCAATGTTGCTGCTAGAGGTGGTTACAGGTACTTCATTACATTTACTAATGACTTCAGTAGATATGATTATGTATATCTGATGACACATAAATCAGAATCCTTTGAAAAGTTCAAAGAATTCAAGAATGAAGTACAAAACTAACTTTGCAAGAGTATTAAGATACTTCGATCAGATCAAGGTAGTGAATACCTTAGCCATGAGTTTCGTGACTATCTAGCTGAGTGTAGAATTCTATCCCAACTCACTCTTCCTGGAACACCACAGTAGAATGGTGTATCCAAAAGGAGGAATTATACCCTATTAGATATTGTACGATCTATGATGAGTCACACAGATCTTTCTATATCCTTTTGGGGATATGCTCTAGACACAGCAGCCTTCACACCTAACTGTGTACCATCTAAGGCTGTGATAAAGATACCATATACGATATGGACAGGGAGAAATCCCAAGATGTCTTTCATGAGGATTTGGGGTTGTGAGGCTTACATTCGACGTCAAGTCTCAGACAAACTGGGACCCAAATTTGATAAGTGCTATTTTGTTGGATATCACAAGGAGACGAAGGGATATTACTTCTACATTCCCAGTCAACACAAAGTGGTTATGGCAAAGACTAGGGTATTTCTAGAAATGGATTTTGTTTCTAGAAAAACTAGTGGGAGTATGTTCGATCTTGAAGAAATTCAAGATAAGGACCATAGCACTGAGACCTTGATGGAGGTTGAACAGGAACCACAAAGTGTTGTGGGTGATGAGATTGTTGCACAAAGAGTTGTGGAACAACAACCTGTTCAGGTAGACCTACCTCTTCGCAGGTCTGATAGGGTACGTCGTCAGCCTAAGAGATACTCATTTCTCTTGTCTGACCATGATGATGTTATGCTCATTGAGAATGAGCCTACCTCCTATCAGGAAGCTGTGATGAGACCAGATTCTGAGAAATGGCTAGAGGCCATGAGATCCGAGATGGAACTATGTACACCAATTAAGTATGCACTTTGGTTGATCCACCTGAAGGCGTCAAATCCATTGGGTGTAAGTGGGTCTTTAAGAGAAAGACTGACATGGATGGACTTATACATACCTATAAGGGACGATTGGTGGCTAAAGGTTTCAAGCAAATTCATGGTATTGACTATGATGAAACCTTTTCTCTAGTGGCGATGTTTAAGTCCATTTGGATCATGCTTGCTATTGCAGCGTACCACGATTATGAGATCTGGCAGATGGACGTCAAAACCGTGTTTCTGAATGGAAACTTGCTCGAGGATGTGTACATGACACAACCTGAGGGTTTTGTAGATCCACAACATACTGGGAAAGTATGCAAGCTGCAAAGGTCCATTTATGGGCTGAAGCAAGCTTCTCGGAGCTGGAATCTTCGATTCGATGATGCGATCAAATAGTTTGGTTTCATCAAGAATGAAGATGAACCCTGTGTCTACAAGAGGGTTAATGGAAACACAGTTATCTTCCTTGTATTGTATGTGGATGACATACTACTCATTGGGAATGAGAAGACTTGACTTGCATGCTTCAATGAAGGACTTAGGTGAAGCAGTATTCTAGGCATCAAGATCTATAGAGATAGATCTAAGAGATTGCTTGGCCTAAGTCGAGTAGTATATATTGACACGATATTACTACGGTTTGCCATGCAATTCCAAGAAGGGACTTTGTCGATGTCACATGGTGTGAGTCTTCAAGACTCAAAGTCCTCTTCTAGAGAGGAGAGAGACCGCATGGATAAGATCCCTTACGATCCGCTATAGGATCTATCATGTACGCCATATGTACTCCCGATGTCTCAGATGCTTTGAGCATGATGAGTAGATACAAATGATCCGGTGAGCGCCATCGATAGTAGCCAAGAATATTCTTAAGTACTTGAGAAGGACTAAAGAATATTTCTTGATATTCGAGGCGATGAGGAGCTTGTAAAGGGTTACAAATGCGATGCCACCTTCCAAACCGACTGTGATGATTATAGATCACTGTGGTTCGTGGTTTTGCTTGAATGGTGGCGCTGTGAGTCGGAAGAGTTCAAGCAGACATAGCTTGATGATTCTACAACAGAGGCCGAGTATATCACGCATCCGAGGCAAGAAAGGAGGCGCTTTGATCCGCAAGTTCATTATCGAGCTTGGGGTGGTTCCTAGCATACAGATCCTATAGAGCTCTATTGTGACAACAATGGAGCAGCTAAGGAACCTCGCCACACCAATGGACCAAACACATACTACGACGCCCCATCTCATTCGAGAGATTATCGATAGAGGAGATGTGAAGATTTGCAGAGTACCCACAGAGGCTAACATCGCAGATCCTCACTCAAGGCTTTGGTACGTAAAAGCATGATGGTCACACTAGGTCATTGGGTATTGGATAATACGGTGATTCGCACTAGTGCTAGAGGGAGATTATTAGTGAAAGCCCTAGAGCCAATCATGTGATGATTGTTGTATGGAATTTATTGTATCATATTCCTATTTATAAAGGCATGGTTATTATATTTACTTGTATTGGTGCAAAATAACTAAGTATAATAACGTCCTTGAGTAGAAGGTTCTTATCTATATCAATTGATTGGTTGAATCGATAATGAGATGATATAGAGAACACTACTCTTAATCATTTCTAGTCAAGTATTAACATTCAGGGACAATGTTAATGCGTAGAGACTAGCATGTAGGTCAACTCGATGACTTGATCTCACAAGTCATGGATATGAGATATCAAGTTGACACATGGGTATGCATTGGAGAATGTATACTGAATGACCCGCCATGAGAAAGTATCGTGGATCGTTATATGAGTGCCATATACTTTCTCATGTGACTATTAGTATGACTTTTAGTCCTTGAACCTGAAGTCACCATGGTTCCCTACATAAGGAGTTGCATACTTTGGCTTCGTCAAACGTCACCCGTAAATGGGTGGACTATAAAGGCGATTACTAGGTATGTAACAAATTATGCGGAGGAATGTGAGTGATGTAGATGAGATCTACCCCTCCTATATGACGCAAGTGGCATCGTTATTCTTAATATAGTGAGACCACGAAGTGCATGGCCATGCCCAAATGTGTCAATATGAGATATTGAGCTCATTTGATTAGAGTGAGTCTACTTGGAGTTTAAGATATAGATTGTACCGAGGATGACACGATCTATGCCTCAATTGGTCAATCTAGATGTCAAGGATAGAGGGACATTGTCACATATTGTGAGAGTCACAATTAGTAGTCACAAAGGTGATGTTGGATCTCAACATTCTTGTAATTTGGGTAGCAATGATGTGTTGCTAGATACCGCTCATTGCTTATCTTCCTAAATCGGTTTAGGAGCATTGCCAACATTACAAGAACCTATAGGGTCACACACAAAGGGCAATTAGATGGAGATTAGGTTCATATGATGAACCATGAGGATTAAGTTCATGGGATGAACCAAATTGGATTAAGAGTAATACAAATTAGACTAATTGAGTTAGACTCAATTTGATTCAAGTATTGAATGAGTCTAATTTAGATTTGATTCATTGAGTCAATTAAAAATAATGAATAGAGATTCATTAAATCAAATTGACTTGAATCAAATGGTTGGATTTGATCAACCATGGGAGATAAGAGGTCAAGTTTGACTTGACTTGAGAGGGAAGATGAATGGTCAATTTTGACTTGACCAATTGTCATATCATGGTGACTTGACATGGGGGCCGACCAATGATGATGTTCCACATCATCATGGACTCATCATGGGGTGCCACCTCATGAGGGAGACCAAGAGCTATTGACCCTTGGAGTTACATGCATGCATGTAACTACCTATAGCCACTATTGAGGGGTTATGAGTGTGTGAAGTTAATTGGTGTAACTTCATCATCTTCATCCTTGGTTCTTCCCTCAAGCTCTCCCCTTTCTCTTCCTCATCTTGCCGTGGACTTCAAGGAGTACTAGCACACTCAAGATTGTCTTTTCTCCACCTATTGCTTGTGTGGATACCAATAACGGAGTGTACACTTGACACTCTCGAGTTTCAGCAATCCGTTTGGACGAGTGGGATAAGTGAAGGGCATCGCTTCAAGGGTAAACTCTTATTATGTAGATCTAGAGTAGATCTAAAGGTATTAAACACATACATGTAGTTTTTTTTGTTTACCTTCGCACAGATCCGTGGCCGACTTCTAGGGTTTCCGCAATGCAAAAAGTGGTTTTTGCGGCTCGGATAGTCCAACACATGCCTCCCAAACCCGACTTCTCTGTTTTTCCTTCGTGATTTCTCTTTCGGCTTTTCATCACCTTTGTTGTCGCTGCTTAAATCTCTGACCATTTTCAGTGCCGACTAAACCTACACTACGTCTCTCGGACCCAAGCTAACCTAGGGTAAGTCCCCATATATCTTCTTCTATGTCTAGGTTAAAACCCTAACCCTAATCTGATGGCTTCTCCACAGCTTGGTTTCGCCGGATTGTCATACTCGCCGGAGAAATCGACCTTTGAGAGAGGGTGTGTCAACCCTAAGGTCTCACCAACTCTAAAACATCTTGAACAAGAATCAATGGCGCCCAAGTATAAATCTTTCTCTTCTTTCTCTCTATTTTCACGCTTAACAGCCAACGATTGATCACTGATCAACGTTTATCTTTTTCATTCATTATACCGTATCAAACTGCATTCATCCTACATTTTGGGCATATTTTTTGCATCTCTAGGCAAAAACGTAAAGAACCCGAGAGTAGTAGGATGGAAACATCCAAGGAGAAACCCTCTATGGACTCCCGATTTCCTTCCGAATATCATCAACATTCATTCATGAACCATAAATTCCATGTCACGCCCCAAGAGTATGTCGTGCCGAAAATCAAACGGATGACATCTTCCCTGTATGTGGCAACATATCGTATTAATACAAGGCCCTTGGGGCAACAATAAACAATAACATACACAACTGAAGAAAAATAACAACATAACAAACATAACTACATTAAAACACAGTGGACAGAAACATAATACATCTACATCACAAACTACACACAGTGCATACCGTATGACTGACACCACGACATAAAGGAAACATCGACAAAACTCGAATCCAAAAGTGTGTACATTACATAACAAGTCCAACACATAAATCCGGATCGAAATAAGGAACATCCGAAATCAAAAGAAAACTTAAATCCATGTTGGGACCCTCGGAGACGAGATGAGACGATGGCAGCCAGCGGTGCTCCAAGTCCATCACGAAGTCGGCTACCTGTTACCTGGGCGACAGAAAAACTCAGGGTCCATGGTGGTGAGTAAAACTCAATAAGTAATAAGGGAGAACATGTATATATATCAAATATCCCATGTCATTCAATGGTAAAATCTATAGGTACATCAGGTAAACACCAGCATGATAATCATATACATGCATATACCTTCTAACCAAATGAACAATGTAAAATGCAGACATACTTGAAAGTACGCTCTGCTACACTTATCCGACCTGAGCACATATCCATAATATATATGTATATATCACAGGAAATCTGATCTAAACCATACAACATCATAAATACTGGTTGAAGGTATCTAATGGTCCGACCAACAAGTATACAGGTATTTGACACAACCATATAATAAATGCGAGTAGCATGTATGAAGATGATGTACAACCAAATGCAACAAGCATAGTACAATCAAATACAACATCACAATAAGCATATATATATATACTGCATCTATATATATACTAATCATAATCATCCATATATATATATATATGGCAATATGCAAAATGCCATAAGATACGACAATGCAGCATGCATGGTCATGCCAGCGCACCCTTACTCGCTACCACGACCCCAGTGTGGCTTAGGTGGCACGACATGATAACTTCCCCAACTCAATACCAACCACTGCTCTAGAGTGGTCGAGTGGGCAGTATGATCGAGTAACATATGAGCGTAAAGAGCTCGCTACACAATGGGGGTCTCTGCTGCTGGCCACTCCGACTGACACTACCTATAAGTGGTCGAGTGCCACGCACCTAGGACAACTACACACAACTCCAACTACCACTGTCTATAGTGGTAGAGTGCGGCACAACAAATGCAGAGTAACCTGGGAGGCAGGATGACTGAGGACCCTCTCAAACACAAGGGAGACTATGTCGTCAGTATGCATGCAAATGATATGAATGCACAGTCACGCATATAGACATCCACCACCGACTCTCTATTCAACAGAGAGTCATACCAATCTGATCAACACACTCTCTATCCTACAGAGAGTCGTACTCAACTAATCATAACACTCTCTAGCCTGTAGAGAGTCATACTCAACTGATCGACGCACTCCCTTTCATGTAGAAAGTCGTACTCAACTGACCGACGCACTCTCTATCCTGTAGAGAGTCGTATTCAACTGATCATAGAAGCTAGGACCACCGGTCCATAGCGATAACTAATCACAATTTACCTAACCATTTACACAACCCATGGTTGGTAATAAGTATGCAACATATGGGTATTAGAATAAATCCTACATTTAGGGCATTATCTACCCACGAATGACCTTTTATCCAATTTACGAATTAGGTCATCATCCGTACTCCAACATCTACACCCTATTAAACATTTATAGATCTACTTACATCACATCTATAACTCCTCAATCATGATAAAGGAAAATGTGATATCAACATTTGAGCATATATAGGCAAGGACAAGTATCAAGCATAAGGATAAATAAGAGCAGGGTCAAGATAATATGAACATATAATATGATCATATTTATGTCTAAATCGTAATGCAACTACAACTACCTGACCAGGGTAGGAAATTACTCACCTGCTATGTAAACCGTAACTGTCTTCATATCCAAAAGATGATTCCGAATCAAGGTCCTGCAGTTACAAAGCATAAAGAGTAACTAAATGCTAGAATAACCCTAATGCTAGAATAATTCTCTAAATCACATCCTAACCCTTAATTAGTCAATTTAATCATGTAGTAGTGTACTCCTCAACACTTCATTTACTAATCATATTTGATCTATGATTACTTCACAAATAATACTACTGTAACATATCATATCGAATCAATAACCATATTCAAATCCAGGTCAACTTCTGACATCAACTATCACTAGATCAATTAAATCACAAGGGTAATGGTATTCATTATAAATTAATCTGACTCAACTTACCTTGCACAATCGCAGTTGCACAACTCCTGGATCTGCTATAGGAGATCTGTTCATCCTATAGGAATATGTTAACTTAATTAACATACAAAATCCTTACCTCTCCCTACATCAATCAGTCGTAACTTCTTGATCCACTGCGGGAACAACACCGACCTATACAATTCAAGTGAACAGAGGTAACAACCCAACTCCTTCACCTGAAATCACAGCAACCTCTTAATCCAATTATATAGTATCATCAATCCAATTCCAACCTTACTAACCTCGCTTAGCATCAATTGAACATTTGGATCCGGTATCTTGGCCCTGTACAATACATCAACTAAACTCATAAACCCAACTAATTTAACCCAAAATCGATTCCACAGCCTTACCTCCCTTCTCCAACGGCAACAATAGCAACCTAATCCCATGAACTAGCAGGTAAAAGGAAACTACCAAAACAAAATCAATCACCATCAAGGGGAAGACTGCACTGGACTGTCGATTGAGCCCCTAATCATGCCATGTTCATCGGAAATAACAACTGCCCAAATCAAGGATCCAATTCAACGAAAGAAAATTACAGCTCCAAAACTCAGTGGCAGGACAAATTACCGGCGATAAACGTGAGGCTGGGCTCGGCAACGATCTGAATCGGTGATGACCGTCGCAAGATCAGAGGAACTCCAGGAAGGTCGACTGTCGAGGTTGCCTGTGGTGGCCAGAGGCTAATCGGCTGGCGGCGACAGTAGAGGGAGAGGGAGGATGATCGACGGTGCTGGAGCAACGTCCAGATCCGGCGGCGATGAGTGGCCAGGCGACGGAGTTTGGCTGTGACGGCGGGCGACAGGTTATGGCTCCGTGGCATGCACAGTGAGCGACGGCAAGGTGATGACCTGATTCTCCCTCTCGATCTCGAGATCTCCTCAGGAGATGTCGACGGTTGCTGGAGATGCTCACTGTTAGCGATGGAGCTTCTTCACGCCACCGCTCGCGAGGAGAAGAATGCTGCGGAGGAATCGGGAGAGAAGAAGAAGAATCGAGGAAAGAAAAGAACGGTCGCACGAATGAGAAGTCGCGGTTAATTACCTATTAATTTCTCAATAGAAAATAGCAGATAGTCTAAACAGACTTTAAAAAAGCCTATCCGCTTTATCCCCATGAAATGTCCATAGAACCTCCGTTAAAATCCAGGAAAATTTCTAAAAATTTCTTAAAAATTCTATAAGACAATTTATTAATTAAAAAGGGTATATATATATATATATATATATATATATATATATATATATATATATATATATATATATATTTATTTATTTATTTATTGTATTTTTCGGTAACTTACATTCTCCCCCACTAATAAAAATTTGGTTCCCAAATTTCATACTTAAATGTAAGAACCAATACCAGAAATTTCCGAAATGACCACATACCTCTGGTAAACAGATGAGGGTATCGAGCTCGAATAGTATTTTCTAGCTCCCTCATAGCCTCCTCATCTGTATGATGCTTCCATCCAACCTTTACGAGTCGAATGGTTTTGCTCCGCAACTGTCGCTACTTGCGACCAAGAATTCGCACTGGAATCTCCTCATAGGTCGCATTAGACTGAGGTAGAATCGAAACCTCTTTCAGAATATGATCTGAACGCGGAACGTATTTCCTTAGCATATAAATATGAAATACATTATGAACACCCGCAAGTGTCGGAGGTAAAGCCAGTCGGTAAGCTACACCTCCAATCTAATCCAACATCTCAAATGGACCCATGTAGTGTGGAGATAACTTTCCTTTTAGCCCAAATCACTTCACCCCTTTCGTAGGTGAAACACGTAGAAATACCTAATCCCCAATTGAGAATTTCAAAGGCCTTCACCTTCGGTCTGCATAACTCTTCTGTCGATCTTGTACCTCTAATAACCATCATCCGATGACGCGCACCAACTCTGCATCATGTTAGATACCCTATGGCCCCCAATAGCTGTCATTCCTGACATCCTCCCACAACACGGGAGATCTACAGGGTCTACCGTATAGGACCTCAGAAGGAGTCATCTGAATGGAGGAGTGATAACTGTTCTTATAATCAAATTCCACTAAGGGAATGTGATTCTCCCAACTACCTCCATAATCCATGACATAAGATCTTAATAGATCCTCCAGAGTCTGAATGTTATGCTCAGACTGTCCATCTATCTGTGGTGGAAACATTGTACTGAGTTGAAGCTCTATGCCCATGGTCTGATCCAGACTCTACCAGAATCGCAAGGTAAAATCGCGGAATCTCTATCAGATATAATACTCAAAGGTATGCCATGCAATCTGATAATCTCTCGGTAGTACAACTCTGCCAGACGATCCAACGGATCCGACCCATGAATAGGCAGAAAGTTAGCTGATTTTGTTAATCGATCCACGATCACCCAAATCATAACATGTCCTTTATGGGTTCTAGGTAATCCCGCAACGAAAATCCATCGGGATATTCTCCCACTTCTATTCCGGAATCAAAATTTCCTGGAGCAATCCAGTGGACTCCTGATGTTCAGCCTTCACTTACTGGCAGACTAAACATCGTGCAACGAAGTCTGCAATATCACTCTTTATACCGTTCCTACCAGTATAAACATTTCAAACCTCGGTACATCCTAGTACCACCAGGATGTATGGAAAATCTCAAATAAGGTGCCTCCTGTAGCAACTCTATAGTAGCTACACAGTAGCTAGTCAAAACTCCATGAGAACTTCTGCTCCATACCATTACTACACAAGATAACAACTACTAAATCTACATCATATATATGACAACCTATCTCATAATTCCTCGATTGGCGTATGCATGAGATACGTCTCATTCAACAGCATCGAAAATGCTCCATTCACTGAAGCGATGCGTCTGCGTACAATACCCTTCCATCCACATCAGAAGGATTAACTAACACTGATGCAAAAGTCAACCATCGACTGAGCTATGAAAACTAGCTTCACAGGCTTCAGACCAAGTAAATTCCATCACCTTCCTGATCAAACAAGTCAGTGATATACTAACGCTTAAAAGCATCCTATCCATATCTACGGTAATAACCAAATCCATACAAGGAAACAACAACTACGGTGGCTGAGTACGCAACTCCAACTACCACAATAAATAGTGGCCAAGTTACACTACTCCAACAACCACCACCTGATCCAATCGTGTCCCGAGTACACGATTTCTCAAATCCATAGACGACTAAATCATTTAATAGTCTAACAACATAATCAAAACTCGTACAATTCATACCAAGTATGAAATTATCGTCTCTACACACCTGCATCCTCTTTACTCTACGTTGATGATATATTAATCATCACAACGACAATGATAATTGTATGATACCATGTCACTATAATATCAACGCTCCAGTCATAAATCAACCCTAGAGTATACACAGGTGTTCTTAGCTGATCTAAATAGATCATTTATCCTCAACGAAGGATATTAATTTTTAACAAATACCGTATTTCATCAACGATAATCGATCCATAATCTCAAAGGTCTGTCTTTCTTTTAACAAAGAGTTTCGGATCTTCTCAAGGAGAAAGACTGGGACAGATAAATATCCCCTCCAACATCTCCTATAATCGCAACTTACATTTTTCCAATTCCTATAGTGTTTAGTAACACTTATACCAGTCAAATTATCACTCGGTATGAGATCTTTGATATCGAAACTATTTCCGCAATCATTTCGATTGCCTACTCCACTTGCCTATGCGACAAGCCTAGGAGTTCATTCGAAACTACATCCGACTACTCTCGGATTATTCACACATCTTAGAGACATAATTGTTGGTGCAATCGGCCCATGTCACGATTGACCAGACTCGAGTTTGACTCGAGTGATGTTTTGATGTTTGACATGGAAGTTTGACATCAATGTTTGACATTGATGTCTGATAATGTTTTGGGGAGATTGTTGGCACAATCAACCCGGGTCATGTTTGACCGGACTCGAGTTTGACTCGAGGGGGATTTTGATGGTTGACTGGAGTTGACCATGTCATGGAAAGTCCAAGTCTTGAGTACTTGGCATGTAAAGTACAAGCATGGGTCTTGGCAAGGAAAATTCCAAGCATGGCTCTTGGCATGGAAAGTCCAACATGGGTTGGCAAGGGAAAGTCCAAGCTTGAGTCTTGGCATTTGAGAAGTCCAAGGGGTTTGATATTGGCGGCGTAAAGTCCAAGCGGGAGTCTTGGCGGCATAAGTCCAATGGTTGGCGGCGTAAAGTCCAAGCGGAGTCTTGACAGCGTAAGTTCTGTAGGGGATCGATTGGACGCTAGAGGGGGGGGTGAATAAGATCGTGTTATGCGTCGATGGAAATCGTTCACGTGCTTGTCTACAATTTTCGTTAGTGTAGAGGAAACAAAGATAATAAAGCAATAACAAAAACACAAACACACAAACGCAAGGATATAACGTGGTTCGGAACCGAACGGTTCCTACTCCACAGATCGAGCTCTAAAGAGCTCTAGTGATGCACACACACTCACTAATCAAAACTAACTCCTTCTCGACACAAGTCGGAGGTGGAGAAAATCTCTTACAATTATTTACAACAATAAACAAATAGATACAAGCAAATACGATAATGAAATACAAATGCAAGTAAAGGAAAAACACTTTACAAGAGCTTTTGATTGCTTGATCTTTGATTGCCTTGAACTAGCTTTGAAGGACTGGAAAGCACCAACTCTCCCCTTAAATTTCGCCCAAGAAAATCACTGCAAAAACCCTCCATCTGAGCTGCCTTTATATCCTACGCCGGGCTAGATTTTCACCTGACAGTCGACTGCCATAAGGCCCCAGTCGACTGTCAATACTGTAGCTATGAGACAACGGCTCAATCCACATTGGACAAGTTCTAACGGGACTCTCGCCAGTTGATTGCCAACATTGGCGTCGATCGCCATTTGCCCATTCATTCGGAGCATTTACGTGCTCGACTCAGCGGTCGACTCTCAATGCAATTTCATCCCTAAATGGTAGTCGAACTCAAGTCGACTCACGACAGTCAAACCGTCCATAATGTCAGTCGACTGCCAACCTCAAACATGAGGTTTTAACCTAAGTATGGTGCTCCCATACTTGCTAGACCACCCTTAGCCTAGACCTAAGTCTTCTAGCCACCTCCATCAGCCTCATGCCTCTCGGATCCCTCCAAGTAATCCATGACTTGTTCATCCATCGCGCTAGCCTTCTGGTGCTTCCATCGGCTATGTCATGCTAACGGTGTCTACACTGCCAAGGCACATTGGACTTATGCCGCCAAGACTCCGCTTGGACTTTACGCTGTCAACCATTGGACTTATGCTGCCAAGACTCCACCCTTGGACTTTACACCGCCAATATCAAACCCCTTGGACTTCTCAAATGCCAAGACTCAAGCTTGGACTTTCCCTTGCCAACACATGTTGGACTTTCCATGCAAAGACCCATGCTTGGACTTTCCTTGCCAACCCATGCTTGAACTTTCCCATAATCACATGGTCAACCTTAGTCAACCATCAAAGTCTCCCTTGAGTCAAACTCGAGTCTGGTCAATTATAACCTGGGTCGATTGTATAAACAATCTCCCCAAAACATTAACCGACATCAATGTCAAACATACTATGTCAAACATCAAAACATCACTCGAGTCAAACTTGAGTCTGGTCAATCATGACCTGGGCCGATTGCACTAACAATCTCCCCCTTTTTGATGTTTGACAAAACAAACCTTGAGTTAGGCCCCTAACTCAAACTCCCTTACCAATTTCCCAAATTGGTAATTTTACTCTCCCCCTTTTTGACATACATCAAAAAGGTTCTCTCCAAGGAGGTCAATGTCTCATATCCAATGAGATCTTACAATCTCCCCCTTGGTCCAAAAATACCAATGATGCCTACCATCTTCCTAGTGATAAGTCTCATATCACTCAAGAGAGGAAATCCTATTCACTCTCCCAATTTCCAAATTGGGTATAAAAAAACCCATCAATTTTCCCAATTGATGACACTCTGCCAATAAGTTCTCCCCCTTCAAGAAGAAAAACACATCCATCATCCCATGATGGATACCTCCCCCTAAAGGCTTGCTCCCCCTTGACCATTGTACCAACAATGTCCTCAGGAAGTCCCTAAGCGAATAGGAACTCTAAACCATCAAAAATAAGGTTCAAAGTTCAAACTTGAACTTTCCACACCTTAAATTTGATACATCGACCTAAGACCTCTCCTAATCCATATCCAATGAATTTTCACCCTTTATAATTCTTCCCAAAGCATATCCTAGGGTTAGGAGTGATTAGGAACCTTTACCATAGCTGAACACAGGCTAAACAAACCTTGTTAACCCGAAATCATCCTAGCAGTCGACTCCTGACAGAAACAGTTGAACTGCCCTTGCATCAGTCGACTGCCAACAAGTGTCAGTTGACTGATAACTGAAATTCCCGAATTTCAACTATCATAATCAAATTTTGAAAAAGCATAAGTAATTCTACGTATTTTGAAAATTCGTGAAAATTCATACGTACATTACTTATAAGCAATACAATGGGTGGAAAATATTTAAAAATTATTTTACCCATAAAAGGGTGAGTTTGATACAAAACTCAAAACCATTGAAATTTTTAATGTTTTGGCCCTATTTTGTATCAACTCTATCAATGGTGATTGCTATCAAAAGATAGAATTCACCAAGGTTTTTCAAAATGATTTTGAAATATTTTTAAAACCTTATTTTCGATCATATTCCTTGGGCTCTATGTACATGACTTGTACACATGCTTTCCCAATGATCCACCATTGAAATTGAATGAGTTTTAGTTCATCTAGATGCAAAAACTATGCACCTTGAACTCAACTCATATCCTAGCATCTCACATGTATCTAGGGTGTATAAATACACATACATGTCAATGTGATGTGAGATGTGGGTTTTGTTCTCCTTAATCTAGGGTTTCATGCATTTTCTCTAAGGCAACTCTACTTGATTCCCTTATAAATGGAACTCCAAGTTATGCCATTGTCCTTAAATAAATTTCAATCGAAATTTTCTTAAATGCATGAATGATTATGGCATTAAAGATGGTATAAATAAACACATGCTCATAATCATGATGTCATGGCATAAGATATAAATCTAAGCATACATGACATTAACCTTAAACCTAAGCATAATCATGTCATATAAATGATAGAAGTAAGCATGATGTCATGACATGGCATATGGCAAGTCAAAGCATGGCAAATAAGATATAAAGGTATATAATACCTAAATTTCAATATTAGTTGTCATTTGATATAATTAGGTTTATTTTGCCATATTACTATTAATTTCCCATGTGTGCCAAAAACCCAAAATGGCACACAAACCTCTAAACCTAAATTGTGCCAATTTAATTGATTTTTCAATCTTCTTAAATGATATTGGCACATCCTAAAATCTTTTAGGATTTATCATCAAATATATTTCCAAGATATCGATAACCTTGGAAATGACCTAAAATGTCAACTTTGCTATGGTTGAGTTAACTACCCATCCAATCAAGGTTGACACAACCTAACCCACCTAGCGTGAGTCAATCACGCCCTTAGGAACCCAAAATCTATTTGAGCTCATTGGGTTAATTAGGTATTCCTTAGGGATGACCTCCCTATATACCTTCCTAATGACCCTCCTAGACTTGGTAGCCTTGGTCATTTTGGTCTTGCCTAGGTTAACCTTAGGGATTTCCTCCCTAATAACCCTCTTAGTGGCCATCCTAGGTTTCCTTGAAACCCTAGCCACTAGACACAAACATTGATTACTCTTAGGGATAACTTCCCTAGTAACCTTGGTCTTCCTAGATCTAGTTTGTGTTCCATAATCAAATGGAACACTATGATAAGCCACCTTAGGCTTAGGTTTGTGACCCAAACCTTGCTTGCCCTTGGTTGACTTTTGACTCTTAGGTCCTAGGTGTTGACTTTGACTTTTGGACCTAGACTTTTGATCATTTGACCCTTTAAATTGATTTTACATAATTTTAAGGGTCTTCTCAAGTTTTTCAAGCCTTGATCTCAAGGCTTGGTTCTCTAATTCTAATTGTCCAATTTTAGAATTTTGATTTAATCCTTGGGTATGGTTCCTCCTAGGCATATGTCTAGTCCATTAGGGGTTAAAACCTAGGTGCTCTTGTATTTTCCTAATAGATTCCCTAGGTATGACATTTTTAGAGACATTAGTCCCAAATTTTTCTTTCTTTGAAAAGTAGACATTTTTGGCTCCTAAACAAAATTCCCTATGTCTAGCATGCTCTTTGTGATAAATAGCAAGATTGCTAAAATTATTTCTAGCATACTTTTTACTATAATTTAAGGAACGAGCATTGTTTAAATATACCTTAGGGTTTGCCCTAGAGGCTCCCCCTACTTGTGATGCTCCATCTTGTCCCTTCTTCTTCCCCCTTGGACATTGACTCCGGTAATGTCCCGGTAGCCGGCATTTGAAGCAAATGACTTGCTCCTTGCTTTTGATAGTTGGGGGAAAGATCTCCTTGACTTTTGGCATGGGTGGACTCTTCTTGACTCTTTTAAGACATTTACTTTTGTAATGTCCTACTTCCCTACACTCAAATCAAACTATGTGATTTTTATTTAAAATTACATTGCTTGAGTTACCTAGGCCCGTGGTGGAAGGTGCCGGAGTTGGAGCTTCTTAATCTTGACCGGATGTGGAAGCTTCTTCTTGTTGCTCCAGAGTGGAAATTCTTTCCTCCCCCTCAATCCTAGAGGTGGAGGTTTCTTCTACTTCTTCCACCTCCTCCAATCCGGATGTTGATTCCCTATCAACCTCCGAATCCTCAAGCTCTTTAGATGATGATGTATTTGCTTGAGCTTGAGAGGGTGAGCACTCCTCTTCTTCTTCTTCTTCTTGGGCCGATGAAGATTCTTCTTCTTCTACTTGTGCCAAGTTAGGCTTCTCATGGAACTTGGCCAATTTGTCCCATAGCTCCTTGGCCTCAAGATATTCACCTAGCCTAGACAAAACATCATTAGGTATCAAATCTTCTAAAAGTTTTGTTACCTTAGCTTCGGTTTTGAATTTTTATCGTTTCTCTTGGGTCCATTTCTTCAACTTGAGGACTTGTCCCTTCTTATACCTAGGAGGTTCAAAGCCTTCTACGAGGATGAACCAATCCTCTATGTTCATCATCAAGAATGTTTCCATTCTTGCTCTCCACGCCAAAAAGTCTTCTCGATCATATGGTGGTGGAGTGTTGATATCCCATCAAAGCTTGTCTTGGAACTCCATCTTCACCCTCTAGTGGGCTCCCTTTGTTGTTAAACTTGAAGAGTGGCCTCGCTCTGATACCACTTGTAGGGGATCGATTGGACACTAGAGGGGGGGTGAATAGCGTCGTGCTATGCGTCGATGGAAATCGTTCGCATGCTTGTCTACAATTTTCGTTAGCGCAGCGGAAACAAAGATAATAAAGCAATAACGAAAACACAAACACACAAATGCAAGGATATAATGTGGTTCGGAACCGAACGGTTCCTACTCCACGGATTGAGCTCTAAAGAGCTCTAATGATGCACATGCACTCACTAATCAAAACTAACTCCTTCTCGATACAAGTCGGAGGTGGAGAAAACCTCTTACAATTATTTACAACAATAAATAAATAGATACAAGCAAATACGATAATGAAATACAAATACAAGTAAAGGAAAAATACTTTACAAGAGCTTTTGATTGCTTGATCTTTGATTGCCTTGAACTAGCTTTGAAGGACTGGAAAGCACCAACTCTCCCCTTCAATTTTGCCCAAGAAAATCGCTACAAAAATCCTCCATTCGAGCTACCTTTATATCCTGCGTCAGGCTGGATTTTCACCTGGCAGTCGACTGCCAATACTGTAGCTGTGACTTGATCTTTGATTGCCTTGAACTAGCTTTGAAGGACTGGAAAGCACCAACTCTCCCCTTCAATTTTGCCCAAGAAAATCACTGTAAAAACCCTCCATCCGAGCTGCCTTTATATCCTGTGTTGGGCTGGATTTTCGCATGGCAGTCCACTGCCATAAGGCCCCAGTCGACTGCCAATACTGTAGCTGTGAGAAGACTCAATCCATGTTAGACAAGTTCCAACGGGACTCTATGAGGTTTTAACCCAAGTATGGTGCCCCCATACTTGCTAGACCACCCTTAGCCTAGACCTAAGCCTTCTAGCCACCTCCATCAGCCTCACGCCTCTCGGATCCCTCCAAGTAATCCATGACTTGTTCATCCATTGTGCTAGCCTTCAGGTTCTTCCATCGGCTATGTCATGCTAACGGTGTCTACACCGCCAAGGCACATTGGACTTACGCCGCCAAGACTCCGCTTGGACTTTACGCCGCCAACCATTGGACTTATGCTGCCAAGACTCCACCCTTGGACTTTACGCCGCCAATATCAAACCCCTTGGACTTCTCAAATGCCAAGACTCAAGCTTGGACTTTCCCTTGCCAACACATGTTGGACTTTCCATGCCAAGACCCATGCTTGGACTTTCCCATAATCACATGGTCAACCCTAGTCAACCATCAAAGTCTCCCTCGAGTCAAACTCGAGTCTGGTCAATTATAACCTGGGTCGATTGTATAAACAATCTCCCCAAAACATTAACCGACATCAATGTCAAACATCAATGTCAAACATACTATCTCAAACATTAAAATATCACTTGAGTCAAACTTGAGTCTGGTCAATCGTAACCTGGGCCGATTGCACCAACAAGTCCAATATGCCTTGGCGGTTTAGACACCGTTAGCATGACATAGCCGATGGAAGCACCTAAAGGCTAGCGTATGGATAAATAAGTCATAGATGACTTGAAGGGATCCGATAGGCGCGAGGCTGACGGAGGTAGCTAGAAGGCTTAGGTCTAGGCTAAGGGTGGTCTAGCAAGTATGGAGGCACCATACTTGGGTTAAAACCTCATGTTTGAGGTGTGCCAGTTGACTGGTGCCATATGGCAGTCGATTGGTGTGAGTCAACTAAGGTTTGACTACAGGAAGTGTCCCATCAGTCGACTGCCAAAGGTGGGCAGTCGACTGCTGGCTCGATCAGTCGACTAATCGTGTGATCAGTCGACTGGTGCTCGAGAATTTGGGCACATAATGTATTCTGACTCAATTGTTGGGGTTAGTAGTCGAGTGAAGGCTCAATCAGTCGACTGATGGACATGATCAGTGGACTGATGTCCTATCCGTTGGATTTTTCCAGCGTGGATGACACTGTTGTCTCACAACAACAGTGTCATCAGTCGACAGATGGTCCCGACCAGTCGACTGATCGGTGATTTCTAGCCCATGCAGCAGCTTTAAATGGAGCTCGTGGAGGAGGAAATCAACAAGGTTCTTTGAGGTGTTTTGGGGCGAGTTGCTACTACAATTCTGGGTCTCCAAGTGTTACTTGATCAACCTATCAAGCAAGCATTCAAAAGCTCGGTGTAAAGTTTTCTTTACTTGCATTTTAGTGCAGTTGCTTGTATTCTTATTGTATTACTTTTCTAATCACTTGTAAGGGGTTTCTCCACCTCCGACTTGTGTCGAGAAGGAGTTGTTTGTGATTAGTGGTTGCGTGTGCATCACTAGAGCTCTTTAGAGCTTGATCCGTGGAGTAGGAACCATTCGATTCCGAACCACATTAAATACTTGTGTATTGGTGTGTTTGTACATTTCATTATTGCTATTATTTCTATTTCCACTGCTCGCTAACGAAATTTGTAGAGACGAACGCAACGAATTTCATCTATGCATCCCACGACGCTATTCACCCCCCTCTAGCGGTCAACATTTTCCCAACAAGTGATATCAGAGCCTGGGGATGTTCTATGGACTAACCGTCGTGAGCTAAAGATGCTAGAGGGAAAGATGGAATTTCAAGAAAAGCTTGGATGGAACATCAACACTCCACCACCATACGACCAAGAAGATTTTTCGGCGTGGAGAGCAAGAATAGAGACATTCTTGATGATGGACATAGAGGATTGGTTAATCCTTGTAGAAGGTTTTGAACCTCCTAGGGATAAAAAGGGAGAGGTCCTAAAATTAAAGAAGTGGACCCAAGAGCAACGCCAAAAGTTCAAGGTCGAAGTTAAGGTAACAAAACTTTTGGAAGATTTAATCCCTGATGATGTTTTGTGCAAGCTAGGGGATTACATGGATGCCAAGGAGCTATGGAGCAAATTGACAGGATTCCATGAGAAGCCTCACTCAATCTGAGAAGAAAAGGAAGAGGAGGAAGAGAGCTCATCCTCACAAGCAAGTGAGGATTCGGAAGTTGAGGAGGAGTCAACTTCCGGGTCGGTAGAAGAGGAAGAGGAAGAAGAAGAATTGGAGGAGATTAGAGCATCCTCAACACCGGAACAACAAGAAGAACCATCTACATCCGGTAGAGAGGAAGAGCAAGCTCAAGAGAACCTTACCACCACCCTAGGTAACTCAAGCATGTCAATTTTAAGTAAAAATCATATAATTTGCTTTAAGTGTAGGGAAACCAGACACTATAAGAGCAAGTGCCCAAAGAGGGTCAAGAAAAGTCCACCGGTGCCAAAGGTCAAGGATGTTGGTGCCCAAAGTCAAAGAAGCAAGGAGCACATCATTTGCTTCAAGTGTCATCAAAAGGGGCACTATAGGAGTCAATGCCCTAGGGGGGAGCAAGAAGACTCGAGAGGGGGCATCACATGTAGGGGGAGCTTCTAAAGCAATCCCTAAGGTAAAATTAAATAATGCTCCTTTAGTTAATAGACAAAAGCATGCTAGGAATTTCAATTCACTTGCTATTTATCATGGAAAGTATGCTAGGAATAACAAATACTTTTGCCTAGGAGCTAAGAATATTCACCTTGAAAATAAGGAGAAATTTGGGACTAATGTCCCTAGAAAAACCTTACCTAGGGAATCTATTAGAAAAATTGAAGACCACCTAGGTTTTAACCCCAAATGGACTAGGCATATGCCTAGGAAGAACCATGCCCAAGGATTAAATCAAAAATCTAAAATTGGGCAATTAGAGGTTGAAAATCAAGCCTTTAGGTCAAGGCTTGAAAAATTGGAAAAGACCCTTTGGAAGATGCAAAATCAATTTCAAGGGTCAAGTGGTCAACACTTAGGGCCTAGAAGTCAAGACTTAGGGTCAAATGGTCAAAAGTCAAGACCTAGGAAACAAGAACCATCTAAGGGCAAGCTTAAGCCTAAAAAGACCTATCACAATGTTCCATTCGATTATTGAACTCAAGTTAGGTCTAGGAAAACCAAGGTTACTAGGGAAGTCATCCCTAAGGGTAACCAAGGAATGTGCCTAGTGGCTAGGGTTTCGAAGAAACCTAGGGTGGCCACTAAGAAGGTTGCAAGGGGAGTTACCCCTAGAGTCAACCTAGGCAAGACCACAATGACCAAGGCTAACAAGCCTAGAAGGGTCATTAGGAAGGTATCTAGGTAGGTTATCCCTAAGGAATACCTAGTAAATCCTAGGAGCTCAAATAGGTTTTGGGTTCCTAAGAGCGTGATTGATTCACGTTAGATGGGTTTAGGTGTGCCAATCTTAAATGGAAGGGTAGTTAACCTAACCATGGTAAAGGTGGCACTTTAGGTTATTTTCAAGGCTATGGATACCTTGGAAATAGATTTGATCTTATGATCCTAAAAGATTTTAGGATGTGCCAATACATTTTTTTTTGAGATTATGAAAAATCAATTAAATTGACACAATTTAGGTTTAGAGGTCATAGTGTGCCATTTTGGGTTTTTGGCACACTTGAGAGATTAGTGACAATATGGCAAAATATACTTAATTATATCAAATGACAATTAACATTAAAATTTAGGTATTATTATACCTATACAGTTTATATGTCATGCTTTGTTTTCCATATAACATGTCATGACATAATATTTATTTTTATCATTTATATGTTATGATTATGTGTAGGATTAAGGTTTAAATGTCATGTGTTTTTAGATTATATCATATGTCATGACATCATGATCATTGGTCATGTTTACTTATGTTATCATTTATGCCATGATCATACTTCATGCATTTAAATTAATGAAAATTGATTTAAGGACTTTGGCATGACTTGGAATCCCATTTATAAGGGAATCAAGTAGGGTTGCCTTAGAAAAATGCATGAGACCCTAGTTTAGGAGAACAAAACCCACATCTCACATCACATTGACATGTATGTGTATTCATGGACCCTAGATATATGTGAGATGCTAGGATATGAGTTAAGTTCAAGGTGCATAGTTTTTGCATCTAGATGAACTAAAACTCATCTTTAACCATTGGTGGATCATTGGGAAAGCTTGTGTACAAGCCATGTACATTAAGTCCAAGGAACATGATCCAATATAGGTTTTCAAAAACATTTTAAAATCATTTTAGAAAATCTTGGTGAAGTCTATCTTTTGATAGCAATCACCATTGATGAAGTTGATATAAAGTAGGGCCAAAACATTAAAAATTTCAATGGTTTTGAACTTTGTGTCAATTTCAATATTTTATGGGTAAAATATTTTTCTATCATTTTTCACCCATTGTATTGGTCATAAGTATTATACGTATGGATTTTAATGATTTTTCGATATACGTATAATTATTTATGAATTTTCAAATCTCATTTCGGATAACTGAAAATCGAGATTTTCAATTATCAGTCGACTGCTCATGGTGGCAGTCGACTGATGGAGATGGAAGTCGACTGATCTCTGATAGAGTTGACTGTCAGGCTGATTTTAGGAAAAACAAGGTTGTTTAGCCCGTTTTCAGCTACGGTAAAGTACCCTAACCAATCCTAACCCTAGGATATGCTTTGGGAAGCATTATAAAGGGTGAAAATCCATTGGATATGGATTAGGAGACTTGTTTAGGGTTTGTATCAAATTTGAGGTGTGGAGAGTTCATGCTTGAACTTTGAACCTTATTTTTGATGGTTTAGAGTTCCTATTGGCTTAGGGACTTCCCAATGACATTGTTGGTGCAATGGTCAAGGGGAAGCAAGCCTTTAGGGGGAGGTATCCATCATGGGATGATGGATGATATTTTTCCTCATGAGGGGGAAAATGAGATTTTGAGATACTCAATTTGGAAATTGGGAGAGTGTATAGGATTGCCTCTCTTGAGTGATATGGGACTTATCACTAGAAAGATGGTAGGCGTCCTAGGTATTTTTAGACCAAGGGGGAGATTGTAAGATCTCATTGGGACATGAGACATTGACCTCCATGGAGAGAAGACCTTATGTTAGTCAAAAAGGGGGAGAATGTTTTGGGGGAGAATGTTATGGAAATTGGTAATCTTACCTTTCTCCAAAATGTTTTGGGGGAGAATGGTATGGAGAGTGTTATCAATTATCAATTCGGAGAATTGGGGAGAATATTTGGGATTACCAATTTGGGATAATTGGTAAGAAGGATTTGAGTTAGTGTTCTAACTCAAAGGTATGTGTTTCTGTCAAACATCAAAAAGGGGGAGATTGTTGGTGCAATCGGCCCAGGTCATGATTGACCAGACTCGAGTTTGACTCGAGTGATATTTTGATGTTTGACATGGAAGTTTGACATCGATGTTTGACATTGATGTTTGATAATGTTTTGGGGAGATTGTTGACACAATTGACCCAGGTCATGTTTGACCAGACTCGAGCTTAACTCGAGGGGGATTTTGATGGTTGACTGGAGTTGACCATGTCATGGAAAGTCCAAGTCTTGAGTACTTGTCATGTAAAGTCCAAGCATGGGTCTTGGCAAGGAAAAGTCCAAGCATGGGTCTTGGCATGGAAAGTCCAACATGGGTTAGCAAGGGAAAGTCCAAGCTTGAGTCTTGGCATTTGAGAAGTCCAAGGGGTTTGATATTGGCAGCATAAAGTCTAAGCGGGAGTCTTGGCGGCATAAGTCCAATGGTTGGCGGCGTAAAGTCCAAGCGGAGTCTTGGCAACGTAAGTCCAATGTGCCTTGGCGGTGTAGACACCATTAGCATGACATAGCTGATGGAAGCACTTGAAGGCTAGCGTATGGATGAACAAGTCATGGATGACTTGGAGGGATCCGATAGGCGCGAGGCTGACGGAGGTGGCTAGAAGGCTTAGGTCTAGGCTAAGGGTGGTCTAGCAAGTAAGGGGGAAACATACTTGGGTTAAAACCTCATGTTTGAGGTGTGCCAGTCGACTGGTGTCATATGGCAGTCAACTGGTGTGAGTCAACTAGGATTTGACTGCGGGAAGTGTCCCATCAATTGACTGCCAGAGGTGGGCATTCGACTGTTGGCTCGATCAGTCGACTGATCGTGTGATCAGTTGATTGGTGCTTGAGAATTTGGGCACAGAATGGAGTCTGACTCGACTGCTGAGGTTAGCAGTCGAGTGAAGGCTCGATCAGTCGATTGATGTCCTATCCGTTGGATTTTTCCAGCATGGATTACATCATTGTCTCACAGCAACAATGTCATCAGTCGACTGATGGTCGGTGATTTCCATCCCAGGCAGCAGCTTAAAATGGAGCTCGTGGAGGAGGAAATCAACAAGGTTCTTTGAGGTGTTTTGGGGCGAGTTGCTGCTGCAATTCAGCGTCTCCAAGTGCTACTCAATCAACCTAGCAAGTAAGCATTCAAAAGCTCAGTGTAAAGTTTTCTTTACTTGCATTTTAGTGTAGTTGCTTGTATTCTTATTATATTACTTTTGTAATCACTTGTAAGGGGTTTCTCCACCTCCGGCTTGTGTCGAGAAGGAGTTGTTTGTGATTAGTGGTTGCGTGTGCATCACTAGAGCTCTTTAGAGCTCGATCCGTGGAGTAGGAACCATTTGGTTCTGAACCATGTTAAATACTTGTGTATTGGTGTGTTTGTCCATTTCATTATTGCTATTATTTCTATTTCTGCTATGCGCTAACGAAATTTGTAGAGATGAACGCAACAAATTACATCTACGCATCCCACGACGCTATTCACCCCCCTCTAGCAGTCAACATTTCCCCAACAATAATCATACCATAATCTCAACAAGTTGACCATCCATAAGTATATGTCTACAGTAAAGATATGTCTATCCAAGTCTAAGAGCATCCCTTGACTTCTTAATTGTTGATCCACATCTCACCAGACGGTAGAGATACCACCGACCCACAAGTTGATGTAAAGGAACCCTTCTAATCCGAACTAAAAATGTTCTAGACAAGGATACCTGTAAACTATAAGTATCTCTCAATATATTAACCCAGAGGGTAAACTAGAGTAATTCCCTGAACGATCAATTATCTATCGATCTGATCCAAAGGCTCCCCGCAAATCTCGGCCTTTCTCCGAAGAGAACAAGATCAGATCCAATAGTCCACGACAAAGCGGTCGCATTTCTGCGACGAATAATCAGGGGATTTTCCTAGATCATCTAATCCCACCACTTAATCCTACGAGCTGCAACTGTAGAATACCGAATAGATACGACCATCGTCGTATACTCACTCCTCTATACAAAGCCAATCCACATCTGGGGGTAACTATTGTTGTTGTCTGCATGAGTCTTCTACGATGTCTTTTGCTTATACTGCTGTGTAAATCACTTCCCTTGAAGGGAAGTATCACAGAACTCCAACCATGCCTAAGGTAGTAGGTCGCTACTGATGAGATAACCCAATCTTCTGTACTGATCTCTACTGTCGAGACGGTGCATCCTCCTCCCGGAACACCATTGATAGTCTTCAACTGAGTCTTCAAAATACACTTCCTCAATTGTACTGGTTGCTTACAATAGCAACAGATGAACTAATCCAACAGATAATCTGACTTCGTGTGTCTTTGTGATCCGCACTGCACGCACATAATCCCTTCGGAGTCTTTGTTTTGATTTTGCTGATGTGCACGAGAATATCGTGATGATCTGCGGTTGGTCTTCTATACTCGGAAAGTAGCTCAAGGCCTATGCCTCCGATCTTGCTCCTTTTATCCAACAGTCGGAGACTTCTGACTCTAATAAGTTGACCTGCAATATTTTCTTATCGGTCTCTAACTCTTAAATACTTGTATGGAGTCATTTCTAAGCTCTTAACTCAATCCAACGCCTTCCGGCAGGATCTGATATCCTAATCCAATAGTAAGCCAACAACCCTGAGTGGCTTAAAATATTCATTCACATTCTTGAGCTATTAGGTGAGCATAAACTCTGCAAGTCAAATGACTCTGCATGGTATTCCCGTTATCGACGATCACCCTTCTTGAAGCTCAAGAATTCCCTACAATGTGTCACTTAAAGTGATGCGGGGAAATACTCTCTTTCAACATCACTAAACCATGATCAAGTGATATATTATACCCCGAAGATTATTTTCTGCATTTACCACAAAATACCGATTTGATCTCGATAATGGTATGTAAATAAATCTACCTTCTCTGTATAACACAAGTTAACTCAAATGTACCTTCAAAGCTATACAACCCAGTACAAACAATTCAGGGATCAAAATTCCTATGAAACACCTATACTAACCCTCCACTTGCTGTAGCAATAAAAATATACACACCTAGTCCATTACCCCACAGGTAATGATCTGACTAGCATGAATAGTGAAAATCTCGAGACTATAGTCTTTGATTTCCACAAGAAATGTGACAACTTGACACCTATTTTTTGACTCGATATCAGTCGGCTCTCAAAGGTAAATCACCTTTTCGACACAGGTTCAAGACTCATAGACTCAACAGGTCGTGCCCGTGGTCAACTCAAACCACGATTACAAAGAATAACCAACACACTACAGGTTATTCCTTGTTTAATACACTAAATGTTGGGATGTATACTGAAAAGTCTATCTTTTGTATGAACATCTTTATTTTTGAAATAAAAATTACAGGATCATTGTTTGCATATTTATGGTTATGCATATTGTCTAATACATTACATTGTAGATAACATGGTATGTAGTGTCACACGGGAGATCATGTTATCGGTTCCTTGTAAAGTATAAGTAAAGGCTCACAACCTAGATGGTTTTGGACAAACCATTGGTATGGTTGTAGTGTGATTTGGTATTGGTTTGTCTTGACCATAGAATTACACTAGTACACTTTGTGTGTATTGAGTAGGACCAACTTAGCGGTGATTCGATTTATTGCTGACTACATAATCGAATCGGACCTCAGATATTATATTGTTCATGCTCTTAATCCCGATATAATAATGGGCACATATACTTATTATTCATTTCTTTGATTTACCAATGGGCGAGATTTATAGAGTAAATCGATAGGCTCGGTACGTTGGAAAATGGTATTATTTATATGGTGTGTCGTTGATTATAGGAGAAAACCGTGTCCTATATATTAGGATGATGATATCCCCTTGAGGAGCTCATAAGGTTCATCATGTAAACCCTGCAGGTGGACTTGGTCCGGCATGATGATAAGGATGAGTGGTACTACTCATGGAGTTAGATGTTGATTAATTAATTGTCAGTAAATTAATTAATTGACGGGCATTCGAGATCTTAAACACGGAGAGATATATGTACAAATAATATATGGAGCCCATATTAACTTATGGGGGTTGGTGAGGTAGATCAATGATAATCCTCTAGTTGAATGGATAATCATTAATGGATCGGACTTTATGTTGGCTTGATCCATTGGGTGGCCAAGATCCAACTCCTCCTCATGGTCCCTATTGTAGCCTATTAAAACCTCATGGAACCTAGATCCAATAATGGAAAATAAAACTCTAGATCCGACGATGGAGACTAAATCTCTAGATCCGACGGTTGAGATTATATCTCTAGATCCGATGGTTGAGATTAAATCCCTAGAACCAAACGGTTGAGATTAAAAGGAGGCTTAAGCCTAGCTCTATAAAAAGGGGGCTTATGGCTTGGGCGGTAACTAATGGATAGGAGATTAGGGTTTTGCTTCCCTTAGCTTGGGCGGCAAGAAACTTTAGGAAGATTAGGGTTTAGGTTGGGCGGCTAGGGTTCGAGGTGTGGCTTGGGCGGCAACAATTGGAGAGCTTCTTTCTTCTTCCTAAGGTGTTGCCAGCGCCCATCTTTCTCCCCTCTACCTTGACCGGCGCTCAACCTATTCCTCTTCTTCTCCTTGTCCAGTGGAAACAAGAGCTAGGGATTCTTCCCTTGGAGCTTTTGACCGGCGCATACACTTCTATCTACATCTCTTTGGGCCGGCGGCAAGCATCAAGCTTGGAGCTTGATGGTTGGTCCTAGATAAGAGAAGAGTTTTGTTTCTATACTTCCTCTTGTTCGGAGCGAGCAAGGAAGGAAGATTGGTAATCTAGGAGGCTTCGACTTTTGGAAGATCGTCGCCCACACGACGTCTAAAAGGAGGAAGGACATACAATAGAAGACCAAGAGGTATAACAAGAGGTATAATCTTGCTTATTTTGATTAGTGTTATTTTGTATTATTTATGTGGTTGTTTACTTTATTATGTGGCTAAATTAACTTGGACCCCGAATATAAACACAAAAGCCGACGATCGGTACATTGTCTATTCCGCGGCTATTCGTAGAATAGAGGTTGGTGGCTTGAACAACAAGTTTGTTCAAGTGACCACTCTAATCGAATAACACGATGATGAAATGGTAGCTTGGGTGATCCCTCCTTGTCAAGGATAATTTTTTTTATCCGGGGACGTAGAAGGGATCGCCATGAACAAGCGACCGAGTTGAAGTGGGAAGCGAAGTTTCCTACCTTCACTAAATGCATAGCCAACCAAAACTAGGAGTATAAATGCTAAAGGTAACTCCGGTTGGTTGCCTCGGTGGACGACCCCTACTATGAGTTTGTACAGGTGTCATAGCTCTAATTGTATACACCTATTGAACAAGTTTAGATAAGTATCTAACTAGGCTATAAGTTATCAAAAATTCTTACCTCATGCTGCTTGGAGCTCAAGTCCTTGTTAATCTCATCTCAGAAAACCAAAACTGAACAAATCGACTCCCGAGAATCCAAGACTCGACACAAAAACAACATTATATGGCATCGTAGAACCTAGGGCTTTGATACCACTAAAGTTGTCACGCCCCGAGAGTATGTCGTGCAAAAAATCAAACGGACGGCATCTCCCCTATACGTGGCAACATATCATGTTAATACAATGCCCGTCGGCCCACAATAAACAATAACATATACAACTGAAGAAAAATAACAATATAACAAACATAACTACATCAAAACACAGCAGAAACATAATACAACTACATCACAAACTACACACAGTGCATACCAGTATGACTGACACCACGACATAAAGGAAACATCAGCAAAACCTGAATCTAGAAGTGTGTACATTACATAACAAGTCCAACACATAAATCCGGATCGAAATAAGGAACATCCGAAATCAAAAGAAAACATAAATCCATGCTGGGACCCTCGGAGACAAGATGAGACGATGATAGCCAGCGGTGCTCCAAGTCCATCACGAAGTCGGCTACCTATTACCTGGGTGACAGAAAAACTCAGGGTCCATGGTGTTGAGTGAAACTCAGTAGGTAATAAGGGAGAACATGTATATATATCAAATATCCCATGTCATTCAAAGGTAAAATCTATAGGTACATCAGGTAAACACCAGCATGATAATCATATATATTCATATACCTTCTAACCAAATGAACAATGTAAAATGCATACATACCTGAAAGTCTGCTCCGCTACACCTATCCGACCTGAGCACATATCCACAATATATATGTATATATCATAGGAAATTTGGTCTAAACCATACAACATCATAAATACTGGTCGAAGGTATCCAATGGTCTAACCAACAAGTATACAGGTATCTGACACAACAATATAATAAATACGAGTAGAATGTATGAAGATGATGTACAACCAAATGCAACAAGCATAGTTCAATCAAATGCAAATCACAATAAGCATATATATATATAGACTGCATCTATATATATACTAATCACAATCATCTATATATATATATATATGACAATATGCAAAATGGCATAAGATACGGCAATGCAGCATGCATGGTCATGCCTGTGCACCCCTACTCGCTACCACGACCCCAGAGTGGCCTAGGTGGCATGATATGACAACTGTCCCAACTCAATACCAACCATTGCTCTAGAGTGACCGAGTGGGAAGTATGATCGAGTAGCATATGACCGTAAAGAGCTTGCTACACAATAGGGGTCCCTGCTGTTGGTCACTCCGACTGACACTACCTATGAGTGGTCGAGTGTCACGCACTCAGGACAACTGCACGCAACTCCAACTACCACCGTCTATAGTGGTAGAGTGTGGCACAATAAATGCTCTGCCCTCACACCAGTTACTCCTCTGAGAGTAACCTGGGAGGCAGGATGACTGACGACCCTCTCAACCATAAGAGAGATTATGTCGTCAGTATGCATGCAAATGATATGAATGCATAGTCACGCATACAGACATCCACCACCGACTCTCTATTCAACAGAGAGTCATACCAATCTAATCAACACACTCTCTATCTTATAGAGAGTCGTACTCAACTAATCATAACACTCTCTAGCCAGTAGAGTTTTGTACTCAACCGATTGACGCACTCCATATCATGTAGAGAGTCGTACTCAACTGACCGACGCACTCTCTATCCTATAGAGAGTCGTATTCAACTGATCATAGAAGCTAGGACCACCGGTCCGTAGCGACAACTAATCACAATTTACCTGACCATTTACACAACCCATGGTTGGTAATAAGTATGCAACATACGGGTATTTGAATAAATCATACATTTAGGGCATTACCTGCCCACGGATGACCTTTTACCCAATTTACGAATCAGGTCATCATCCATACTCCAACATCTACACCCTACTAAACATTTATAGATCTACTTACATCACATCTGTAACTCCTCAATCATGATAAAGGAAAATGTGATATCAACATTTGAGCATATATAGCCAACGACAAGTATCAAACATATGTATAAATAAGAGCAGGGTCAAGATAATATGAACATATAATATGATCATATCTATGTCTAAATCTGAATGCAACTACAACTACCTGACCAGGGTAGGAAATTATCCACCTGTTATGTAAATCGTAATTTCCTTCACGTTCAACAGACTATTCCGAATCAAGGTCCTGCAGCTACAAAACATAAAGAGTAACAAAATGCTAGCATAACCCTAATGCTAGAATAATTCTCTGAATCACATCCTAACCCTTGATTAGTCAATTTAATCATGTAGTAGTGTATTCCTCTACACTTCATTTACTAATCATATTTGATCTATGATTACTTCACAAATAATACTACTGTAACATATCAATTCGAATCAATAACCATATTCAAATCTAGGTCAACTTCTGACATCAACTATCACTAGATCTATTAAATCACAAGGGTAATGGTATTCATTATAAATTAATCCAACCCAACTTACCTTGCACAACTCCTAGATCTGCTATAGGAGATCTGTTCATCCTATAGGAATATGTTAACTTAATTAACATACAAAATCCTTACCTCTCCCTACATCAATCAGCCGCAACTTCTTGATCCACTAGGGGAACAACACCGACCTATACAATTCAAGTGAACAGAGGTAACAACCCAACTCCTTCACCTGAAATCACAGCAACCTCTTAATCCAATTATATAGTATCATCAATCCAATTCCAACCTTACTAACCTCGCTTAGCATTAATTGAACTTCTGGATCCGGTATCATGGCCCTGTACAATACATCAACCAAACTCATAAACCCAACTAATTTAACCCCAAAATTGATTCCACAACCTTACCTCCCTTCTCCAACGGCAATAATAGAAACCTAATCCCATGAACTAGCAGGTAAAAGGAAACTACCAAAACAAAATCAATCACCATCAAGGGGAAGACTGCACTGGTCTATCGATCGAGCCCCTAATTCTGCCCTGTTCATTGGAAACAAACAACTGCCCAAATCAAGGATCCAATTCAACAAAAGAAAATTACATCTCTAAAACTCAATAGCAAGACCAATTACCGGCGATCCAAATCGGCGATGACCATCGCAAGATCAGAGGAACTCCAGAAAGCTCGACTGCCGAGGTTTCCCATGATGGCCAGAGGCTAATCGGCTGGCGACGACAGTAGAGGGAGAGGGAGGACGACCGACGGTGCTGGAGCAGTGTCCAGATCCGGCGGCGATGAGTGGCCAGGCGACGGAGTTTGGCCATGACGGCGGGCGACAGGTTACGGCTCGGTGGCATGTGCAGTGAGCGGCGGTGAGGTGATGTCCTGATTCTCCCTCTCGGTCTCGAGATCTCCTCGGGAGATGCCGACGGTTGCTGGAGATGCTCACTGTCGGCGATGGAGCTTCTTCACGCCGTTGGTCGCGAGGAGAAGAATGTTGCGGAGGAATCGGAAGAGAAGAAGGGGAATCACGGAAAGAAAAGAACTACCGTGAGAATGAGAAGTCACGGTTAATTACCTATTAATTTCTCAATAGAAAATAGCAGATAGTCTAAACAGGCTTTACAAAAGCCTATCCGCTTTATCCCAATGAAATATCCATAGAACCTCCGTTTAAATCCAGAAATTTTTTAAAAATTCCTGAAAAATTCTATAAGATAATTTATTAATTAACAAGGGTATATATATATATATATATATATATATATATAAGTATTTTTCAGTATCTTACATTCCAGCTGATGGCTACTCGCTCCTTGGATAGAGACTTTTTCTCTATATATGCTCAAAATGTAATAAGCATGATTGAATTTTATAGGCTTAGTGAACTAGTCTATTATGACCATGATATTAATGTAGATTTAGTTACTGAGTGTTATAATAATCTACAACCTATAGGAGGTAGACTCATATACAAAAGTAGAGTAGCCCAAAGAGACATCTCATTCACTCCGGACATTCTTAGAGCATTCCTAGAGTGTAGAGAGTCACATTCAGTTCTTGAATGCTATCCGAGCATTCAAGAACCTGTTAAGGGTTACTCCATCAATGTCATTCATTAATATTTCTTTAAAAGACCATGACAATCTAATCTTAACCTATTTCCAGCCATGGCATTAGCTGCCCCCGACAATGTCCTATACAAGGTCATTGTAGGTTGCATCCTTCCTATTGTCACATGGGGGCAAGCTAAAGTAAGACCCCATCATTTACTCACCCTCCATATCCTAAAAAATCATCTTGGCTTCAATATTGCATTAAACATTTTTCTTTGCATCGTCCACTTTACAATCTCTGTCCAAAAGAAAATCTACATGTCATTTGGACATATCATCACTTTCTGGTTAGAATCCATAGGCATAAACGTAAGCAGGGGCAAGATTAAGCAAATGACAGACTTCGATTTCATTAAATGGCAAAATTTTTCATTGGATGACATCTTCCAAGCACATCGAAGTGTTGAGTGGGCCAATGGACACCAGGTTGGTGAAAGGTGGGACATGGGCATACAAGAAGAAGAAGAAGAACCTTTAGCTCTAGCTGACGAACCCTATTCTTCCGTCTCTGAGTAGCTAGATAGCTTGTGTCGTGATAATGTTGAGTTTACGGAGTCAGTTGATACACAGTTCAAGGAGCTCCGTATGATGATCGATATCAAATTTGAGGAGCTTCAGCCAAGTATAGATATGTGTTTTTCAGAAGTTTCTACCCAACATACAGAAATTCTCATACTCCTACGATCTTTGATGACTGATTCTTCTGGTCCCTCTTCATCGGCCATGTAGTTTTGATATTTCTTCTTTGTGTATCTAAATTTTAGAATTCTAGATGGTATCGAAGATTTAGAGACTTTGTGTTGGATCGAGAAGCGTCACTAGAGGGGGGGGGGTGAATAGCGAGCATAAAATTTTTCTTTTCGTTCGTTCGATATACAAGCAAGCACAGCGGAAAAATAAAAAGACAAGTTTATTTTTACTTGGTTCACAACCCAGCGGCTGCTACTCCAAGGCCCCACGATCCTCGATCGCGTACGAAGGGGCAATCCACTATAAGATCTCCTCCTCGTTGGAGGTAAGAGACAACGATCACAAAACCGAAAGTACGAGGATGAGGCAACAAGCCTACCTCACCTCGTTATGATTAAAACAAAGAATTCAATAACCAAAAATATTACTTGTTGCTGCTGCCGACGAAGAAGATGAAAGTTTGGCGTCGCATCGGCGTTATGATGGTGTTGGAGCTTTGGCATTGTAGGAGCACTTAAGAATAATCTTGATTAATGTTTGGGTTAGAGTCCTCCCCTCCTTTTATAGATTTTGGCCTCGGAATAAGTCTCCTCATCTTTTGGAATAGATCACGAGGTGGTACCATATTTTATCGTGAAGTGGTCGCGTCAAACATTATCCGTTTTGACCTAGTGCAAAATGTTGATTCATCGCCATCAGTCAACTTATGCCTTCCATCAGTCAACTGATGAGCATCAGTCGACTGCCCAATGACCAACTGTCGACTGCCAGCTTGGGCACTTCCCTGCAATAAGAGGTTAGCATAGAAAATGGTAAATGCGATGGATTCTTACTGTCTAATCTCGACATAGACCTTCCATAGGAAGTCTTAGTCAGATCGTCACCTACGGTCATCCCCGTACAGAGGACATGACCTTACCATCTCTCTTCACAGTTATGCTTATCTATGGTCCTTTATGATCTATCGCTTTGCTTTCGTTCTTCCACCTAGGTTCTTCGACTCCCACTAAGTTCCCCCGGTGTCAACCGACCACCACGGTTTCCTAACTCAGGATTCTCCGGGTATCTCAGACCTTCGGCTTAGCTTAACCATTTCCTGCACACTTAATTCAGCTCATGAGATAACAATATGACCTTAACTTTGGATCTTTATCATAATCAAAACTTATGTTCGATTATCTAGTGCCTCTGTACCAACAATCTCGCCCTTTTTGATCTATGGCAAACTGATACAAAGTTAAGGGAAAAATTAAAGCATAAAATAAGTAGAGTAAATGATGAATGCCATTTCCAAAAACTCCATGCCATTTCCAAAAACTCCCCCTTAACCCTAGGTGAGTTTTGAAAGAGATACTTTAATTTTCAAAAATAAATTTTGTGTTACTCGCCTTAACTTTCACTCTTCTCCCCCTTTTGCCATAAATCAAACAAAAGTTGGGGGTTTTTATATAAACTAGGGGTTTAAAAATAACATCGTATATGCATGCATCTAGATAAATCAAATATGAGTCTAAGCATGCATCTAGCAGTAGTTAGATAGATTGGTTCGAGGTGTGTCCCTCTGCACCAATAATCTAAAGGTTTGTAATATAACCCTTAGGGTTAGTTTGCTCTCCCACTTAGTCAAATATATGAAGTATAAGAGATGTAGGGGGTGCTAAACTTTTGCCTAGAGAGTTGTAAATATTCGTTAAGTATAATAGTTGAGAAAATAGGTAGCATTTTGAAAAGGTTATTTTAAGTATATTTCAATTATCCTTAACATCTCACCCATTCTATGTGTCTCAGAATTTGTTCACCTTATATATTTTGTGAGATGATTTGAAATTGATTAAAGATAGTCAACCTTGGGTTAAATTCGGATTTATCCTTTAGATCATTAAGTAACTTTTCGAGAAACTAGCTTCTAGGTCGTGGCAAGGCATAAGGGCCTTCTTTGATCGGAACAACAACCACTTCCTTAGACAAAGCCAAATTCAAGAAAATATCACTTAAGTCACTTAGGGTTACTTCCTGGTCTAACTAGTTTAAGATACGGTGAGGTAGCTTCTGCTAGTTCCACTCGGTCAACTGCACCAAGCTAGATATGTTAGTAATATATGAGAGATGTCCTAAGGCAATCGCCTTATGTATGAACCATTTATATGATAAATGAAGATTCACTATTTGAGTATACATGTTTCATGTATTTGATTGGATCTTAAACTCATTTACTGAATGTCCATGATACGATTCACAGCAC
This sequence comes from Wurfbainia villosa, assembly GCA_025175895.1. Lineage (NCBI taxonomy): Eukaryota > Viridiplantae > Streptophyta > Magnoliopsida > Zingiberales > Zingiberaceae > Wurfbainia > Wurfbainia villosa. Next base: position 10,495,450 of record CM045991.1, on the reverse strand, counting down.
GAGAGAATTTGTGATTGGATCACAACTAGTGAGTATCTCTACATGTGTAATTGTGATGTATCGGAATTATCCCTAGTCGATGAATTGATGGATTTGGACACCATCGATTCTGTCGAGACTAGCACGAGGTATACTCCTTGGTGTATCCAAGCAGCTGATTCTCACTGGCTGGAGACATTGTGATGTCCGGAGTTGATCGTGGATGCTAGTTATGGTAACTAGTTCATTGGAGTGACCAGCCGTAAGACTTCATATGGTTCTCTGCATATATAGATATATCAATGAAGTTCTTACTGTAGCTTAAGTGCGATGTTCCTTTGACTTGTGGTATTCAAGTCATCTTGACCATGGAGCCTTATGCTTTGACATCTTAAGCAAACATCTCCAAGGAGATGTGGACCCGGGATGATTGGGTATAAGTCGAAGTGATCGAAGGTGTTTGAATAGCCTATAAAGGATTCACCACTCCTTGCGTGGAGATGTATACCCATGGCCTCTCGTCGAATTGTTACTAAAGTCTTTGGCCAAAGCATTACATGTTAAGAGTAAGGTACTCTTCGATACATGTGGAGTAACTAGAATCCGTAGGACGAGGAAATGATACTTGGGCTAGGTGTGATGTAGTCAGCCTAGTGGGGACTGACACTATAGACCATGTCCTGAACCAAGTGGGTATAAGATGAGTGAAGGGAATGGGGCACGAATCATTCGAGCTGCTGAAGCGTTTCAGAAATAGTTCTGGATCAACCGTTGATCTTTTCGGTTAATTGGGGATCATGATGTACTACTAGGTGCCACTCATTATCGTTCTATAATTAATGGTTAATTATAGACGGCCAACATAAACCGAGAACCTATTTGGTCACACGCACAACGAGCGTAATCCGAAGGATTTAAAACGAGCTTGAGAATGGGATTCTCAGACCGAGAGAAACTAAGTTTGGTTGGACCAAACATGGAGCGAGCATGAAATCGTTTCAGTCGCAATGGAAGCATGGATGGGTCGTGTCTTATGAAGACATAATGGATGGACCAAAATGGTTTGGTTCTAATCCAATGGAGGAGAATAAACCAAAGGGTTTGGTTTATTTTAAACGAATGAACCAAAAGTTGGTTCGGTTCGTTTTAACCTAAAATAAACCATCATGGTTTGGTTTATTTTAACTTATCTTAATGGAGCGGGTTAACGGGCCTAATGATTATGATCCAATAACCATTAAGAGAATTAGTTTGTTGGGGATCGATTGGCCGGCTAGAGGGGGGTGAATAGCCCTCGTTCGTTGGATGTCGTATTTTGTTCGTCTACAAAACGTTAGCGCAAGAGGAATATACAAATACAAACAAAGACAAACAAAATATAAGCAAGCAATACAAACACCGAGATGTAACGTGGTTCATGGCTGCGCCGCTAATCCACGGTACGATTCGTCCACTGTGAATCACTCCGAAACCCAATCACTATTGGTCTCTCCTTTGCACCAAGCTAGGTGGAGGTAACCTTTACAAACACTCCTCTTACAAATAAAATGGAAATAAGCTTGAGTAAGAGGATGGAAAGCTTTAGGGAACTTTGGGAGAGTATTAGAGCATAAGCATTAGGCTCCCAAACCCTTACCCCCTTCCTTTTTATAGAGGAAGAGGGTTTCTTCCCGTTGACACGTGAGCAGATCGATGCCCTCGATCGGTCGGTGATCCGTAGCCGCTGTCCAATAACGGTGCCGCTTTCCACGCGTTGGATTCCATCCGGTATTGGCATCACCGACCGATGGGACCATCATCGACCGATGCTCGATCACCGAAGTGCTCAGTCGACTCCATTCGCGTCTCGTGCTGACATTACATCACGATCGCTTCCGCGATCGCCGACATCACCGATCGCTAGCCCATGGAAGTCGATCGCCAAGCCCTAAATCGGTCTTATACCGCCGATCAACCCATCGATTAGCGGCCGATCGCCATGACATGGCAATGATCGTGTCCGAAAACACATACGACACATTGCCAAATGGCCAAGTTTAACCGAAGAGCTACCCCCACCCGGGGTACAATCGCTCACACTCAACCCACGGAGTGCCTCGCCGGTTCTCTCGTTCTCGCCACGCCCCTCGACAACATCAGCGACGGCTCGCAATGCTCCTTCGCGTCTCTTGCCTCAAGTCTACTTCTCCGGCCACTCCAAGCTTCGTCCGGCGGTCCCTGGATGCCCCAAGCGCACGGCTCGCAGCAATCCTTCACCGACTCAAGGCACGAGTGATGAGATGTGAAACTCACCACGGCTCCATGTGCGAATTACTAAGTCCTGCACGACTTTAACACACATATCAAATCAACATAACAAACTAACTTAAACCCTTTGCCACACCATCAAAACCATATTACGGCAAGAGATTGCCCTAACAATCTCCCCCTTTTTGATGTGTGGCAATCCGTTTAAGTTCGGTAAAAACATTTGATATAAATTTGTAAGGTAAGAAAGCATGTAAACATAAACATTTGATAGCAACATGCAACTCCCCCTTAATCCATGAAACTCCCCCTTAATCTCTTCCCCTATCATAAATAACTTAAACACATTCATTTCTCCCCCTTTGACACCATCAAAAATATGACTACTAAGTTAAGAACACATGGCATCAAGTCTAGTAAAAAGAAAATACCACATGTTGATTGAAAATTGGAATTCAGCCTTTACTGGTCTGAAATTCAGGCCATCAGTCGACTGGTTCAGATACCAGTCGACTGGCACGTGATTTTCGGAATTTCTGATTTTTCTGGCCGAAATTCAGAAATGCATAGAAAATTCCAGAAAATTTGAAAAATCATGAAATTCGGGGAACACATTTCTTTTAAGTATATCTATCAGTGAAAAATAGTTTTTCATGAAAAATCATTATATTTTCACGTTCTCGCCAAAAATCCAAAAGCTTTAAAAACTACTAGGTTTTTGATCATAAGAGTATCCATTTTAACACCTAGTCTTGCATCCAATTGTTTCAAAACATGAATACATGTATTTTAAAGTAAGAAATTGTTTTGAAAACATATGAAATATCCAACCATGATCTTTGGGCAATATGTCTATGAATTAAACATAAGCCTTCCCCATGATTGGTCTATTATTGTTATTTTGATACTTTAAATGACCATCTAAATGCCATAGGCATTAGTGGACATTTGTATCATCCTAATATCTCACCCATGCTAAGTTTGCAATCAAGTTAGCCTATAGTGAGTGTGAGATGCATCCTAGGGGGTATTTGTATATACTTAACCAATATATGTTAGTGCTTATAAGCTCCACATATCTCCACAATGGCATGATATTGTCCACTTTGGGTCTAAGCCCTCATGGTTTTATTTTTGGGCTTTACCCAAAAGGCCTCATACCAATGGAGATATCTTTTTTCTTATAAGCACATGATCTTTTCCATGTCTTACCAATGTGGGACTTTGATTGTATTCCCCATACTCCCAACAATCCCCCCCTCAAACGAAGGACCACATTGGGCCCCCCCTCAAGCCTATCCCTCCTCGAAGGATTTTCTCTGCTTGATGTCCGATCTTCAACCCACCAGGACTTCCTGCCAGTTGTTCGGTCCCCCCGACCCAACTAGACTTCCTTCCTGATGTCTGGTTCTCTTGATCCGGACGTGGGAGCTCAACTTCCTTCGTTCGAGGTTCATGGCTTGACATGGACCATGGCTCTGATACCAATTGTTAGTGCTTATAAGCTCCACATATCTCCACAATGGCATGATATTGTCCACTTTGGGTCTAAGCCCTCATGGTTTTATTTTTGGGCTTTACCCAAAAGGCCTCATACCAATGGAGATATCTTTTTTCTTATAAGCACATGATCTTTTCCATGTCTTACCAATGTGGGACTTTGATTGTATTCCCCATACTCCCAACAATATATTCATGCAATTCTATCATGGTTAAGTATCAACCTAACATCCTTCATGATCATAAAGACATATATGAATGAATTCTATATTATGATCATGAAACTCATGTATTCATCAAATAATAGTCATGCATTAGGTATTATATGATGATAATAAATAAAGTATTACCTAAAGCATGATTCAAACCTATTTCTTATGATAACGTGCCAAATTTCAAAAACATAAATCATGATTGTAAATATACATAGGAATTACATCAATCATCATGATTTAAGCATTATTATCTATTTATGGGTACGTTATCATCCCCCAACACTATCAAAAAAAAAAATGTTGTCCCGTCATCCTAAGTCAACCAAAATATGATATAGGTTAGGTCCATGTGGTTGACTACCTTAGGGTTATTCTAACCCTTAAGGATCGATTTTGGAACCCAAAATAGATTTTTGCCTATGGGGTTCACTAGAAATTCCTTGGGGATCCATTTCTTAGCTATTACTTTGTTTTTGTCTTGTCCCCTAGCAATTAGGCATTTATAGGCTTTCTCATTCTTCTTCTCTTTATATCCTAGGCCCTTCTTGTTAAAACTTGCCCTTTGGCTCCCAATTATCATGTTAAGGGTGTTGGAGCCTATTGTGAATTTTTCTAGGGCTTTGGTTAAATAATCTACCTTTTCCCTTAATGCCCTATTTTCCTCTATGCATGCATCATTAACATCCAAAGACATATAGTCATGTGAGCATGCATCATCATGGCAAGAAGAAACATTATCATTTAAGCATGCATTTTCTAGCTTTTGTTCTAATTCCTTAATTTGACTAAGCATGATTTTACTTTTCTTTTTCATGCCAAATAACTCCTTAGTTAAACTAGAAATTATGGAAACTATTTTCTTAGGAGAAGCATTCGTTACCATAGTTTTCATATCCTCTTCTTCTTCTTCGAATGAAGAGGATGTAGAAGCTCCCCCTTCATTTGAGCTTTCCCCACTTGAGCTTGATTCTTCATTTGAGGAGGAGGAGGAGCAATCCGAGTCATGAAGAGCCATAAGTGCTAGGTTGGAGTAGACATGCTCTTCTTCATGATGAGGAGGCGGGGCAACGTCATCCCATGTCTTGGCTTTGAGTGCCATGGCCTTCCCTTTTCCTTTGCCTTCTTTTCTTCTTCCTTTTCTTGCCCCTTCTTCTTCCTCTTTTCTTCTTTCTTGCTCTTGTTTAGGAGGGGACAATTATCCCTTATATGTCCCTCTCCTTGGCAATTATAGCATATGACCTTCCCCCTTGGTCTTCTATTCCTATCATGAGATTTATCAAATCTAAGATTCTTAAATGCACGCCTTACCTTCCTTACCATGTAGGCTTCTTCCGTGCTATCCATGGAGGAGGTAGAGGCTTCATCGGATGAGGAGGAGGGGACTTCCATCTTCTTCTTCCCCTTGTTTGCCAACAAGGCTACTCCCCTTGAATTTTGGACTCTAGGCTCTTCTGGTATTCCTTCTAGCCTTGTCTCATGAAGCTCCATGGTTGAAAAGAATTCCTCCAAGGTGCTCACTTCTAGGTTCTTGGAGATGTAAAATGAGTCCACCATGGAGCTCCATCTTGAGGACCGGGGAAAGGCATCTATGACCTTCATTACCATATCCCGGTTTGATAGCTTTTCACCTACACTTGTTAAACCGGTTAGTATTTCCTTAAATCTAGAGTGTAGGGATTTTACCTTTTCTCCCTTTTCAAGTTTGATATTCGACAATTGGGAGCGAAAAGCGTCTCTCCTTGCTAGCTTTGCTTCGGATGTGCCTTCATGGATTTCTATTAGTTTCTCCCACATTTCCTTGGCGCTAGCACACTCTCCTATCCTATTGACTTCTTGTTGAGAAAGGACATTGTATAGGTGGTGCTTGGCCTTTGAATTTGCCAAGTATTCTTCTCTTTGCCTCTTGCTCCACCTAGATTTCTCCAATGGCTCCCCATTTTTGTTCCTAGGCAACTCGAAACCGTTTTCCAATATTAAAAGGATTTCAAAGTCGGTTTCGAAGAATACCTCCATTCTCTTTTTCCACCAAGAGAATTCGCCGTCGAACTTCGGTGGATGGATGTTTGAGCTGGCCATTTTGAATGTTGCTTGTTGTGGCGGTTAGTCCTCGACAAGCTTTCCTTGGCTCTGATACCACTTGTTGGGGATTGATTGGCCGGCTAGAGGGGGGTGAATAGCCCTCGTTCGTTGGATGTCGTATTTTGTTCGTCTACAAAACGTTAGCGCAAGAGGAATATACAAATACAAACAAAGACAAACAAAATATAAGCAAGCAATACAAACACCGAGATGTAACGTGGTTCACGGCTGCGCCGCTAATCCACGGTCCGATTCATCCACGGTGAATCACTCCGAAACCCAATCACTATTGGTCTCTCCTTTGCACCAAGCTAGGTGGAGGTAACCTTTACAAACACTCCTCTTACAAATAGAATGGAAATAAGCTTGAGTAAGAGGATGGAAAGCTTTAGGGAACTTTGGGAGAGTATTAGAGCATAAGCATTAGGCTCCCAAACCCTTACCCCCTTCCTTTTTATAGAGGAAGAGGGTTTCTTCCTGCTGACACAGAGAGCCGATCGATGGCACCCGATCACCGACCGATCCCGTAGCCGCTGCCCAATAACCGCTTCCACGCTGGAGTTGGATTCCATCCAGCGGTGGATTGCATCGATCGGTGATGAGACCATCGATCGTGATGCTCGATCGATCGAGTGCTCGATCGAGTCGACTCCATTACGTGCGTGCCGCGATTACATCGATCGTTGCCTTCCGGCGATCATCTGCTGTCGATATCGGTCGGCGGCCCGATTCCATGGCGATCGCGCCCTAAATCGGTCTTATACGTCGATCAACCCATCGACTCGGAGCGTTCGATTGCCATGACATGACATGGCAATGATCGGTAGTGTCGAAAACCCATCCGACACTTGGCCAAATGGCAAAGTTTCACCTAAGAGCTACCCTTCCCGGGTTACAATCGCTCACTCTCATCTCTCGGAGTCCCTCGCCTTCGAAGTTCTCTTCGTTCTCGGCCACGTCCCTCGGCAGCATCAGGTGCACGGCTCTGCAATGCTCCTTCGCGTCTCTTGCCTCGAAGTCTACTTCCTCCGGCTTCACTCCAAGCTTCTCGTCCGGCGGTCCCTCGGATGCCCCAAGCACACGGCTTCCGCAAAGCAATCCTTCACCGACTCAAGGCACGAGTGATGAGATGTGAAACTCACCACGGCTCCATGTGCGAATTACTAAGTCTTGCACGACTTCAACGCACATATCAAATCAACATAACAAACTAACTTAAACCCTTTGCCACACCATCAAAACCATATTACGGCAAGAGATTGCCCTAACATAGTTCTCTATAAAAGAGGGCTTAAGGGATAATTAAGCCCTAATCCAAAACCCTAGCAATAGTTGCCGCCCACTTCATCCCCTCTAAGAGTTGGCGCCAACCTCCATTGCCACCCAGCCCCTTGTGCCGCCGTCCAGCTCCTTGCCGGTGTCCAAGCTTCAGCCGGTGATCCTCCGGCGACCCTCCGGTGATCTCCTTTAGGTTTGGCATCAAGGTGAGCTTTATCTTCCCTTGGTTGGCCGTCGCCTACCTCCTCCACTAAAGCTGTCCAGTTTTCTGGACAGCTTGTTCTCCTCTCATCGGAGCGTTGTTTGGACGTCGGTTAGAGCTCCGACAGTGGCTAACTTACTGGAGATTCGATCTCCGGTAATCCTCTGAGGTGGAGGATGAAGGATTCCTCAATCGGTTGATGAATACCTCTCCGGAGAAGCGAGTTTTGAGGACTCGTTTTTGGATCCGAATTTGGATTCGGATCGTGATCATCTCTCGATCACGTCGTCTTCAACACGAGGCTAGTAACCCGTACGAAGACGAAGCTCGTGGCTTAGCGAAGTCATCCTAAGAATACTCGGCGTGGATACGGATAGAGACGATTCTAGCGAGTATCGTTCCGGTTGATGCCGTTCCCGCTACACGTAATACGAAAGGTATAACGTAGTTAAATTTCCTTTTATTGCAAATTTAAATTTACGGTTATGTCTACACATGTTGTACTATGCATGCGTGTGATGTGTGTGTTGTGATAAATGTAGATTTATTATTTTTATTGCTTCCGCTGTGCTCATGTTTACGAAACGTGATCGAAAACACACACGCCGCGGTGCCGGAAACCCAACAGTGGTATCAGAGCCCAGGTTGTGTTTCGACATAATCGTAAAAATGGTTTTGCGATAGTCATAATGTTATTTCTGGAAATTTTCTAATTTTGGAAATTAGAAGTATTTATGGAAATTTTTCAATTTTGGAAAGTCTAGAAGTATTTATGGAAATCTTCCACTTTTGGAAAGTTGGAAGTATTTATGGAAATTGATATTTTCCATAAATAAAATATTTGATTAGATTTTGGAAATTTGTTTCCTAATTCAATCTTGATTTGATTTGGGAAATCAAATCTTAAAATATTTTATTTCCATAAGTAGTTTTGAAGATTTAGGAAATTGGTTTCCTAAATTGACTTTCCTTAATCAACTATTTCCACAAATAAAATATGTGATTAGATTTGGAAATTTGTTTCCTAATTTAATCATGATTTGATTTGGAGAATCAAATCTTAAACATATTTTATTTCCATAAATAGTTATGACAAATAAGGAAATTATGTACATGACATAATTGTATGTCATGTAATTGCATTAGATGCATATCATTATGCCATGCGTGTCGTGACATGTAGATGTATGCCATGTATGTCATGCCATGTAGATAATAGTTATTTGCATGCAAAGAGGATGAGACATAAAAACCCTCACTCAATATTAAAGTATACTCCTTCCATTAATATGGTTAGAACTAGAGTTCCGTTTCTTGTTTGGGTTGTTGGACTCTCTCCAAGCCCGGCTCGAACCCGAACATGTTCAAACCATGGAATAGTTTAATACTAATATGGTAAGAGTCAGAGGTCAATCGTTAGCTTTGGTTGTTGGACTCTCTCCAAGCTGGGCTAATTGGTTGAATGCGCTCTAACCATATTAAAACTATTTCTCGATTAATGGGTTGGCTTTAACCTGGAGCATCGACTTGTTGGACTCTCTCCAAGGTCGATGTAAAGGGAGGTGAAGTTGGGTGCTATGCATATGATGCATACTTGTTAATGTGTTAACAACCCGATGTATGTGTGAACATTCAATTAGTTGATAGCACATTGTGATAGTTGCATATACGTGATATGCAATCGGTATAGTTGATACCTACCGTCATAGTTATGAATGGCTTGTTGGACTCTCTCCAAGGTTGTTCATATCTATGATGGATATCAGCCCATTCGGAGATGGACCTACGATCTCCCGAAGTGATTTTGGGGTTTTTGAAATTCGAAAAATGAATGGGATTTATAAATGTATGTTGATGCATTTTAAATCATCTTTCTCATATATGCTCGTTTTGTATTTCTAAAATTGATCATGATGTCTTTGAATTTGCATTCCATTTTGGATTCGAATAAATTGACTAGGTCGAACTTCTTGGACTGACTTAGAAACTTGAGAATTGTTCTCAAGGTGAAAAGCTTGTGTATGTCCTCGAAGCGCCTCTTCCCGCCTATCCTAGTGACGATGCAACTCCGGACCAATTGTTGGTCTATCAGAAACATGTGACTGATTCTGAACTGACAAGTTGCATCATGCTAGCCGCGATGGAACCCAAGCTATGAAAGCAGCATGAGCATATGGATGCTCATATCGTAGTCCTTCATCTTTATGAGTTTTTTGATAAGCAAGTGAGATTCGAAAGGTTCGAAGTCTCCAAGCTCCTCTTCACCTCTGAGATGCAAGAAGGTTCATGCGTAGTCTTGCTCGATATGTTGAAGGCGTGGAGTCTTTTGAGAAGCATGAGCAGGGGACGGTGTTGTTAGTTGATTCCTCGAAGAAAGGTTTTAAGAGGGAGTCAAAGGAACAACAGAAGGGGAAGAAGGAAAAGGCTAAAAAGGCAGAACCAACTCAAAAGGGCACTTGCCATCATTATGGCAAGTAGGGCCATTGGCGAAGAAATTGCAAGATTTATCTTGAGTATGTGAAGAAGAATAAGGCATAAGATGCTCCATCTTTTTCATATATCTTCGTTATTGATTGCCATTCTATTTCCTTAGACACTTGGGTATTGGATACTGGGTGTGGCTCACATATATGTAATGACATACATGGGCTGAGGAATAGAAGAAGACTCGTTAAGGGAGAGTCAAATTTACGTGTTGGGAATGGAGCAAAGGTTGCTGCACTCGCCATCGGAACGTATTTGTTGAAACTCCCTGTAGGACTTGTCTTAGAACTGGACAATTGCTTTTATGTTCTTTCGTTGATAAAGAACATCATTTCTATTTCTTGTTTAAATAGAAATGGGTACCATTTGACTTTTAGTAACAATTGTTGTTACATAACTTTGAATGGAGTTCTTTATGGAACTGGAACTTTGAGTAATGGCATTTATACATTGGACGTATCCAGTGACATTTTCAATATCGAAGTGAGAAACAAGCGTGCTCGAAAGGGTAATCAATTAGACTCCTATATGTGGCATTGTCGTCTTGGCCATGTAAGCAAGAAAAGCATGTCCGAATTACACCGATGTGGAATTCTGGAATCGTTTGTATTGGATTCATACGATACATGTGAATCATGCTTAAAAGGCAAGATGACTAAGTTACCTTTTACTGGAAAAGGTGAACGAGTGGGAGAGTTACTAGGTCTAATACATACTGATGTATGTGGACCTATGTCAACTCAAGCTTTAGGAGGCTATAGCTACTTCATTACCTTCACCGATGATCACTCACGGTTTGGGTATGTGTTCTTGATGAAACACAAGTCTGAAGTCTTTGAAAGGTTCAAAGAATTCAGAAATGAAGTAGAGAAACAACATGACAAGAGTATTAAAATACTTTGATCGGATCGAGGTGGGGAATACTTAAGTCAAGAGTTTCTTGATTATCTAAGAGACAATTGTATATTGTCTCAATGGACTCCGCCATATACACCACAGCATAATGGTGTATCAGAGAGCATCTTAGGACCTTGTTGGACATGGTCAGTCAATGATGAATCATGCGAATCTTCCCAAGTCCTTTTGGGGCTATGCACTTGAGATTGTTTACTTGTTAAGCAGAATGCCTACAAGGTAGTCTCTACTACTCCATATGAGATATGGAATGGTGAAACCTCATGTATCTTACTTGAAGATATGGGGTTGTCTGCTTATGTAAAGCCGGATGTCGAGACAAATTGGATGCTAAGTCGATAAATGTCTATTTATTGGATACCCTAAGGAAACAAGGGTTACCAATTCTATCATCTGTGGAACAAAGGTGTTTGTTTTGAGGCATCTTTGTGTTTCTAGAGAAGAGTTTCTCTTGCAAGAAAGCAGTGGGAGTGTCTCGAGCTTGAGGAGGCTCGAGAGACTCAAATAGACATTGATGAGATACACGGTGAAGCACTGTGCAACTCATAGTGATGAGCAATCAATTTGGACCTATTGTAACACCACATCTTCGTAGATCTGGTAGAACATGCAATATTCACGAGAGATATGGATTTCGTAAGTGAATCGAGCGACGTGTTACTCATTGATGATGAGAGCCTACGTTATGAAGAAGTCTTGACAAGTTCGAAAGGGATAAGTGGCTTGGTGCCATGAAGTCGAAATGGATTCCATGTATGAAAACCAAGTTTGGAACTTGGTTGACCCACCTGAAGGCATAAAGCCTATAGGGTGCAAGTGGGTTTTCAAGAAGAAACCCGACATGGATGGTAATGTGATTACCTATAAGGCTAGATTGGTGGCGAAAGGATATCGTCAAAAACAAGGTGTTGATTATGACGAAACCTATTCGCCTGTAGCTATGCTTAAATCCATTCGGATGCTCCACGGCCATAGCGGCTCATTATGATTATGAGATATGGCGGATGGATGTGAAAACAACTTTCCTTAATGGAAACTTGCTCGAGGCGTGTATATGATACTGACTGAGGTTTCACATCGGTTGATAAAACCAAGGTATACAAATTGCGACGGTCCATTTATGGATTGAAGCAAGCATCCGAGGCTGGAATATCCGTTTGATGAGACAATCAAAAGTTTGATTTCTCACAAAATCGGACGAACCTTGTGTGTACAAGAAGGTTAGTGGGAGTGCGATCGTGTTCCTAGTATTATATGTCGATGACATATTACTTATAGGAAAGCGATGTTTCAATCTTCTGATCGATTAAGGTTTGGTTATCCAAGACATTCTCCATGAAAGACACAGGAGAAGCAACCTACATCCTCGGGATTAAGATCTATAGAGATAGATCGAAGCGGTTGCTTGGTCTTTCGCGGTCTACATATATAGGCCAAGTGCTAAGAGGTTTAGCATGTCGGAATCAAGAAAGGTTTCCTACCCATCGGGCATAGGATACACCTTTCGAAGTCTGTTGTCGCGCACGAAGGCGAGAGGATTTGCATGAGTAAGATTCCTATGCATCCATGATAGGATCTATCATGTATGCTATGTTATGTACGAGGCCCGATGTATCGTATGCTCTGCGAGTGTCACGGCGGATACTAGTCGATCGAGAATGGATCATTGGGTGGCTGTTAAGGCGATCCTTAAGTACTTAAGAAGAACTAAGGATGTGTTCCTAATATATGGAGAAGGGTACATGGTGATACGTGGGTATACGGATGCGACTCGAGACGGACAAGGATGATTCCATGTCTTTATGCAGGTATGTATTCACACGGAATGGGCGCAATAAGTTGGAAAGGTTCCAAGCTTGACACTATAAGCGGATTCTACCACTAAGCGAGAATACATTGCATCTTTGGAAGCGACAAAGAGCGGTTTGGATCAAGTTCATCTTTGAACTTGATGTGGTCTCATCAATGATCGAACATGTAGCTTCGCGCTATCATCTTATCGGAAGATCGTTCAAGAGGAACGAAATACAAATCGAGAAAATTCCCATTGAAAGGAACTTAGCGGATCCTTTGACTAGCATTACCTCAAAGTAAGTTTGAGGGTCATGTTAGTGCTTATGGTATTGGATACCGTAGCGATTGGCATTAGGCCAAGTGGGAGTCCGTTAGTAATATATGAGAGATGTCCTAAGGCAATCGCTTTATGTATGAACCATTTATATGATAAATGAAGATTCACTATTTGAGTATACATGTTTCATGTATTTGATTGATCTTAAACTCATTTATCGAATGTCCACGATACGATTCACAAAGATGAGAGAATTTGTGATTGGATCACAACTAGTGAGTATCTCTACATGTGTAATTGTGATGTATCTAATTATCCCTAGTCGATGAATTGATGGATTTGGACACCATTGATTCTCCGAAGACTAGCACGAGGTATACTCCTTGGTGTATCCAAGCAGCTGATTCTCACTGGCTGGAGACATTGTGATGTCCTGAGTTGATCGTGGATGCTAGTTATGGTAACTAGTTCATTGGAGTGACCAGCCGTAAGACTTCATATGGTTCTCTGCATATATAGATATGTCAATGAAGTTCTTACTGTGGCTTAAGTGCGATGTTCCTTCGACTTGCGGTATTCAAGTCATCTTGATCATGGAGACTTATGCTTTGACATCTTAAGCAAACATCTCAAGGAGATGTGGACCCGGATGATTGGGTATAAGTCGAAGTGATCAAGGTGTTTGAATAGCCTATAAAGGATTCACCACTCCTGCAGGAGATGTATACCCATGGCCTCTCCGGATTGTTACTAAAGTCTTTGGCCAAAGCATTACATGTTAAGAGTAAGGTACTCTTCGATACATGTGGAGTAACTAGAACTGTGAGGACGGAAATGATACTTGGGCTAGGTGTGACGTTTAGTCACCTAGTGGGGATCGACACTATAGACCATGTCCCAACCAAGTGGGTATAAGATGAGTGAAGGAATGGGGCAATTAATCATTCAAGCCAAGGGTTTCGTAAAATAGTTCTGGATCAACCGCTGATCTTTTCGGTTAATTGGGGATCATGATGTACTACTAGGTGCCACTCATGATCGTTCTATAATTAATGGTTAATTATAGACGGCCAACATAAACCGAGAACCTATTTGGTCACACGCACAACGAGCGTAATCCAAAGGATTTAAAACGAGCTTGAGAATGGGATTCTCAGACCGAGAGAAACTAAGTTTGGTTGGACCAAACATAAAGCGAGCATGAAATTGTTTCAGTCGCAATGGAAGCATGGATGGGTCGTGTCTTATGAAGACATAATGGATGGACCAAAATGGTTTGGTTCTAATCCAATGGAGGAGAATAAACCAAAGGGTTTGGTTTATTTTAAACGAATGAACCAAAAGTTGGTTCGGTTCATTTTAACTTAAAATAAACCATCATGGTTTGGTTTATTTTAACTTATCTTAATGGAGCGGGTTAACGGGTCTAATGGTTATGATCCAATAACCATTAAAAGAATTAGTTCTCTATAAAAGAGGGCTTAAGGGATAATTAAGCCCTAATCCAAAACCCTAGCAATAAGAGTTGGCGCCAACCTCCATTGCCCTAGCCTTGCGCTTGTGCCCAGCTCCTTGCCGGTGTCCAAGCTTCAGCCGGTGATCCTCCGGCGACCCTCCGGTGATCTCCTTTAGGTTTGGCATCAAGGTGAGCTTTATCTTCCCTTGGTTGGCCGGCGCCTATCTCCTCCACCAAAGCTGTCTAGTTTTCTGGACAGCTTGTTCTCCTCTCGTCGGAGCGTCGTTTGGACAATGGTTAGAGCTCTGACAGCGGCTAACTTACCGGGGATTCGATCTCCGGTAATCCTCTGAGGTGGAGGATGAAGGATTCGTCAATCGGTTGACGAATACCTCTCCGGAGAAGCGAGTTTTGAGGACTCGTTTTTGGATCCGAATTTGGATTCGGATCGTGATCATCTCTCGATCACGTCGTCTTCAACACGAGGCTAGTAACCCATACGAAGACGAAGCTCGTGGCTTAGCGAAGTCATCCTAAGGATACTCGGCGTGGATACGGATAGAGACGATTCTAGCGAGGATCGTTCCGGTTGATGTCGTTCCCGCTACACGTAATACGAAAGGTATAACGTAGTTAAATTTCCTTTTATTGCAAATTTAAATTTACGGTTATGTCTACACATGTTGTACTATGCATGTGTGTGATGTTTGTGTTGTAATAAATGTAGATTTATTATTTTTATTGCTTCCGCTGTGCTCATGTTTACGAAACGTGATCTAAAACACACACGCCGCGGTGCCGGAAACCCAACAAGATACGCCTTATCTAGCTCAAATACACGAGACTTTGTTTCCCTAATGTACTATCATCTCGCCGCGTCTTGATACTATGTTGTCAAGAGTTGACTAACTATTTTCCCTATCTAGCTATTCTAAAAAATAAAATAAAATAACGAATCATGCAATGGTTTTGCTAAGGAAGCTGGTATACTATTTTAGTGTTAGCTCCCCCTGGACCATTGAACCAATATGGTATATTCAAATAATGAACTTGATCTTGGGGGATCCAATACTTATTAGTCCTTATATGTGAGTTCAATAAAACCTTTGGGACCCATGCTTGGACTCTTTGATGACTACAATTCACAATAGACATGTAAGATCTATTCGTAGGCATTGACTTAAATCCGAGTCCGGCTTTATTATACATGGCTCTTTGGGTTCCAAGTAGTCGATTAAGATTCTTAGATCCCAATGTGAATCTTTCCAACCTAGCCTCGACCTCTTGAACTCAGTCTTTCAAGAGAGAATTCTCCTCCTCAATTTTTTCAACTTGGGTTGAGTTTCCCTCTTGAACTTGACTAGTCGAAGAGGTTAGAGTAGCCTCTTGCTTGAGGGTTTCAACCTCCTCAAGTAATGACTCAACCCTAGACTCAGACTTAGTTAATTTCCTAGTAAGCATTTTAATTGTAAGGTAAAGTGCACTAATTAAAGAGCGGCTAACCTTGACTTTCCCTTTTGGTCCGGCTTTGAGTTTCCTCTTGAAGTAATCTTCGGGGTCAGAGTCAGAGTTGTAGTTGGACTCGGCTTCAGATTTTGACTCGGACTCTTTCGATCTTGCCATGTAAGCTATGTCGACGCCTTCTTCTCCATTGTCCCAAGTTGCTTGGAAGGCTTTCCTTGCTCCCTTTTGCTTTGGCCACCTCCTTGACTTGAATTTCTCTTGATTCTCGTTCTTCAATTGCCTTCTTTCTTGTCGAACTATTCTCCGCACCATGTTGACTATTGCGGCCTCCTCTTCGGATTCGGATTCGGATTCAGATTCATCCTCTTCCTTGGGGGTGATTTGTTTGTGGCCTTCTTCTTCGAACCTACAAATAAGGCAATACCTTTCTCGGGAGCCGAATTAGACTGTTCATGGAGTTCAAATTCAGAAAATAATTCGTCTAATCTAAGTTTAGAAAGGTCCTTAGAAACCTTGTAGGCATCGACCATGGATGCCCACAAGGTAGTCCTAGGGAAAACATTTAAAGCATACCTTATAAGGTCCTGGTTCTCTACGACTTGCCCGATCAAGTGAAGACCATTGATGATGTCTTGGATCTGTGCATGTAGTTGGGTGGCGATCTCGCAATCCTGTATCTTTAGATTGTATAGTTTATTTAAAAACAAATCCCTTTTACATACCTTAGTATCAAGTGTTCCTTCGTGTAGCTCGATTAATTTGTTCCATAGGTCCTTTGCGCTAATGAAGGGTCCGATGCGGTTGAGCTCCTCTTTGGATAGACCGCACTGCAACATTTGGGTCGTCTTTGCATCGACTTCGATTTGCTTCTTGGTTGCATTGGTCCACTTGTCGAAGTCCAAGGGCTCGCCTTGATCATTGGTGGGTAGAGCAAAGCCGGTTTGGATGATTATCCAAGTCTCGACTTGTGTTTTTAGAAAACACTCCATCCGACCTTTCCAATAATGGAAATCATCTCCGTTAAAGAACGGAGGTCGGGTGGTGTTGTACCCCTCAATATGGGTCATTTGAAAGGAAAACCTTGCACAAAAAATAATAAAAAAAATATGAAAAAGGTTCCAAGACTTCGCCTTGGATTAGTAATGTAGGAAATGAAAAGAAACAAAAGGAATAAACGAGAAATAACCAACTAAAATAAAAGATGAGCACTTACAACCTTCGATGTCCCCGAAAGGGTACTAAACATTAGTTTTTGGGGATGAAGACAGCTTGTTATAAGGGTAAACCCTAATAAGAACTGTAGGTCTCTCAGAGAGCTTTGGTTTGGCAGGTAGCCCGATTCATGAGTCCACTTGTACGAAAAGTTATGGTCGTTTTACCGTCGGCTACTACAAAAAAAGAGTACCAAGACTTCGTCATAGATTAGTAGTCCGGGAGAAAACGAACGAAAAAAGATTCATAAAATTCAAAACAAATCTATAAAAATGCTAGATTGGTGGTTTCATCAAATCTTAGTGCCCCCTCCCTGATACTAATTGTTGGATCGAGAAGCGTCGCTAGAGGGGTAGGGGTGAATAGCGAGCGTAAAATTTTTCTTTTCGTTCGTCGATATATGAGCAAGCACAACGGAAAAATAAAAAGACAAGTTTACTTTTACTTGGTTCACAACCCAGCGGTTGCTACTCCAAGGCCCCATGATCCTCGATCGTGTACGAAGGGGCAATCCACTATAAGATCTCCTCCTCATTGGAGGTAGGAGACAACGATCACAAAACCGAAAGTACGAGGATGAGGCAACAAGCCTACCTCACCTCGTTACGATTAAAACAAAGAATGCAATAACCAAAAATATTACTTGTTGCTGCTGTTGACGAAGAAGATGAAAGTTTGGTGTCGCGTCAGCGTTATGACAGTGTTGGAGCTTTGGCGTTGTAGGAGCACTTAAGAATAATCTTGATTAATGTTTGGTTTGGATTCCTCCCCTCCTTTTATAGATTTTGGCCTCGGAATAAGTCTCCTCATCTTTTGGAACAGATCACGAGGTGATACCATATTTTATCGTGAAGTGGTCGCGTCAAACATTATCCATTTTGACCTAGCGCAAAAGGCTAATTCATCGCCATCAGTCGACTGATGCCTTCCATCAGTCGACTGATGAGCATCAGTCGACTGCCCAATGACCAGCAGTCGACTGCTAGCCTGGCCACTTCCCTGCAGTAAGAGGTTAGCACAGAAAATGATAAATGCAACGGTTTCTTACCTTCCAATCTCGACCTAGACCTTCCATAGGAAGTCTTAGTCGGATCCCCGCCTACAGTCGTCCCCGTACAGAGGACACAACCTTACCATCTCTTTTCACACTCGTGCTTACCTCTGGTCCTTTATGATCTTTCAATTTGCTTCCAGTCTTCCACCTAGGTTCTTCGACTCCCACGAAGTTCTTCCGGTGTCGCTCGACCACCACGGTTTCCCGACTCAAGATTCTTCGGGTGTCGCTGATCTTCGGCTTAGCTTAACCATTTCCTGCACACTTAATTCAGCTCATGAGATAACAATATGACTTTAACTTTGGATCTTTTCTATAATCAAAACTTAGGTTCGATTATCTAGTGCCCTGCACCAACACTTTGTGGAATGAACATTGTTAGTGGAATTTAGTAATCATTGTGTAACAATGTTTTTGAGCACTGAATGTTTTTATGGAATGAATACTGTTAATTTTGTGTGTATCTTTTCTCATTAATGAATATGTATTTTATGATGTTTATATATGTTAAAATGTTGTCAGCAGGTTTTATCACAACTATTTTAAGGGGAAACTCTATCAAATCTTTTTTGTAAAGTTCTACATGAGTCTCAATATGTATGATTCATTCATGGTGCTTTCATTCCATTTTGTTGAAATACGTTGTTGGTGCATTGGATAACTAGGAGTAAGGATTCAGTCGGAGGATGTTATAAATTTCTCAATTTAATCATTTTTGGGTTATTGTATTCCCCATACTCTCAACATCCCTATGTTTTTTTGGTGTTTGCCAAAGGGGGAGAGATAAGTGGAGTTTAAGTTGATATAAGTTGTTAAAGAAAATCAGGCTTAAACTTTTAAGTTCAGGAAGTTCGTTCTGAAAATCCTAGAATCTTATTGCAAATCAATATGCTGCAAATCCATCTATGGCATGAAAAGAAAATCTATTGCAAATCCTATTATGACATGACAATCTTATTGCATGTTTTTGTTTAATGTTGTGATTCGATGAAGTTCTGAAATGCAAATTCTGTACAATTCTGAGAATATCATATTGTGTTATAATTGCATCACCTAAACTTAAATTATGTTGTCAAACATCAAAAACGGGGAGATTGTTGGTGTAATCAGGCCCAAATAATGTTTTGGTGTTTGACAAGGGTTTAAGTCAATGTGATAGTTATGTGTTATCTCACACGGTTGCTTGAGATGTATTTTTAGGAAATTCCTTGTAGGTCGAGGACCGGATGCAAGGTAATGAAGTACTGAATGAGGAGTCCTGGCAAGTGTAGACCCAGACGAGGAGTCTTGGCAAGTGAAGACCCGGATGAGGAGTCCTGGCATGAAGACCTAGACGAGGAATCTTGGCATTAAGATCCGAACGAGGAGTCCTGGCGAATGAAGACCAGAAGCGATTCTTGGCACAAAAGACCTATGAACAGTGGTTCATAGGCATCGGGTAAATGGTACAGGGTAGACCTCTTTTTAGGCATGATTTCAGCTCTAGATTGTAGGGATGTATACTGAAAAGTCTATCTTTTCCATGAACATCTTTATTTTTGAAATAAGAATCACATGATCATTGTTTGCATATTTTTATGTATATTGTCTAATATGTTACATTGTAGATAACATGGTGTGTGGTGTCACACGGGAGATCATGTTATCGGGTCCTTGTAAAGTATAAGTAAAGGCTCACAACCGAGATGGCTTTGGACAAACCATCGGAATGGTTGTAGTGTGATTTGGTGTTGGTTTGTCTTGACCATAGTATCACACTAGTGCACTTTGTGTGTATTGAGCAGGACCAACTTAGAGGTGATTCAATTTATTGCTGACTACATAATTGAATCGGACCTCAGATATTATTTAGTACATGCTCTTAATCCCGATATAATAACGGGCACATATACTTAGTACTCATCTCTTTGATTTACCAATGGGAGAGATTTATAGATTAAATCGATAGGCTCGGTAAGTTGGGAGATGATATTATTTATATAGTGTGTCATTGATTATAGGAGGAAACCGTGTCCTATATATTAGGATGATGATGTCCCCTTGAGGAGCTCATAAGGTTCATCATGTAAACCCTGCAGGTGGACTTGGTCCGGCATGATGAAAAGGTTGAGTGGTACTACTCAAGGAATTAGATGTTGATTAATTAATGGTCAGTAAATTAATTAATCGATGGACATTCGAGATCTTAAACACGGAGAGAAAATGTATAAATAATATATGGAGCCCATCGGATTGGATCATCATTAGTGGATCGGACTTTATGTGGGCTTGATCCATGGGTGGCCAAGACCCAACTCCTCCTCATGATCCCTAATGTAGCCTATTAACACCTCATGAAGCTTAGATCCAATGGATAGAAACAAAACTCTAAGATCCATAGGTAGAGATTAAATCTCTAAGATCCGACGGTTGAGATTAAATCTCTAGATCCGATGGTTGAGATTAAATCCCTATAACCAATGGATGAGATTAATTCATGACTTATCCCTAACCCTATAAAAGGATGTCAAGGGAGTTGGCGTGGATTAATTGATGAGAGCTAGGGTTTTTGGGCGGCAAGGAAGAGGAATCCTAGTTGAGATAGGATTAGGATTAGGGTTTGGAGGCAAGGGTGGCACCAAATAAGGAAGGTATTCTTCTCTTCTTCTTCCTCTTTTGGCCAACGTCCAGCACCTCTCTAGCCTCTTTTCCAGCCTTGGTCGGTGCCCAAAAGCTCCCTTCTCCTTCTCCTTAGGTGGTGGAAACAAGATATAGGGCTTCCCTTGGTGTCTTGGTTGTTTTCCACCATCTTCTCCTTCACATAGTTGGCCAGCGGCAAGGATAGTTTTAGTTCCTTGTTGGTTGTTTCTAGAGAGGAGAAAAAACCTTGTTTCTATTCTTCCTCTTGCTTTGGAAGAGAAAGGAAGGAAGATTTGTGATCTAGGAGCTTCGACTTTTGGTAGATCGTCGCCCACACGACGTCCAAAAGGAGGAAGGTCATACATTAGAAGATCGAGAGGTATACCTATTCTACTTTCTTCTTTTGTTTATTGCTTGTATTTGTTTTTCAATTATAAGCATGTTATAAATCTGTAAATGGCTAAATAATACTTGGATCCTGAGTATAAACACAAAAACCGGCGATCCAGACATCGTCTATTCCGCGACTACTCGTAGAATAGAGGATGGTCGCTTGAACAACTAGTTTGTTCAAGTGACCTCTCTAAACGAATAGCACGACGATGACTTGGTTGCTTTGGCAATCCCTTTTGTCTAGGATTAAATTTTTTTAATCCGGGGATGGCGAAGGGATCGCCATGGACAAGCTACCGAGGTGAAATGGGAAGCGAAGCTTCCCCTCACGGACTCGATAAGCTAAAACCATTAAATTGGTATGAGGGCTTCCGGGGCAAAACCTTCATAGACCAGTTGAAATGGTCAAGGGATAAAGCGACAGTTGAGGCAGCACCTCAACTAATTATCTTATCAGTCGAGGCATCCCATAGACTGGTACCTATTCTCTGGATGAGTTACTAAGCTCGAGGCTCATCTAGTCCAGGTTTCACCTCGATTGGATGTGGTTAGGAGTCAACTCGATTAGCCTCGCATTTGCTGAGAAAGTAGCATTAGTCGAGGCAACGCCTCGACTGGTGCTTCCTTCACTCGAACATAAGCGAGGCACGGGCGATTGCCACCTCGGCTGGGATAGTTTGTTTTAAGCAGAGACCCATAGCAATCGAGGCGGCACCTTGACTGCTGCTCTGTTCAGTCGAACGGGCATTCATGATCGCCCGTCAACCCGGTCCAGGTAAGTAGCGACGGAAGGATATATCGGTCGCTAAAAATTACCGATGGAAAAATATTCGGTCGCTACGTAACGACGGAATAAATTATCGATCGCTAAAAAATTACTGACGGAAAAATATTCAGTCGCTAATTAGCGACCGATATATCATTCCGTTGCTACGTACGACGAAATAAATTATCGATCGCTAATAAATTACCGATGGAAAAATATTTGGTCGCTAATTAGCAACTGATATATCATTTTGTCGCTACATAGTGACGGAATAATATATCGATCGCTAATTAATTACCGACGGATAAATTTTCGATCGCTAATTAGCGATCGAAGTAGAGACGGAATAATATATCGGTCGCTAATTAGTGACCGATATATCATTCCTTCATTAATTTTGGGAATTAATTATGTTTCATTTTCTCCTTTTTTTTCCTCTCGAAGACCTCGATTCACCTTTACTCTTTCTCCTACTTCTGTTGCTCGCTGCACCGACATTAAGTTTGGTGGTTCTCGCTTCCAATATTAAGTAATATTTTTCCCTCTTCTCCTTTCACCTTCCTTCTCGGTAGGGCCAGATATGCCACCCATCCTCACCGCGATCGCAACATCTGTGACCCATCCTCACTGCGACTGTGACCTAGTGACGTGATCGCGACCCAGAGACGTGGTCGCGGTGATGCCTCAGTGATAGATCACAAACTTCCCAAGGACGCATTGCTATCTCACGGCCTAGGCTCAAATTGGTCTGGCTTTGAGACTTGATTCAATGCCCTCACAATCGTTTATTTTATGTGTGCAGATATATTTTTTCCATTTAAGATGGACTCGTAATCTTTGAAGACAACCTCGGTGGTGGAATACAACATTGGTATATAATTCTGGAGGTATGAAATGTATTTATTAATACATGTGATTAGAATTTCATTTATTTGGTAGAATGTATTATTAATGTGATTTTAAAGATTTAATTAACATCTTGCTTTTAACAAAATATATCATTATCTGGACACTTGTATTAATGCAATTTTTATTTTGTTTAGGTTACAATGAATATGAATAAATATTGGATGTACAATAGGTTAGTAAATGGGTTTATAACTGAAGAATATTGTGATGGAGTTGATGAGTTTGTCAATTTCGCTAAACGTCATCCAAACTGTATGGATGGTGACAAACTACATTGTCCTTGTTCTAAACGCAAATGTAGAAATACAACTTTTCGTGATGAGATAACTGTGAAAGTATATTTGGGTAAATATGGTTTTGTTCCAAATTATTATAATTGGTATTGTCACGGTGAATCTTATTTGTATGAGCCAATTCAACATTCTGTTGCAACTTCATCTGCCCCTATGGATAGAGATGAATCATCTATTGATAATGCCATGTAATCAATGATTCACGACGCAATAAGTGTGCTTGATCATTCAAACATGGATGAAATGCCAACACCTGCTATTCAGAAACTATATGACATGTTAAAGACTAGTGAAAGAGAAGTTTGGGAGGGCAATCCTTTTGGTCATTCTCAACTATCAGCTATAGCAAGACTATTGAACATTAAAGCAGAACATCATTTCTCAGAATGTTGTTATGATGACATTTATCAATTGATGTCAGAGTTACTCCCTGCTGATAACATAATGACTGATAGTTTCTACAGTACAAAGAAATTGATTAGGGGATTAGGATTGCCAGTAGAAAAGATACATTGTTGCTTAAACAACTGCATGATCTTTTGGAATGAGGATGCCGAACTTACTGAATGTAAAATGTGTGATCATCCTTGATATAGGCAACGTAGTTGAATATTCAGCAAGAAAAAGAAAAACATAGCATGGAAAGTTATGTATTACTTCCCATTAACCCCTAGACTTCAATGCCTGTTTGCATCTATTGTTACAGCACACCACATGAGGTGGCATCATGAGCATATACACGAAGGAGATATAATGTGTCATCCTTTTGACTCTGCTGCATGGAAACATCTTGATACAAAATTTCCTTATTTTGCAATGGAACCATGTAATGTAAGATTAGGACTTTCAACAGATGGATTTCAACCATTTGGTCAATCAGGACAACAATATTCATCTTGGTCAGTCATATTAACACCATATAACTTACCGCCTTGGATGTGCATGAAAGATGAATACATGTTTCTTACTATGCTTATTCCAGGTCCAAAGAATCTGAAAAACAAGATAGATATTTTTTTGCAACCTCTGATTGCTGAGTTGATAGAGTTATGGAATGTAGGGTCAGAGACTTATGATATTGCAAGTAAAAATAATTTTATCTTGCATGCTGCTTTATTATGGGCGATTAGTGATTTTTCGGCATACTCAATGTTGTCAGGATGAAGCATGGCTGGTAAGTTAGCATGTCCACATTGCATGACCGAGTCTGATGCATTTACATTACCTTGCGGTGGGAAAATATCTTGGTTTGATAATCATCGTAAATTTTTACCTATTGAACACCCTTTCAGTAGAAATATAAAATATTTCATAGAATGAAGTTGTCACAAAACTGCCACCAATTATCAAGTCAGGAGAAGAGATCATTCATGAAATAGATGACTATGGATTTGAGTAACTGAGCTTGATTTAGATGATATAAATAAACACATTGTTAGGGTGTGCAAATGTGGTTGGAAGAAACGAAGCATATTTTGGGAATTATCATATTGGAAACATTTGCTCATTCAACATAATATTGATGTAATGCATGTTGAGAAAATTTTTTTTGATAATATTTTCAATACTATGATGAATGTTCCAGGAAAAACTAAAGACACAGTAAAATCCCATGATGAATTGAAAGAATTAGTTAGTAGACCTAAGTTGCATCAAAATGAAACAACCAATCAATTTCCAAAGGATTGTTATACATTTGACAAAGAAAGCAAACAGTTATTATGTAGTTGGTTGAAAGAAATCAAGTTCCCTAATGGGTATGCATCGAATATGGCTCGTTGCATTGATATCACCAAATTAAAAAATTTTGGAATGAAGAGTCATGACTATCATGTGTTCATACAAAGACTTATTCCAATAGCCTTTCATGACTTGCTTCCTGTTAATATTTGGCAAGCACTTACAGAACTGAGTATGTTTTTCAAAGATTTGACATCAAGGGTTATTACAAGAGTCGAAATGGTTCAGCTAGAAGTGAGATACCTCTTATACTATGTAAACTTGAGCGCATTTTTCTACCTAGCTTTTTTGATTCAATGGAACATTTACCTGTTCATTTAGCTTATGAGGCACTAATAGATGGTCCTGTGCAGTACAGATGGATGTTTCCATTTGAACATTTTTTTTAAGGAATTAAAAAATAATGTTCGTAACAAGGCAAGAGTTGAGAGATCGATATGTAATGCTTATTTGGTTGAAGAAGCTTCCTCCTTCTGTGCATATTACTTTGCTGATCATGTGAAAACTAGACATCGCAAGTGTCCTAGAAATTTTGATGATACCTAACCGATAGATGACCCAGAAATGCTTTCTATTTTCAAGTTTCCTGGTAGGCCAATTGGTGGCTTTGTTTGTAGATGGCTAGATAAAAAAGAATATCATTGTAAGATATCAAAAAAAAATAAAAAATAAAATAAAATACCCCTTGCTAATTAAGGAAATTATCTCATATAATTTCTCATAAATTCACAGAAATTTTTCTGAATTTAAAAAGAGATCATACGATCATTTAAAAGGAAGATTAAAGTTAAATTGGGAGTTTGGGCTTAACCTAGGTTGAACCTTGACCCAAGGCTAGCTCAACCCAAATGGAACGACCTCTAAATTCCCCAAACCCGATCCGAACACTTCATTCCTCACTCTCTTTCTCATCGTGATTTTTACTATCCTCATCGCCGATCTCTCTTCTTCTCCTTCCTCCCATTCTCTCATCGGCGGCATGGGTTGTCTCAATTGGGATCCTCACCGGCTCGAGACCACTAGGCCATCGAGAGGAGTTGGTCGTCCCATTTATTCGTCGACGATCACAGATCGGACGGGGAGTGGTGATTGTGGTAGGGAGCTACAACCGACCCCTCTTCACCGACAACAAGGGGAGCTCAGATCAACGTCATTGATGCCACAACTGAGCATTGACGGTATCACTACTTCTCCCTAGGTTAGTTCTCTATTTGTGCATCGATTGACCAGATTTTTGGTCCTCTATTCATGATTGTCATAGTGACCAATTGCGATCGGGAGATTTTCGGAGTTCGGTGAGGTGATCTAGAGATCGAGGGGGGGGCTGCAAACACTCAATTCCTCAGTAGCTTCACTGGTGAAGAAATATCTTTGCGTTCCAATTTTTTGTGGGTTCAAGTGAGGATTGGTGGCAGTGAAGATCAGGGTTGTGGACTCGAGAGCATATTGAGGTAAGATCTGTATTGATTTATCATTCGGTCATATTTCTATGCTTCAGCATGGATTAAGTATGGTGATTTTGATGCGGGATGTGTGTTGTATATGATGCTCTATGTATGCCCTATTGTGGGAGTTGGGAATGGTTTGTGTGTGAGCTGGTGGAAGTTGGATGAATGTGATCTATTGTAAGAGAGCTTAGTGGGTTGAATCGGCGGTGGAGTCATTGGAATTCAGCTATGGATGAAGTAGGTTAGTTGTGAGTGATATAAATTATAGATCTAACATGGTTGATTAATGGCAAGGGGAAGTGTTTTGATCTGTGATGGAGGTGTTGTTATGAATTTGTGTAAGTTGCTAGTGGGTTTAGAATGTATACTCATTGTGATATAATAGGAGTTGATGTAGGATTTGACTTAATCATTTGTCGTATGTTAGAACTTAATGGTGGTTATGTTGTGTGCAAGACTTTGATTTGAGACAGGGTTCTCAGACATGAAGACAACTAGTATTCTTCATATCAGGTGGGTAATATCTACCCTGGTCAGGTAGTTTGTTGATTCCAGTGCATGAATTTAGATTTATGTTGATACCTTTGACCTTGACTCCACTCTTATTTAATCATGTGCTTGTACTTAGCCTTGACTTTTGAGATATATTATTGTTAATTTATCATTCCTTTATCACGGATATGAAGTACGAACCCTATTATGTGTTGGCTGATGGATGTTCAGTTAAGTACATGTGGTTAGGGTCACAATTGTGAACTCAGATTTGGGTTACCATGTCACATCACTAGGGTCAGGTGATGGATTAGATTATGGAGTCGATTGTTGTATCGTACACATATTAGTTGTGCATCTATGGTGGATTTAGTCATCTGTGTATACATAAGTGTGTGGTTGTCAGTATATGGTTATGGATTGGAGGTCCTAGCATGGTTGTATATCCATTATGGATCATGTGTTTGTGTATGGTTATATGGATTGTTGATAGTGTGTTGCTACGGACTGGAGATCCTAGCATGGTTGATTATCGATAGTATGTCACTACGGACTGGAGGTCCTAACGTGGTTGACTGACAGTTGTGTTTGACTCTCTGTGTGGTAGAGAGAGAGTCTTGTAGATTAGTAGTCCTTGCATAGTTGACTTGTGGTTGACTAGGACTCTCCGTGGGATAGGGAGTGTTGCGGGGGATACGTGTATGCATCATTACATTGCTTGCATGCTGTCGATTGGGTCTCCCTTATGGTTGAGACGGGTCGTCAGTCATTCTGCCTCACCGACCACTCGGGGTAGTGGTAGCAGGGTTGGGTGCAGAGCATTGGATGTCTTGCGTTCGGCCACTATAGATGATGGTAGCTAGAGATGCGCACTTGGCCACTGTGGAGAGTGGTAGTTAAAGTAGTGCACTCGCCTACTATAGACGGTGGTTATGTGATGTGCAGTTGTCCTATGTGAGGTGCTTGTCTACTCATGGGTAGTGACGGAGCGGCTAGTAGCAGGAACCCCTGTGGTGTAGCATATAGCTCTATGGTGGCTAGCTACTTATTCATACTACCTAACTCGGCCACTCGAGAGTAGTGGTAGCTGGAGTCGGGATAGTTGTCATGTCATGCCACCCAGGCCATACTAGGGTCATGGTTGTGTTGGGTCTACAGACATGATCATGCATATGCATTGCTGAGATATACATATATGTATGCATGTATCTTGATATATGTTTTACATATGCCTGTGAGATGTTGCATTTGGTTGAGCTATGATTGTTGCATATGCTTGTACATCATGTTACATGCCATTTACATATTTTATATTGTTGTGTGTTGAGCATGAGGTATGTGTTAGTTCAGACTATCGTAAGTTATATGGGTTATGTTATTGTATACCTGTTCAGGATTTTATACCTCATGTTGTTGCAGACCATCAGGTATGTACATTACTTCATGTTCAGTTGATCAGTTTAGTATTTTCATTGAGTATGACTATACTGGTGGTTAGTTGTTATTACATTTAGAATTATATATCTATTGGACTCCATCTGTATACCTATAGATCTTCACATGTATACTTGTAGATTTCTATATTCGTATATGTTATTCATGCACTTCCTACATATTAACCCTGAATTTATACTTACCACCACAGACCCTGGGTTTCCTGTTGCCCATGTAACAGGTAGAAGATTCCTTGGATGTTCGGAGCTCCACCAGCTGATCCCATCTCACACCGAAATGGTTGGATGTTATTCCATTTTGTTGTATTATATTGGATTATTAGTTTTGGGATTTTATCCTACATTGTTCTGCATTTGTGGTATACGGATGTGTTGTATGTATTTGGTCTTTATTATGATTCTTGTTGTGTCAAAGTCACTCTGGAGTGCATAGTTGAGTCGTTATATCTTTATTATTTGTTGGGGTATTTCCGCTGTGATTTATGGTCATATACATATATATGTTATGTGGTTGTGGGTGAAAGGCCTTGTATCAATAGGATATTGTATCACGTACAAGGGAGATGTTGTCCATTTTTTGTCTCGGCATACTCTCGGGGCGTAACAATTTTATTAGTATCAGAGCCCTAGGTTGCGAAGTCCACTTTCAGATTTTATTTCGTTCGGACATCGAGTTTTGCTTTACTCGATTTTGGTTTTGTGAGTTCTAGGATCTAGCTATTGCGAGACATCTCCGAGCTACAAGGTTTAAGGTATGTTAATTGTTATCATATATCCTTCTGGTTGGCTATGCATCTAGTTGTTTATAACAGGGAATAACATGTAGTGTGGTAGTCACTATGCGTAATCGTGGTTTGAGTTGACCACGGGAATGACTCGATGAGTCTTGGACCTGTTGTTGAAAAGGTAAATTTCCTTTGAGAGCCGACTGATACCGAGTCGAGTAGCAGGGGTCAGGTAGTCACATTTTTTATGGAGATCAAAGATTACAGTCTTGAGATTTTCACTAATGATACTAGTCAGATCATTACCTATGGGGTAATGGACAAGCGAATATACTACTGTTGATGCAGATAGCGAAGGATTTGGTATACCGTATTTTATAGGAATTTTGATCCTTGGGTTGTTCGTGCGGGGTTATGTAATTTTGAAGGTACTTTTTAGTACTTAACTCAGGTTATACAAAGAAAGTAGTGTTAGTTGCATACCATTATCGGGATCAAGTCGGTATTTAGTGGAAAACGCAAGAAATAACCTTCGGGAAATAACACATCACTTGGCAACAGTGTAGTGATGTTGTGAGAGTATTTCCCCGTGTCATTTTGTTTGACTCGTTGTCAAAGAATTCTTGAGCTTCGAGTAGGGTAATCGTTTGGTAACGAAGGTACCATGCAAAGTCGTTAGACTTGTGAGGGTTACGACCACCTAATAGCTCGAGAATGTGACCGACATGTCTTAAGCCACCCACAATTTATTGGCTGACATCTTGATCAGAATGTTTGGATCTTCTATTAGATTCTACCAGAAGGCATTGGACCGAGTCATGTGTATAGAAATGACTCCGTAGCAAGTGTTTTAAGAGTTGAAGATTTGATAAGCAGACATTGCAAGTCAAATTATTGGAATTAGAAGTCTCGGAATGTTGGACAAAAGGAGCAAGATTGGAGTCATGGGCCATGAGCGACTATTGGAGAGTTTTCCAACCATAGAAGATCGACTGCAGATCGTCAGCATCTTCTCATGTTTATCAGCAAAATCAGAAGAAAGACTTTGACGGAATTATGTGCGTGCAGTGCGGGTCACGACGACACACAAAGTCAAATTATCAGATTGAGCATTTTATCTGCTTCTATAGTAGACAATCGGTATATATGATGAAGAGAATATACTTTGAAGACTATAGATGATGCTTCCGAGAGAACGATCCACAACCTCGAAAGCTGAGATCATCACAAAAGAGTGAATTATCACATCAGCAGCGATCTATTACCTCAGACATAGTGGAGTTCCTAGATGCTTCCCTCCAAGGGAAGCGAGTTACTCAGCAGTATCAGTAGAAGACATCTCAGAAGACTTAGACGTCCAGACGACAAATGTTACCTCCACAGTCGTGGTTATACTTTGTATAGAGGAGAGAGTTTACGACGATGGTCATATCTATGTTGTATTCTCCAGTTGCAGCTATACTATTTGCAGAATTAGAGCATGCTACGATGTTGACAGCTATTCAGTACTTCACAATCGGTGGTGTACTCATTACCAGTACAACAATGTTTACCATCTCCATTGCAGTCATTTTGGGTATTGTATCTCAGTTCAGCAATTGACTTCAGTTCCTCCATAGTAGTCTTTTACACCTACATGAGCTCAGCCATCAAGAATAGATGTTAGGCGAGTTTACATGATTACTCGAGAAGTGGTATAGATGATCGAAGAATTGGTCATTTGGGGTATTACTCTAGGTTACCCTATTTGTGGATATATCGAGAGATATTGATAGTTACAAGTAGCTAGGTCTAGAACATTCTTAGATAAGATTAGAAGGGTTCTTATACATCGACTTGTGGGTTGATGATTTTTCTCTACCGTCAGGTGAGATGTTGATCAATAACCAAGAAGTCAAGGGATACCCTTAACCTTTGCTAGACATACCTCTACTATAGACATATCCTTACAGATGGTTAAATTGTTGGAATGTTGGTATACTAGGTCTCTCGGACATGCATATAATACGAGAGTATTCGGATGTAGATTCGGATGAACTCCTAGGCTTGCCACTGCATAGGCCGGTGGAGTGACTTCAGGAATAGTTTGATATTGAAGACCTCATTCCGGGAGATAATTTTATTAGTATTAGTGTTGCTAAATACTATGAGAGTTGGAAGAACGTAAATTGCGATTATAGAAGGTATTGGATGAGATATTTATCTATCCTAGTATTCCTTCTGGAGACGATTCGGAACTCTTGGTTAAAAGAGAGATGAACCTTGGAGGTTATGCATCGATTATCGATGGTGGTATGCAGTAGTTGTTGAAAATGATATCCTTCGTTGTGGATAGATGACTTGTTTAGATCAGCTAAAGGACACCTGTGTATACTCTAGGATTGATTTATGATTGGAGTGTTGATATTGTAGTGATTTGGTTGCATACAATTATCTTTGTCGGTGTGATGATTGAGATATCATCTGCTTAGAGTAAAATGATGCAGGTGTGTAAAAGATGATATTTCATACTTGATATGAATTTTATGAGCTATTGATAATGTTGTTAGACTTATTGACAATTTAGTCGTTCATGGACTTGAGGAAATGAGTATTCTAGAAGTTATTGGACCAGTTCATGGTATTTACTATAGATGGTGGAATGATATATGGGACATGGTTGATTTCATAGTTTGTTGTTTGGTGTGCCAACAAGTAAAGGTGAAATATTAGTGTCCAGTAGAGTTACATACCGAGATGGAAGTTGTAGCTTAGTATGATGGACTGTGTTGGGAGATTTTCTAGAATTCGAAAAGGGTTTGATGCGATTTGGATAATCGATGGTCAATTAGTCAAGTCTTCTCTTTTTCTTCCGAGCCATAAGGTGGATTTCGTTGGATCTCTTGATGGAATTATATCCATAGAGTATCCTTGAGTATCATTTCTGATAGTGATTCATGATTCACCTTACGATTCTGGCAAAGTTTCTAACATGTCACGGTTATAGAGCTTCACTATGGTATAGTTATTTACCTCTTAATAGGTTGGTTGAGAGTATATATAAGAGCTCAAAAATAATATTCAAGTTTAGTACCCCACTTAGTCACTTGAGGTGTGTGACTTTTCTTCAGATACTTGAGATGGTTATTGTGACATCTCGTACTCGTACATGAGTCGAAAATTTGGGAACCAAATTTTTATTAGTGGGGGAGAATGTAAGATATCGGAAAAAAATAAATAAATAAAAAATAAAATACCCCTTGCTAATTAAGGAAATTATTTAATATAATTTCTCAGAAATTCATAGAAATTATTTTGAATTTAAAAGGAGGTCATACAATCATTTAAGAGGAAGATTAAAGTTAAATTGGGAGTTTGGGCTTAACCTAGGTTGAACCTTGACCCAAGGCTGGCTCAACCCAAATGGAACAACCTCTAAATTCCCCAAACCCGATCCAAACACTTCATTCCTCACTCTCTTTCTCATCGTGATTTTTCCTCTCCTCATCGTCGATCTCTCTTCTTCTCCTTCCTCCCGTTCTCTCATCGGCGACATGGGTTGTCTCGATTGGGATCCTCGCCAACTCGAGACCACCAGGCCAAAGAGAGGAGGAGCTGGTCGTCCCATTTATTGGTCGACGATCATAGATCGGGTGGGGAGCAGTGACTGCGGTAGGGAGCTACAACCGACCCCTCTTTACTAGCAATGAGGGGAGCTCAAATCGGCATCATTGACGCAACAGTTGAGCATTGCGGGTATCACTACTTATCCCTAGGTTAGTTCTCTATTTGTGCATCGGTTGACTGGATTTTTGGTCCTCTGTTCGCGATCATCACAACGATTAAATGCGATCGAGAGTTTTCTGAAGTTCGGTGAGCTGATCTAGAGATTGAGGGGGGGAGCTGCAAACACTCAACTCCTCAGTAGCTTCACCGATGAAGAAAGATCTCTGCGTTTCAATTTTTTTTTTGTTCAAGCAGGGATTGGTGGCAGTGAAGATCAGGGTTGTGGACTCGAGAGCATATTGAGGTAAGATCTGTATTGATTTATCATTCTGTCGTATTTCTATGCTTCAGCATGGATTAAGTATGGTGATTTTGATGTGGGATGTGTGTTGTATATGATGCTTTGTGTATGCCCTATTGTGGGAGTTGTTAATGGTTTGTGTGTGAGCTAGTGGAAACTTGATGAATGTGATCTATTGTAAGAGAGCTTAATGGGTTGAATCGGCGGTGGAGTCATTGGAATTCAGCTATGGATGAAGTAGGTTAGTTGTGAGTGATCTAAATTATAGATCTAACATGGTTGATTAATGGCAAGGGGAAGTGTTTTGATATGTGATGGAGGTGTTGTTATGAATTTGTGTAAGTTGCTAGTGGGTTTAGAATGTATACTCATTGTGGTATAACAGGAGTTGATGTAGGATTCGACTTAATCATTTGTCATATGTTAGAACTTAACGGTGGTTATGTTGTGTGCAGGACTTTGATTTGAGACATAGTTCTCGGGTGTGAAGACAATTGGTGTTCTTCATATCAGGTGGGTAATATCTACCCTGGTCAGGTAGTTTGTTGATTCCAATACATGAATTTGGATTTATGCTAATACCTTTGACCTTGACTCCACTCTTATTTAATCATGTGCTTGTACTTAGCCTTGACCTTTGAGATATATTACTGTTAATTCATCGTTCCTTTATCATGGATATGAAGTACGAACCCTATTGAATGTTGGCTGATGGATGTTCAGTTAAGTACATGTGGTTAGAGTCACAATTGTGAACTCAGATTTGGGTTACCGTGTCACATCACTAGGGTTAGGTGATGGTTTAGATTATGGAGTCGATTATTGTATTGTACACATATTAGTTGTGCATCTATGGTGGATTTAGTCATCTGTGCATAGATAAGTGTGTGGTTGTCAGTATGTGATTATGGACTGGAGGTCCTAGCGTGGTTGTATATCCATTATGGATCATGTGTCTGTGTATGGTTATATGGATTGTTGATAGTGTGTTTCTACCGACTAGAGATCCTAGCATGGTTTATTGTCGATAGTATGTCACTACGGACTGGAGGTCCTAGCGTGGTTGACTGTCAATTGTGTATGACTCTTTGTGTGGTAGAGAGAGAGTCTTATGGATTAGTAGTCCTTGCATAGTTGACTTGTGGTTGACTAGGACTCCCCGTGGGATAGGGAGTGTTGTGGGGATCCGTGTATGCATCATTATATTGCATGCATGTTGTCGACTGGGTCTCCCTTGTGGTTGAGATGGGTCGTCAGTCATCTTGCCTCCTTGGCCACTCGGGGTAGTGGTAGCAGGGTTGGGTGCAGAGCATTGGATGTGTCGCGCTCGAACACTATAGATGGTGGTAGTTGGAGATACACACTTGGCCATTGTGGAGAGTGGTAGTTAGAGTAGCGCACTCACCCACTATAGACTGTGGTTGTGTGATGTGCAATTGTCCTATGTGCGATGCTCGTCTACTCATGGCTAGTGATGGAGCGGCTAGCAGTAAGGACCCCCGTGGTGTAGCATATAGCTCTATGACAGCTAGCTACTTATTCATACTACCCAACTCGACCACTCGAGAGTAGTGATAGCTGGAGTCAAGATAGTTGTCATGTGATGACACCCAGGCCATACTATGGTCATGGTTGTGTTAAGTCCACAAACATGGTCATGCATATGCATTGTTGAGATATATATATATATATATATATATATATATATATATATATATATATATATATATATATATATATATCCATATATATATATATATATATATATATATATATATAAATGTATGCATATATCTTGATATATGTTTTACATATGCCTGTGAGATGTTGCATTTGGTTGAGCTATGATTGTTGCATATGCTTGTACATCATGTTACATGCCATTTGCATAATTTATATTGCTGTGTGTGTTGAGCATGAGGAATGTGTTGGTTCAGACTGTCGTACGTTATATGGGTTATGTTATTGTATACTTGTTCATAATTATATAGCTCATGTTGTTACAGACTGTCAACTATGTATATTATTTCATGTTTAGTTGATCAGTTTAGTATTTGCATTGAGTATAACTATACTGGTGGTTAGTTGTTATTACATTTAGGACTGTATATATGTTGGACTCCATCTGTATACCTATAGATCTTCACATGTATACATGTAGATTTATATATCCTTATATGTTGTTCATGCACTTCCTACATATTACCCCTGAGTTTATACTCACCACCATGGACCCTGGGTTTCCTGTCGCCTAGGTAACAGGTAGAAGATTCCTTGGATGTTCAGAGCTCCGCCAGCTGATCCCATCTCACACCGGAATAGTTTGATGTTATTCCATTTTGTTGTATTCTATTGGATCATTAGTTTTCGGATTTTATCCTACACTGTTCCGCATTTGTGGTATACGGATGTATTGTATGTATTTGGTCTTTATTATGATTCTTGTTATGTCAAAGTCACTCCGGAGTGCATAGTTGAGTCATTGTATCTTTATTATTTGTTGGGGTATTTCCGTTGTGATTTTTGGTTATATACATATATATGTTATGTGGTTGTGGTCGAAAGGCCTTGTATCAACAGGATATTGTATCATGTACAGGGGAGATGTTGTCCGTTTTTCGGCTCGGCGTACTCTCGGGGCATGACAATTATGCAACAAACACATATATACTTCTGAACTGTGAGGAGGTCAAACCTTACATAAAGTGAGTTAGTTTTTATATTCAATTATTTATTGTATTATTTATATTATTTATACCATTTATATTCAAATTTTATTACTTGGTAGCTTATATGAACAAGAGCTACAACTTCAAATTCCAACAATAGAGGAAAGTGAGGTGGAGAAAAATTTAGAAATCGAATTTGCATTATGGGTTGCAACCTACGTAATTTGCAAATTTTATTTTAATTATTTTGTCTTATATAAATGAAGAATTATATCACAATTAATTTTTTAGGTGAACGACCTAGGATCAAATGTATAGGATCAAATGATAAAGGATCTTGCATCAGAACCTCTTCGCAACGTAAGAGTTGATGCGCGCAAACGTGACCTCAAATCTCGCGACGGAGACTATCAAGGACCCGAAGTGCACACTCACTCTCAATGTCTGCAAGTGCACGGATGTCATCAATTAATAAAAAGATTATCGATCCCACAGGGACTGAGATTCGAGTACCGATTTGTTCAGTGGATATTATTGTTCGGGACTAGACTCTAAGGGTTGTGATTAGGAGGGTAGTCGGCAGTCCTAACTCTAGTACGGTGTCACACGGAGGAAGAGAAGGGTCACTACGAGTCTTTAGATGGATTCTAGGATTTCGATTTCGTTTGTGTGTTGCGGAACACGTTGTCAATTGGCTTTTGTCTAGGTTTCTAGCTACGGTTTTGTGGAAAGGACATCATACACTCCCCCGATGAGCCTTCGTGTCTATTGGGAGCTACCTCTACCATACCAGGTCAATCCCTGACTTTAGGATAGGATAGTTTGTACAAGGATGCCGAATCGATCCCTGCGACGAGCCGAAAATGAGGCATGTTTTCTACTCTATCGCATCCTTCTACCCATAATTATCGACGATGAGGCCAACTCTTAGGTTCCTCTTTAATTCCCCTAAATCTTTGATACGAGTGTTGTCACCCATCATATCAACTAAGCATAGTGACTAGAAAACCAAAATAATAGCCATAGGTTTAAACCAAACACCAATTACAAATATAAATTCAAGAACGAAATGATATTTGAATCAACATGTTTCGACTTAACACAAACTACTCCCTAATCCTAAAATCAGAGAATCTACTTCATAAACACGAGAGAAGAAACACAAGGCATGATCATATTCGTATAAATAAAAGACATTATGTAAAGAACAGGGTTTACAAAGCAAGGTGGGTCTTCTCTCCGGCGTTGAAGTGCAGAACTTGGATCTGCGGCGGCGTTCTTTCTCCCCATCCCGAGTTCTCGAAGCTTTTTAGGGCTTTGAAGTGCCATCCCAATAGTCATGCCTCCCCCTAGGGTTTGGGCAAAGCTTTCCTTATATATACATCACGTCGGATCCTTGTGAAATCTGGAAAAAAACCCTGGTCGCATCAAATTGCCTGGCCGCCACATGGTTGTGTGAAAACACATGGCCAGGATGTTGCAGCCATTTTCGACCCCTAAACACAGTCATGTTCCCTTCTGTGTCCAGCTGCCAAATGTCTTCTTTTGCTCCGAAATTGTACCATTTTCCCTACAAAATGCTATCCTGCACACAAAAATAAACAGAGTAAATCTCCGAACCAGAAAATAGGAAATGCATGCAACATAAAGTAAAATATGCATGAAGCAAACATAAAATGCTATGAGATGTGAGCGAAAACTACTCCTAAAACCCTATATGTTTTTCTCACATCAATTCCCCCATACATAGATCTTTGCTTGTCCTCAAGCAAACCTCAATGCCATGAAATTTAAAAAGTTATTGTTCCATACTTAGCATGTTAACTAAATTTATCAAGTGGTATTTACAATCAAAGAAAAATAGATATGTTCTAGAAATTCACTAAGTTAGCTCCTAGTGCTCATGCCTAGCGAATCTTCTTAGGGGATACTCATTCCATGAAAAGTTAAGTCGTCATTTTATAGATTTCCTAAGGTCTCCGGCTCTTAGGCACTTACCTGCCCAAAGCGAGGGTCGTTCCCTAGATCTAGCACAAAGTCTCAAAGGTGTGCTCAGTATTGAGAGAAATTGGTAGGTGTTTCCCCAGTAACCTAACTCAGTCTCAAAGGGGCACCTAACCATTTCCACCCACGACAACTATTTTTTTATCCCTCATAATCTCTTTTTTTTCTTTTTTTTTAGGATCACTAGGATTTTAATTTTTTCAAATGGGCTTACACAATCCGAGCATCTCCAGTAACTAAAATGTTAAACCTAGGGTCACCTATGGATTCCAAAGTACTAGACTACTGAGATGAATCATAACTAAGTATATACTAGATTCTCCCTTTCAAAAAGTTCTTCATGTGTATGTGTAAAATAAAAACCAACCAGTGTAAGACTAGAACATTCATTAGAGCAAATAAAATAAAATACCACGAGGTAAATAAAATTAAACTACCCATGGAAACAATTCATAAAAGAAAACTCTAAAAATACTACTGAGATAGCTTAAAGATGGCAAAAATTAAGTACTGACGGAACTAAAAACCCTATGTATGAACGCTAACTAAAACAAATGTAAATGATAGGAAAGAAACTACTGCTAGAACAAAATAAATCAAAATTTGGGCCCCCAGACTTAAGCGAAGCATAACTCTAGTATGGTAGACAAGGTGGAAAGTCCGATAGCCTCGACATCTCGGGGTCCTGGGAGAACCTGTTGTTGAGCCACTGATTCCACATGTACATGTGGTCGATCTAAGACCTAGTGGATGCAGCGGCTACTCGGTGCTCCTCCCTAGTCCACTGTGCCTGCTGAGCACACATGTGCTGCCGCATCTCCTGGCGGTAGGTGGCTTCCTCCTAGCGACGGATAGCCTCCTCCTGGAAGTAGACACGGGCCTCATCGTAGAACTCCTTGGCTCACTGGAAATGCTCCCAGAAGTCCTGAAACTCCACTTGTGTGTAGGCGCTCTGCTCCTCCCATCGCTGCCTATGTGTCTACTGCTCAGCATATATGTCATCGAGGCACAATCGGAACTCCGAAAAATCATAGGCATATATACTTTCATCCTGCTCAAAAGTAGAAAAAGGTGGTGGTGCAGGTGTAGGCTCATGTCGACGTGGACTAGGTGTAGGCTCCTATGATGTAAAGGGGGAGAGATGGGTGCCGATGTGGATGGTCCCTCATATGCCATGGACTCCACTATCAAGTATAAGCATCAGTTGAAGTGTGTGGTGATGGTGGTACGATCGAGGTCTGGGAGCCTAAGGGATGATAGGTTTTTCCTTACAAAGCACAAGGAGTGTCCCTCTCTCACTATCATTTTCATGGTCATACACACTCCTAGGTCGATCCTAGGACTCCCTTCTATGCTATCTAACATAGTATAGTCGTACTCCATCCTATGACAAATGTGGGTAAGTAGGCTCCCCACATTAATCTCTCCTCTCACTGCTTTGCCCATTTCACTAGGTGTCTAATGAAATGGGACCCTACATCAATGTTACTCCTTTCTTGTAGCATGTTCCACAAGCAAAGCAGCTCACTAGCTCACACTACACCATCACTCTCCTCACGACCAAAAATAATACTTGCTATGATTCGGTGTAGGTATCAGAAAATGGGGTTTTGGAGGCGCGACACTTTGGCCCTAGAAGGGTCGTATGCGTGCTCTCCTGTCAATTCAGTCCAAAAGATTTGAGAGTTGAACCCAATAGGAGTTCTTCTCTCTCCCCCACTAGGCAAGCCAAAACATGTGTTTCATTGGTGTAGTGTCCATTCATGTTCAATGTTAAATAGCCTAAAGGTAATCCTACCCTCTTCGCTCTCTCTACGCGTTAAAAATTCATCTTCTAAAGAACTCAAAAATTCTAAAACTATCCTAGGGTAGGTTGGGTATCTTATCCCTATTATCTCTCCCCACCTTATTTTTGCAAATAGGGCTTGAATGTCACCAAACAAACCTAGGGATTCTAAGAGATCTTCATCAAGGTACCTAGTAGCGGTGATTTTTCTAGTAGAGAGCATATCAAATCTTTCCCTATGCTCATTATTGCGAAAGAGAAGGATTGAAAAAGTGTTACCTTCCTTCGGAGCTTGAGGGGCGTCCGTTCTCCTTGCTCTTCACTCCGAGGTAGTTGATCGGGACGTTACTTGCCTTGTCCTCCTCATCCTTGCTTCTTTTGGCTTCCTTGAAGGTTGGAAAAACTTCTAGGTGGTGGGGAAGAAGGATCCACATGGCTAGGGCAAGAGAAATCAAAGCGCTCGGTGCATTTGGGGTGGGAACGCACGGCATGCCCTTTTTAACCTCGCACAACATGGTCATGTGAAAACATATGGGCAGGTCGTGTGTGTCGCTAGAGGAAGAGACACAGTCGTGTGAAAACACACGCCCAGGCCATGTGCCCCCCATTTTTCTCCTTTCGTGCATAACGGTTCGAATTTTCTCACACGTTTTGCCTTGTAAGCTAAAATTGATTTTTATTTTTACCTAGCAAGTTCTTTCTGGTCTTAATGCTAAACGAAATGGAAATCAAAGTTCAAATTAACCAAATGAATGCAATACATAAAAAGGAAACCTAAAAACTAAACTTGGGTTGCCTCCCAAGAAATGCTTTGTTTACGATCTTTTAGCTCGACCACACTCAATTATCAACTTGGCTCTGGAGGTTCTGTGAATCTCCATTCATCCGTCTCAGAGTTGACATCCAGTGGGTATGACTCTACCTTACTAAAAATGAAGTCATCTAGGAAGGGAGCTCTACACTCTGAAAGATTGAAAATGATGATCTCCTTGTCTACCTCCAAGGAGATCTTGTGCGCCTTTACGTCTATTATGTTGGATCGAGAAGCGTCGCTAGAGGGGGGGTGAATAGCGATCGTAAATCTTTTATTCGAATTCGTTCGTTGATACACAAGTAAACGAGTAAGCACAGCAAAAAATAAATGAACACGTTTATTTTACTTGGTTCACAACCCAGCGGTTGCTACTCCAAGGCCCTATCGGTCCTAGACCGCGTACGGAGGGAAAAACACTATAACGTCTCCTCCTCGTTGGAGGTAGGAGACAACGATCACAAAACCGAATATACAAGGATGAGGCAACAAGCCTACCTCACCTCGTTATGAAGAAAAACAAAGAATACAATATCAAAAATATTACTTGATTCTGCTGCCGACGAAGAAGATCGGAACTTGGCGTCGCGTCGGCGTTATGACGATGTTGGAGCGTTGGCGTTGTAGGAGCACTTGATGAATAAACTTGATGTAATTTGGAGTTGGAATCCTCCCCTCCTTTTATAGATTTTGGCCTCTGAATTTGTCTCCTCATCTTTAGGAACGAATTACGAAATTGTCCAAAATTTATCACGAAGTGGCCGCGTTAAACGTTATCCATTTTGACCTAGCGCAAAGGCTGATTCGTCGCCATCAGTCGACTGATGACTCCCATCAGTCGACTGATGAGCATCAGTCGACTGCTCAACGTCTAGCAGTCGACTGCCAGCCTGGCCACTTCCCTGTAGTAAAAGGTTAGCTCGGAAAATGATAAATACGATGGTTTCTAACCGTCTGATCTCGACCTAGACCTTCCACAGGAAGTCTTAGTCGGATCGCCGGCTACGGTCGTCCCCGTAAAGAGGACACAACCTTACAATCTCTCACTCACATGAGCTTACCTCGATAGTAGCTCTCACTTTCGGCCTTCCACTCGATTCCTTCGGCTCCCTCCGAAGTCACTCGAGTGTCGCCCGACCACCGCGACTTCCTCCGGGTGTCGCTAGCCTTCAGCCCCAGCTTTAGCACTTTTCTGCACACTTGATTTAGCTCGTGAGATAACGATGTAAACTTAACTTTGTGTCTTTTCCATAATCAAAACACAGGTTTGATTATCTAGTGCCCCTGTACCAACAATCTCCCCCTTTTTGATCTATGGCAAACCAACACAAAGGTAAGGGAAATTAAAACATAAAACAGGTATAGTAGAAGATGAATGCTATTCCCAAAAACTCCCCCTATACCAAAACTCCCCCTTAACCCTAGGTGAGTTTTGAAAGAGATAATTTAATTTTCAAAATTAAATTTTATGTTACTCCCCCTTATGTTACTCCCCCTTAACTTTTGCTCTTCTCCCCCTTTTGCCATAAATCAAAAAAATTTGGGGTTTTTGTATAAAATAGGGTTTTGAAAACAATATCGTATATGCATGCATCTAGAAAAATCAATTATGAGTTCAAGCATGCGTCTAGCAGTAGTTAGATAGATTGGTTCGAGGTGTGTCCCT
The DNA here is from genome assembly GCA_025175895.1 of Wurfbainia villosa. Classification (NCBI taxonomy): domain Eukaryota; kingdom Viridiplantae; phylum Streptophyta; class Magnoliopsida; order Zingiberales; family Zingiberaceae; genus Wurfbainia; species Wurfbainia villosa. Next base: position 10,453,513 of record CM045991.1, on the reverse strand, counting down.
ATGCACCAATAATCTAAAGATTTATAATATAACCCTTAGGGTTAGTTTGCTCTCCCCCTTAGTCAAATATATGAAGTATAAGATGTTAGTAATATATGAGAGATGTCCTAAGGCAATCGCCTTATGTATGAACCATTTATATGATAAATGAAGATTCACTATTTGAGTATACATATTTTATGTATTTGATTGGATCTTAAACTCATTTACTGAATGTCCACGATACGATTCAGATGAGAGAATTTGTGATTGGATCACAACTAGTGAGTATCTCTACATGTGTAATTGTGATGTATCGGAATTATCCCTAGTCGATGAATTGATGGATTTGGACACCATCAATTCTGTCGAGACTAGCACGAGGTATACTCCTTGGTGTATCCAAGCAGCTGATTCTCACTGGCTGGAGACATAGTGATGTCCGGAGTTGATCGTGGATGCTAGTTATGGTAACTAGTTCATTGGAGTGACCAGTCGTAAGACTTCATATGGTTCTCTGCATATATAGATATGTCAATGAAGTTCTTACTGTGGCTTAAGTGCGATGTTCCTTTGACTTGCGGTATTCAAGTCATCTTGATCATGGAGACTTATGCTTTGACATCTTAAGCAAACATCTCTAAGGAGATGTGGACCCGGGATGATTGGGTATAAGTCGTGATCGAAGGTGTTTGAATAGCCTATAAAGGATTCACCACTCCTTGCGAGGAGATGTATACCCATGGCCTCTCGTCGGATTGTTACTAAAGTCTTTAGCATTACATGTTTAGAGTAAGGTACTCTTGATACATGTGGAGTAACTAGAATCAGAGGGACGAGGAAATGATACTTGGGCTAGGTGTGGCGTAGTCGACCTAGTGGGGGTGACACAATAGACCATGTCGAACCAAGTGGGTATAAGATGAGTGAAGGGAATGGGGCACGATTCATTCGAGCTACTGAAGGGTTTCAGAAATAGTTCTGGATCAACCGTTGATCTTTTAGGTTAATTGGGGATCATGATGTACTACTAGGTTCCACTCATGATCGTTCTATAATTAATGGTTAATTATAGACGGCCAACATAAACCGAGAACCTATTTGGTCACACGCACAACGAGTGTAATCCAAAGGATTTAAAACGAGCTTGAGAATGAGATTCTCAGACCGAGAGAAACTATGTTTGGTTGGACCAAACATAAAGCGAGCATGAAATTGTTTCAGTCGCAATGGAAGCGTGGATGGGCCGTGTCTTATGAAGACATAATGGATGGACCAAAATGGTTTGGTTCTAATCCAATGGATGAGAATAAACCAAAGGGTTTGGTTTATATTAAACGAATGAACCAAAGGTTGGTTCGGTTCGTTTTAACTTAAAATAAACCATCATGGTTTGGTTTATTTTAACTTATCTTAATGGAGCGGGTTAACGGGCTTTATGGATATGATCCATTAACCATTAAGAGAATTAGTTCTCTATAAAAGTGGGCTTAAGGGATTGTTAAACCCTAACTAATCCAATCATCCAAACCCTAGCCGCCCAACACATTGTTGCCGCCCAGCTTGTGTTGCCGCCCAGCTTGTGGTGCCGCCCAGCCCATAGCTCCTCCAACCGGCGTCCAGAAGGCGGCTTCCTTCCTCCTCGCCGGCGTCGAGCTGCTGCCGGAAGAGTTCCGGCGATCCTCCTTAGGTTTGGCATCAAGGTGAGCACTTGGCTTCCTTTGTTGGCCGGCGCCTATCTCCTCCACCAAGCTGTCCAGTTTTTCTGGACAGCTTCTTCTCCTCTCGTCGGAGCATCGTTTGGACGACGGTTAGTGCTCCGACAGAGGCTAACATACCGGGGATTTGATCTCCAGTAATCCTCTGAGGTGGAGGACGAAGGATTCGTCAAACGGTTGACGAATACCTCTCCGGAGAAGCGAGTTTTGAGAACTCGTTTTGGATCCGAATTTGGATTCGGATCGTGATCATCTCTCGATCACGTCGTCTTCAACACGAGGCTAGTAACCCGTACGAAAACGAAGCTCGTGACTTAGCGATGTCATCCCGAGGAGCTCGGCGTGGATACGGATAGAGACGATTCTTACGAGGATCGTTCCGGTTGATGCCGTTCCCGCTACACGTCATACGAAAGGTATAACGTAGTTTAATTTCCTTTTATTGCAATTTTAATTTACGGTTATGTCTACACTTGTTGTAATAGCATGCGTGTGTTGTGTGTGTTGTAATAAATAGGAGTATTTATTATTTTTAATTGCTTCCGCTGTGCTCATGTTTACGAAACATGATCGAACACATACACGCCGCGGTGCCGGAAACCCAACAGTGGTATCAGAGCCCAGGTTGTGTTTCGACATAATCGTAAAAATGATTTTGCGATAGTCATAATGTATTTCTGGAAGTTTTCTAAATTTTGGAAATTTAGAAGTATTTATGGAAATTTTTCAATTTTGGAAAGTCTAGAAGTATTTATGGAAATCTTCCACTTTTGGAAAGTTGGAAGTATTTATGGAAATTTATATTTTCCATAAATAAAATATTTGATTAGATTCTGGAAATTTGTTTCCTAATTTAATCATGATTTGATTTGGGAAATCAAATCTTAAAATATTTTATTTCCATAAGTAGTTTTAAAGATTTAGGAAATTGGTTTCCTAAATAGATTTTCCTTAATCAAATAATTCCATGAATAAAATATGTGATTAGATTTGGAAATTTGTTTCCTAATTTAATTATGATTTGATTTGGAGAATCAAATCTTAAACATATTTTATTTCCATAAATAGTTATGACATATAAGGAAAATTATATACATGACATAATTGTATGCCATGTAATTGCATTAGATGCATAACATTATGCCATGCGTGTCGTGACATGTAGATGTATGCCATGTATGCCATGCCATGTAGATAATAGTTATTTGCATGCAAAGAGGATGAGACATAAAAACCCTTAATCAATATTAAAGCCTACACCTTCCATTAATATGGTTAGAACCAGAGTTCTGTTTCTTGTTTGGGTTGTTGGACTCTCTCCAAGCCCGGCTCGATCCTGAATATGTTCAAACCATGGAATAGTTTAATACTAATATGGTAAGAGTCAGAGGTCAATCGTTAGCTTTGGTTGTTGGACTCTCTCCAAGCTGGGCTAATTGGTTGAATGCGCTCTAACCATATTAAAACTATGTCCTGATTAATGGGTTGGCTTTAACCTGGAGCATCAGTTTGTTGGACTCTCTCCAAGGTCGATGTAAAGGGAGGTGAAGTTGGGTGCTATGCATATGATGCATACTTGTTAATGTGTTAACAACCCGATGTATGTGTGAACATTCAATTAGTTGATAGCACATTGTGATAGTTGCATATACGAGATATGCAATCGGTATAGATGATACCTACCGTCGTAGTTATGAATGGCTTGTTGGACTCTCTCCAAGGTTGTTCATAACTATGATGGATATCAGCCCATTCGGAGATGGACCTACGATCTCCCGAAGTGATTTTGGGGTTTTTGAATTCGAAAAATGAATGGGATTTATAAATGTATATTGATGCATTTTAAAATCATTTTCTCATATATGCTCGTTTTGTATTTCTAAGTTAATATATTGATCATGATGTGTTTGAATTTGCGTTCCATTTTGGATTCGAATAAATTGACTGGGCCGAGCTTCATGGACTAGCTTAGAAGCTTGAGAATTGTTCTCAAGGTTGAAAAGCTTGCAAATGTCCTCGAAGCGCCTCTTCCCGCCCGTCCTAGTGACGATGCAACTCTTGACCAATTGTTGGCCTATCAGAAACATGTGAGTGATTCTGAACAAATGAGTTGCATCATGCTAGCCACGATGGAACCCAAGCTACGAAAGCAGCATGAGCATATGGATGCTCATATCGTAGTCCTTCATCCTTGTGAGTTGGTTGATGAGCAAGTGAGATTCGAAAGGTTCGAAGTCTCAAAGCTCCTCTTCACCTCTGAGATGCTAGGAGGTTCATCTGTGGTACTGCTTAATATGCTGAAGACTGTGGAATCTTCTGAGAAGCATGAGCAGGGGACGATGCTGTTAGTTGATTCCTCGAAGAAAGGTTCTAAGAGGAAGTCAAAAGAACAACAGAAGGGAAAGAAGAGAAGGGCTAAGAAGGTAGAACTAGCACAAAAGGAAACTTGCCATCATTATGGCAAGGAGAGCCATTTGTGAAGAAAGTGCAAGATTTATCTTGAGTTCGTGAAGAAGGATAAGGCATCGGATGCCCCATCTTCTTCAGAAATCTTCTTTATTGATTGTCATTCTATTTCCTCAGACACTTGGGTATTTGATACTGGGTGTGGCTCATATATATGTAATGACATACATGGGCTAAGGAATAGAAGAAGACTCGTCAAAGGGAGAGTCAAATTTACGTGTTGGGAATGGAGCAACGGTTGCTGCACTCGCCATCGGAACGTATTTGTTGGAACTCCCTGTAGGACTTGTCTTAGAACTGGACAATTGCTTGTATGTTCCTTCGTTGATAAAGAACATCATTTCTATTTCTTGTCTAAATAGAAATGGTTTCCATTTGACGTTTAGTAACAATTGTTGTTACATAACTTTGAATGGGGTTCTTTAAGGGACTGGAACTTTAAGCAATGGTGTTTATACGTTGGACGTATCCAGTGACATTTGCAATATCGAAGCGAGCAACAAGCGTGCTCGAAAGGATAATCAAATAGACTCCTACATGTGGCATTGTCGTCTTGGCCATGTAAGCAAGAAACGCATGTCCGAATTACACCGATGTGGAATTCTGGAATCGTTTGAATTGGATTCATACGATACATGCGAATCATGCTTAAAAGGCAAGATGACTAAGTTACCTTTTACGGGAAAAGGTGAACGAGTGGGAGAGTTACTAGGTCTAATACATACTGATGTATGTGGACCTATGTCAACTCAAGCATTAGGAGGCTATTGCTACTTCATTACCTTCACCGATGATCACTCACGGTTTGGGTATGTGTTCTTGATGAAACACAAGTCTGAAGCCTTTGAAGGGTTCAAAGAATTCAGAAATGAAGTAGAGAAACAACATGACAAAAGTATTAAAATACTTCGATCGGATCGAGGTGGTGAATACTTAAGTCAAGAGTTTCTTGATTATCTAAGAGACAATGGCATATTGTCTCAATGGACTCCGCCATATACACCACAGCATAATGGTGTATCTGAGAGGCGTAACCGGACCTTGTTGGACATGGTCAGGTCAATGATGAATCATGCGACTCTTCCCAAGTCCTTTTGGGGTTATGCACTTCAGACAGCTGTTTACTTGTTGAACAGAATGCCTACCAAGGTAGTCTCTACTACTCCATATGAGATATGGGCTAGTAAGAAACCTCATGTATCTTACTTGAAGATATGGGGTTGTCCTGCTTATGTGAAGCGGACTGTATCAGACAAACTGGATGCTAAGTCTGATAAATGTCTATTTATTGGATACCCTAAGGAAACAAGGGGTTACCAATTCTATCATCCTGTGGAACAAAAGGTGTTTGTTTCAAGGCATGCTGTGTTTCTAGAGAAAGAGTTTCTCTTGCAAGAAAACAGTGGGAGTGTCGTCGAGCTTGAGGAGGCTCGAGAGACTCAAATAGACATTAATGAGATACCTGGTGAAGCACAACAGCCGACAACTCATAGTGATGAGCAATCGGCTGGACCTATTGTAACACCACATCTTCGTAGATCTGGTAGAACACGCAATATTCCTGAGAGATATGGATTTCTCGTAAGTGAATCGAACGACGTGTTACTCATTGATGATGAGGAGCCTACCAGTTATGAAGAAGTGTTGACAAGTTCAGAACGGGATAAGTGGCTTGGTGCCATGAAGTCGGAAATGGATTCCATGTACGAAAACCAAGTTTGGAACTTGGTTGACCCACCTGAAGGCATAAAGCCTATAGGGTGCAAGTGGGTTTTCAAGAAGAAAACCGACATGGATGGTAATGTGATTACCTATAAGGCTAGATTGGTGGCGAAAGGATATCGTCAAAAACAAGGTGTTGATTATGACGAAACCTATTCGCCTGTAGCTATGCTTAAATCCATTCGGATGCTCCTGGCCATAGCGGCTCATTATGATTATGAGATATGGCAGATGGATGTGAAAACAGCTTTCCTTAATGGAAACTTGCCGAGGACGTGTATATGATACAGCCTGAGGGTTTCACATCGGTTGATAAAACCAAGGTATGCAAATTGCGACGGTCCATTTATGGATTGAAGCAAGCATCCAGGAGCTGGAATATCCGTTTTGATGAGACAATCAAAAGGTTTGATTTCTCACAAAATCCAGACGAACCTTGTGTGTACAAGAAGGTTAGTGGGAGTGCAGTCGTGTTCCTAGTATTGTATGTCGATGACATATTACTTATAGGAAACGATGTTTCAATCTTACTGATCGATGAAGGTTTGGTTATCCAAGACATTCTCCATGAAAGACACAGGAGAAGCAACCTACATCCTTGGGATTAAGATCTATAGAGATAGATCAAAAGCAGTTGCTTGGTCTTTCATCTACATATATGACCGAAAAGCAAAGAGGTTTAGCATGTCGGAATCCAAGAAAGGTTATCCGCCCATCGGCATGGGGTACACCTTTCAAGTCTATGTCAAGACGAGAGGATTTGCATGAGTAAGATTCCCTATGCATCCGCAATAGGATCTATCATGCTATGTTATGTACGAGGCCCGATGTATCGTACGCTCTGAGTGTCACGAGCAGATACCAATCCGATCCAGGAATGGATCATTGGGCGGCTGTTAAGACGATCCTTAAGTACTTGAGAAGAACTAAGGATGTGTTCCTAATATATGGAGAAGGGTACATGGTGATACGTGGGTATACGGATGCCAGATCCAGACAGACAAGGATGATTCCATGTCTTAGTCTGGGTATGTATTCACCTAGAATAGAGGCGCAATAAGTTGGAAAGGTTCCAAGCTTGACACTATAGCGGATTCTGCCACTAAGGCAGAATACGTTGCAGCTTTGGAAGCAGCAAAGGAAGCGGTTTGGATCAAGTAGTTCATCTATGAACTTGATGTGGTCTCATCAATGATCCAAACATGTGCTTCGCCGCTATCATCTTATCAGAGAGATCATAAGTAGGAACGAAATACAAATCGAGAAAATTCCCACTGAAAGGAACTTAGCGGATCCTTTGACTAAAGCATTACCTCAAAGTAAGTTTGAGGGTCATGTTGGTGCTTATGGTATTGGATACCGTAGCGATTGGCATTAGGCCAAGTGGGAGTCTGTTAGTAATATATGAGAGATGTCCTAAGGCAATCGCCTTATGTATGAACCATTTATATGATAAATGAAGATTCACTATTTGAGTATACATGTTTAATGTATTTGATTGGATCTTAAACTCATTTATCAATGTCCACGATACGATTCACAAAGATGAGAGAATTTGTGATTGGATCACAACTAGTGAGTATCTCTACATGTGTAATTGTGATGTATCGGAATTATCCTAGTCGATGAATTGATGGATTTGGACACCATCAATTCTGTCGAGACTAGCACGAGGTATACTCCTTGGTGTATCCAAGCAGCTGATTCTCACTGGCTGGAGACATAGTGATGTCCGGAGTTGATCGTGGATGCTAGTTATGGTAACTAGTTCATTGGAGTGACCAGCCGTAAGACTTCATATGGTTCTCTGCATATATAGATATGTCAATGAAGTTCTTCGTGGCTTAAGTGCGATGTTCCTTTGACTTGCGGTATTCAAGTCATCTTGATCATGGAGACTTATGCTTTGACATCTTAAGCAAACATCTCTAAGGAGATGTGGACCCGGGATGATTGGGTATAAGTTCAAGTGATCGAAGGTGTTTGAATAGCCTATAAAGGATTCACCACTCCTTGCGAGGAGATGTATACCCATGGCCTCTCGTCGGATTGTTACTAAAGTCTTTGGCCAAAGCATTACATGTTTAGAGTAAGGTACTCTTCGATACATGTGGAGTAACTAGAATCCGTAGGGGCGAGAAATGATACTTGGGCTAGGTGTGGCGTAGTCGCCTAGTGAGGGAGACACAATAGACCATGTCCGAACCAAGTGGGTATAAGATGAGTGAAGGGAATGGGGCACGATTCATTCGAAACAAGGGTTTCGTAAATAGTTCGATCAACGTTGATCTTTTCGGTTAATTGGGGATCATGATGTACTACTAGGTGCCACTCATGATCGTTCTATAATTAATGGTTAATTATAGACGGCCAACATAAACCGAGAACCTATTTGGTCACACGCACAACGAGTGTAATCCCAAGGATTTAAAACGAGCTTGAGAATGGGATTCTCAGACCGAGAGAAACTATGTTTGGTTGGACCAAACATAAAGCGAGCATGAAATTGTTTCAGTCGCAATGGAAGCGTGGATGGGCCGTGTCTTATGAAGACATAATGGATGGACCAAAATGGTTTGGTTCTAATCCAATGGATGAGAATAAACCAAAGGGTTTGGTTTATATTAAGCGAATGAACCAAAGGTTGGTTCGTTCGTTTAACTTAAAATAAACCATCATGGTTTGGTTTATTTTAACTTATCTTAATGGAGCGGGTTAACGGGCTTTATGGATATGATCCATTAACCATTAAGAGAATTAGTTCTCTATAAAAGTGGGCTTAAGGGATTGTTAAACCCTAACTAATCCAATCATCCAAACCCTAGCCGCCCAACACATTGTTGCCGCCCAGCTTGTGGTGCCGCCCAGCCCATAGCTCCTCCAACCGGCGTCCAGAAGGCGGCTTCCTTCCTCCTCGCCGGCGTCGAGCTGCTGCCGGAAGAGTTCCGGCGATCCTCCTTAGGTTTGGCATCAAGGTGAGCACTTGGCTTCCTTTGTTGGCCGGCGCCTATCTCCTCCACCAAGCTGTCCAGTTTTTCTGGACAGCTTCTTCTCCTCTCGTCGGAGCGTCGTTTGGACGACGGTTAGTGCTCCGACAGAGGCTAACATACCGGGGATTTGATCTCCGGTAATCCTCTGAGGTGGAGGACGAAGGATTCGTCAAACGGTTGACGAATACCTCTCCGGAGAAGCGAGTTTTGAGAACTCGTTTTGGATCCGAATTTGGATTCGGATCGTGATCATCTCTCGATCACGTCGTCTTCAACACGAGGCTAGTAACCCGTACGAAGACGAAGCTCGTGACTTAGCGAAGTCATCCCGAGGAGCTCGGCGTGGATACGGATAGAGACGATTCTTACGAGGATCGTTCCGGTTGATGCCGTTCCCGCTACACGTCATACGAAAGGTATAACGTAGTTTAATTTCCTTTTATTGCAATTTTAATTTACGGTTATGTCTACACTTGTTGTAATAGCATGCGTGTGTTGTGTGTGTTGTAATAAATAGGAGTATTTATTATTTTTAATTGCTTCCGCTGTGCTCATGTTTACGAAACATGATCGAACACACACACGCCGCGGTGCCGGAAACCCAACATAAGAGATGTAGGGGGCGCTAAACTTTGGCCTAAGAGTTGTTAAGTACAATAGTTGAGAAAATAAGTAGTATTTTGAAGAGATTGTTTTAAGTATATTTCAATTATCCTTAACATCTCACTCATTCTATGTGTCTTAGAATTTGTTCACCTTATATGTTTTGTGAGATGATTTTAAATTGATTAAAGATAGTCAACCTTGTGTTAGATTCGGATTTAACCTTTAGATCGTTAAGTAACTTTTCGAGAAATTGGCTTCCAGGTCGTGGCAAGGCACAGGGGCCTTCTTTGATCGGAACAACAACCACTTCCTTAGACAAAGCCAAATTCAAGAAAATATCACTTAAGTCACTTAGGGTTACTTCCTGGTCTAACTAGTTTAGGATACAGCGAGGTAGCTTCAGCTAGTTCCACTCGGTCAAGTGCACCAAGCTAGATACGCCTTATTTAGCTCGAATACATGAGACTTTGTTTCCCTAACATACTATCATCTCGCCGCGTCCTGATACTATGTTGTCAAGAGTTGACTAACCATTTAGCCTATCTAGCCATTCTAAAAATTAAAGTAAAATATGCAATGGTTGTGTTAAGTAAGCGGGTACACTATTTTAGTGTTAGCTCCCCTGGACCATTGAACCAATATAGTCTATTCAAATAATGAACTTGATCCTGGGGAATCCAAACCTTATTAGTCCTTATATGTGAGTTCAATAAAACCTTTGGGACCCATGCTTGGACTCTTTGATGACCACGATTTACGATAGACATATAAGACCTATTCGTAGTCTTTGACTTAAATCCGAGTCCGGCTTTGTTGTACACGGCTCTTTAGGTTCCAAGTAGTCGATTAAGGTTCTTAGATCCCAATGTGAACCTTTCCAACCTAGCCTCAACCTCTTGAACTCGGTCTTTTAAGAGAGAATTCTCCTCCTCAAGTTTTTCAATTTGGGTTGAGTTTCCCTCTTGAACTTGACTAGTTGAAGAGGTTAGAGTAGCCTCTTGCTTGAGAGTTTCAACCTCCTCAAGTAACGACTCAACCCTAGACTCGGACTTAGTTAATTTTCTATTGAGCATTTTAATTGTATTGTAAAGCGTATGAATTAGTGAGCGGCTAACCTTAATTTTCTCTTTTGGTCCGGCTTTGAGTTGCTTCTCGAAGTAGTCGTCGAGTTCGGAGTCGGTGTTGTAATTGGATTCAGATTCGGAATTTGACTCGGACTCTTCGGGTCTTGCCATGCATGCTATGCCGCCGCCTTCTTCGTTGTCCCATGTTGCATGAAAAACCTTCTTTTGATTTGATTTGAATTGTGCCCTCTTTTGATTCTTTAGTAGCCTCCTTTCCCTCCGAACGATCTTCCGCACTACGTTCACTATTGCTTCCACCTTTTCGGATTCGGACTCTAATTTATCGTCAGGTTCGAGTCAATCTTCTTGCCTGGTAGGTGGCTTGCTTCTTTGTCCTGCAAGTAGAGCAATACCTCTCTCGGCCCGGACCACGTTAGTTTGCTCGTGAAGTTCAAACTCGGAAAATAATTCATCTAACCTAAGCTTCGAAAGGTCCTTAGAGAACTTGTAGGCATCGACCATGGAAGCCCACAAGGTAGTCCTAGGAAATGAATTAAGAACGTACCTTAGTAGGTCACGGTTTTCGACCTTGTGTCCGATGGTGTGTAGGTCGTTGACAATGTCATGGACGCGAGCGTGTAGTTGCGTCGCCGTCTCGTGTTCCTGCATCTTAAGGTTATATAACTTATTGAAAAGAAGGTCATGTTTACATACCTTAGCATCGGACGTTCCTTCGTGTAGCTCAATTAATTTCTTCCATAGGTCCTTGGCGCTAATGAATGGTCCAATGCGGTTGAGTTCCTCCTTGGACAAGCCACATTGCAATATTTGGGTTGCTCTTGTATCGGCGTCGATTTGCCTCTTGGTTGCATTTGTCCACTTGTTGAAATCCAAGGGCTCTCCTTGATCATTGGTGGGTAGAGCAAAGCCGGTTTGGATTATTATCCAAGTCTCGACTTGTGTTTTCAAGAAACACTCCATCCGACCTTTCCAATAATGGAAATCATCTCCGTTAAAGAACGGAGGTCGGGTGGTGCTATACCCCTCAATGTGAATCATTAAATATCTTGCAAAACACGAATAAAAACCAAAGGGAATTCCAAGACTTGGTCTTGGATTAGTAATGCGGGAAATAAATAGGAAATAAACAGAATTAAATGAGAAAAAGAAGAAACTAACAACTTACGACCTTCGATGTCCCCGAAAGGGTACTAGACGTTGGATTTTTGGGCTGGAAATAGCTTGTTACAAGGGTAAACCCTCATAAGAAATGTAGATCTCTCAGAGAGCTTCGATTTGGTAGGTAGATCGTTATATGAGTCCACTTGTGCGAAAAGTTATGCCCCTTTTACCGTCGGCTACTCCAAGAGAGAAAACTTGCAAGCACACAACCAAAAAAAAAATGTACCAAGACTTCGTCTTGGATTAGTAGTGCAGGAGGAAAAAGACCCAAAAAAAATACGAATCGAAAAATACGAACAGAAAACCAAAATGTGCTAGATCGGTGGTTTCACCAAATCTTAGCACCCTCGCTCTAATACCAATTGTTGGATCGAGAAGCGTCGCTAGAGGGGGGGTGAATAGCGATCGTAAATCTTTCGTTCGAATTCATTCGTTGATACACAAGTAAACGAGTAAGCACAGTGGAAAATAAATGAACACGTTTATTTTACTTGGTTCACAACCCAGCGGTTGCTACTCCAAGGCCCTATCGGTCCTAGACTGCGTACGGAGGGCAAAGCACTATAACGTCTCCTCCTCGTTGGAGGTAGGAGACAATGATCACAAAACCGAATATACAAGGATGAGGCAACAAGCCTACCTCACCTCGTTATGAAGAAAAACAAAGAATACAATATCAAAAATATTACTTGATTCTGCTGCCGACGAAGAAGATCGGAACTTGGCGTCGCATCGACGTTATGACGATGTTGGAGCGTTGGCGTTGTAGGAGCACTTGATGAATAAACTTGATGTAATTTGGAGTTGGAATCCTCCCCTCCTTTTATATATTTTGGCCTCTGAATTTGTCTCCTCATCTTTAGGAACGGATTACGAAATTGTCCAATATTTATCGCGAAGTGGTCGCGTCAAACGTTATCCGTTTTGACCTAGCGCAAAGGCTGATTCGTCGCCATCAGTCGACTGATGAGCATCAGTTGACTGCTCAACGTCTAGCAGTCGACTGCCAGCCTGGCCACTTCCCTGCAGTAAAAGGTTAGCTCGGAAAATGATAAATACGATGGTTTCTAACCGTCTGATCTCGACCTAGACCTTCCACAGGAAGTCTTAGTCGGATTGCCGCCTATGGTCATCCCCGTAAAGAGGACATGACCTTACAATCTCTCACTCACACGAGCTTACCTCGATAGTAGCTCTCGCTTCCGACCTTCCACTCGATTCCTTCGGCTCCCTCCGAAGTCACTCGAGTGTCGCCCGACCACTGCGGCTTCCTCCGGGTGTCGCTAGCCTTCAGCTCCAGCTTTAGCACTTTTCTGCACACTTGATTTAGCTCGTGAGATAACGATGTAAACTTAACTTTGTGTCTTTGCCATAATCAAAACACAGGTTCAATTATCTAGTGCCCCTGCACCAACATATTAGTGCTCCTGCAGTCTTCAGAAAGGGCCTTCCCAAGATGATAGGATTCTGGGGATCTGGTCCTATGTCGAGTATGATAAAATTCGTATATATCATGAATTTCTCGACAACCACAGACATATGTGCTAGCATGCCGAAGGGTTCCTTGACTGAGTCATCCCCCATATGAATACCAAGTTTTGTGGGTTGGAGCCCATTCAGTCCCATCTTCAAGTAGTATGCATAGGGCATCACACTTACTGATGACCCTAAGTAGCACAATGCTTCATCGAAGCTTTCCCCATAAATCGAGTAGGGGATAACAAATTCACCAGGGTTCTCAAGTTGTGGTGAAATTTTATCTTCAATTTTGGCTTGGTTGGGTAGTGTTGATATCATGGTTGCACACCCTTTGCGAATATGTTCCTTTGTGCTACTCTATCACTGCACACTCCTTCTTACTTAACTTTACTCGGCTTGGGTAATGTTGGAGAGCACTCCATAGGTTGTGACACGGTTTGGGCTATCTGGGCCACCTATGTCTCCAACATCCTTGTGTGACTTGCAAGACCATCAACAGTGACCTTCAAGTCTCTAAGTGACTCCTCTGTTTTTTGATGTTGGCGACGGAACTCTTCATTGGCCTTTGTTTGGGTAGCAATGAAGTCTTCCATCATCAATTCTAACCTAGACTTCTGTGGCTGCCCATACCCTCCTGATGGTTGGAAGTTCCTCAAGTTATTCCAATAGGAAAAGTTCAAGTGGTTCTTCCATCCGGGATTGTAAGTACTGGAGTATGGGTTATTGGGCCTTTGATTATAGTCCCCAACCACATCAACATGCTCAATCTGCTCTTCTAAGCCACCCTGCCCTCCATAGTAGTCATCCCGATACGCTGCTACTCCTTCTCCAAAGTCAATAGCCGCACATGCAAATGCAGGATTTAAAGAGTCGAACCATCTGCTAAGCGCATCCATCCTCACTGCTAGGTGATCCGCTGAGTTGACAACATATCATCCCATGGCAAGAGATAGGTGACTCCGTTCAGAAGCTCATTGATGGTGGTTTTGGGCCACCTCTTCCATCAGCTCCTCTGCTTTCTCGATAGTATTGTTCATAAGTGCTCCTCCTGTAGTAGAATCGAGGGACATCTTTGTGGCATACGTGATCCCATTATAGAAGATGTGGATCACCAGCCACCTTTCCAGTCCATGGTGGGGGCATTGGTAAAGTAGCCTCTTGTAGTGATCCCAAGCTTCAAATAGGGAATCCCCTTCCTTCTGATGGAAGCTTGTCATTAGATGGCACATGTGAGCAGTCTTGCTTGGTGGGGAGAATTTGTTCAAGAACTGCTGCTCACATTGCTCCCATGTAGTAATGCTTCCCGAAGGCAGGGAGTGAAGCCATGCCTTAGCCTTATTCCACAATGAGAATGGGAATAGGCTCAGGCGGATCATGTCTGCAGGGACTCCATTTATCTTCATCGTCGAGCAGATTTCCAAAAATGTCTCCAGGTGCCGGTTCGGGCCTTCAGTTGCAGCTCCCCCGAATTGACTCTGTTGGACCATGTGTATGAGTGTCAGTTTCAGCTCAAAGTTGTTTGCTGAAATGGGCAGTCTAGCTATACTCGACCTAAATCCTCTAGCGCTAGGGGTTGCGTAATCCCTCAAAGATCGGCTACCTATATTCACTTCGGATGTAGCTTGGTCCTCCATCCTCTTCTATTCAGCTCTCCGACGATGATAGGTTCATTCGATTTCTAGATCGATCGAAATCAAAATCAGGCCTTTTGATCCTAGGTGTCTAAGCATACGAAGAACTGAGCCACAAAATTAGGAGTATTACTTAAGGTTTAGAAAGAAGAAATAAACTAATCTAGCTAACTAAATCAAGGAGCAAAAAAGAAAATGTAGAACTACTGCTAAAATAAAAATTAAATCTAGATATGTAAAATTTAAAACTGAAGTAAATAAAATAAAAGTGAAAATAAAAGAAAGTAAAGCAAGTAAATAAATCTAATTCTAAGTCTGATCCAACTATCCACTTCTTGATTCGATATCGAATCAATCAGTCCCCGGCAACAATGTCAAAAACTTGATGTACACATACGCGACCTCAAATCTTGTGACGGAGACTGTCGAGGACTCAAAGCGTGCACTCACACTCAATGCCCGCAAGTGCACGAATGTCGTCAAGTAATAAAAAGATTATCGATCCCAGAGGGACTGAGATTCGAGTACCGATTTGTTCAGTGGATATTATTGTTCGGGACTAGACTCTAAGGGTTGTGATTAGGAGGGTTGTCGCCAGTCCTAACTCTAGTACGGTGTCACACGGAGGAAGAGAAGGGTCGCTATGGGTCTTTAGATGGATTCTAGGATTTCGGTTTCGTTTGTGTGTCGCGGAACACGTTGTCAATAGGGTTTTGTCTAGGTTTCTAACTACGATTTTGTGGAAAGGACATCATACACTCCTCCGATGAGCCTTCGCGTCTATCGGGAGTTACCTCTGCCATATCAGGTCAACCCCTGGCTTCAGAACAGGATAGTCGGTACGAGGATGCTGAATCGATCCCTACGACGACTCAAAAATGAGGCACGTTTCCTACTTTATCACATCCTTCTACCCACAATTACTGACGATGAGGCCAACCCTTAGGTTCCTCTTTAATTCTCCTAAATCTTTGATACGAGAGTTGTCACCCCTCATATCGGCTAAGCACGGTGACTAGAAAATCAAAACAATAGTCATAGGTCTAAACCAAACACCAATTGCAAATATAAATTCAAGAATGAAAAGATATTTGAATCAACATGTTCCGACTCAACACAAACTACTCCATAATCCTAGAATCAGAGAATCTACTCCATAAATATGAGAGAAGAAACATAAGGCATGATCATATTCGTATAAACAATAGATATTATGCAAAGAACAGGGTTTATAATGCAAGGTGGGTCTTCTCTCTGACATTGAAGTGCGGAACTTGGATATCTAGTGGCATTCTTCCTCCCCATCGGGAGTTCCCAAAGCTTTATAAGGCTTCAGAGTGTCGTCCCAGCCGTCGTGCCTCCCCCCTAGGGTTTGGGCGTAGCTTTCCTTATATAGACATCACCCCGGATCCTTGCGAAATCTGGAAAAAACCCTGGTCATGTCAAATTGCCTAGCCGCCACACGGTTGTGTGAAAACACATGGCCAGGCCGTGTGTCAGGCTGTGGCGGCCATTTTCGACCCCTAAACACGATCGTGTGTGGGCACACGCCCTGGTTGTGTTCCCTTCTGCGTCCAGCTGCCAAATATCTTCTTTTGCTTCGAAATTGCACCATTTTTCCTATAAAATGCTATCCTACGCACAAAAATAAATAGATCAGATCTCCGAACCAGAAAATAGGAAATGCATGCAACATAAAGTAAAATATGCATGAAACGAACATAAAATGCTATGAGATGTGAGAGAAAACTACTTCTAAAATCCTATATGTTTTGCTCACATCAAGAGTCTACTTTGGTTACTATGTTAACGGATTCAAATTCAATGTGACACAACATGATTTAGATGTCGCAACTAATAATTCAGGTGTTTGCGTAAAAGGATCTACTAATAACACTAATAGTGAATTTAATTATTATAGTAGACTTGATGAAATTATTGAGATGCAATATCCTGCATTACCCAAAAAAAGGTTAGTGTTGTTCAAATATTTATGGTATGATCCAACTCCCAGAACTGGAACTCGAGTACAAGTTTTTTATATAGAATACCCAACGAAGAAAAGATCTAGTGAATGACTATCAGTTTCTCAAATGAAGTTTCGATCGACCATAGAAATGCCTAACACCATGAATGTCCAAAATAATGATGCATTTCAAAATGAGGAAGTTGAGAGTCATTTAGTTGATTCACATATTCAATTGACATCTCAATTACTTGTAGATGTAAATGTTATGTACGAAGAATTAGATGATGGAGAGGCATCCAACAGCGAGGAGCTTGAGTTTAGCAGTTCTAACATAGACACTATTAATGTTAATGATTCAGATGGTGATGACATTCACTAAATTGTAAGTTTCAAAACTTTAGTTTAGCTAGTTGTTTATAAATTCAACAAAGGCCTAAAGAAAGCGATACAAAATAAAGAATGAAACTGAGATGTTGTTCTCTCAAATGCAACTATATTCATGTGACATAATTGTTTCTCATTTAATTTTTTTTATTAGTATTGATCGATATATTTAAAATGCATGTATTTCCCTAATTACTATGTAGATAATTTATTTTGAAGTCAATTATTTGTAGAAGTGTCCACTGTTCAATTGCTTCCTGTACCTATAAGAAAAGACCCAAAGAGGTAGTCTTTTTTAAATATTTGAAATTTTTCATGTATTTGTTCTCAAACATCATTAGGTTTTCAGTAAGAGTAAAACTCATTAATGTTTACGAAACACTTCTTGATATGTCTTTGTTAATTTTTAAAGTAATTGAATATGCATCTTTTAGTTTTAAAAAATTATTGTTGATTCACAATTATATATTTTTAGTCTTATATTTGTTAGCATTGTTTTTGTAGGAGATAGGTATTCTTTTCCTAAAATAATCTAAAGGGAAGCAAAGGATTTGCTCTTCGTGGTCCACTAGGCTTATTGAGCAAGCTCCAAAATCAAGACACTTAAGTTTGATGCTAAATTTGATTGTATTTTTTTATTATGGTGTAATTTATGAATTATAGTCACACCATAGAAAAATACAAGGTGTTAGAGTTATTTGAAACGATCAATTTATATTTTTAAGCTACTAATTTACATATTATTACTAAATTGTATATTAAACATTTGGTATTGAAATATTGTTTGAAGTTGTTAACAGGTTTGTTAATTTATTAATTTTTAATTTAATAAAAAAATGGAATTTAGCCATGGAATTTCAATTCCGTCGCTAATATTTAATTATGTTGAATTTTTAAAAAAAATGCATTTACCAATTGAAAATAAATTTGGTCAGTAATATTAGCGACCGACATTAAAATTCGGTCGGTAATTATAGCGACCGACATAAAAATTGGGTCGGTAATTATAGCGACCGACATAAAAATTGGGTCGGTAATTATAGCGACCGAATATAAATTCGATCGCTATATTTAGTGACCGAATTTTTATTCGGTCGGTAAATTTACTGACCGAATTTTTATTCGGATGGTAATTTTACCGACCGAATTTTTATTCGATCGCTATATTTACCGACCGAATTTATATTCGGTCACTAAATATTAACTATGGAGCAAATCACAACCAAATATATCGGACACTAATCGGTCGATAATTAAAATTAGCGACCGAATTTTCCATCGGTAAACAATGATAGTCTTATAGTGAATTCATATTTATGCCTTGACATCTAGTTTGCTTCTTTAAGATTCTAGCACATGAACATAACTAATGGAGCTAAAAAACTTTAAATGTGTTACACTAGGTTTTTCTTTAAACATCGATTCATGTGGTGACTTCATATTGCACCATGGGGAGAGAAAGACATTCTATTATACGGTGAAAATTTTATATCTAAAGCCCATAAGTCTATTGGTCGATGTAGGGACCGTGGCAAGCTAGAGTTGGGTTACATGGAGGTAGGAAACTTTACTTCCCACTTCAACTCGGTCGCTTGTTCATGGCGATCCCTTCTACGTCCCCGGATAAAAAAAATTATCCTTGACAAGAGGGATTACCCAAGCAATCGTTTCATCGTCGTGCTATTCAATTAGAGTGGTCACTTGAACAAACTTATTGTTCAAGCCACCAACCTCTATTCTACGAATAGCCGCGGAATAGACGATGTACGGATCGCCGACTTTTGTGTTTATATTCGGGGTCCAAGTTATTTTAGCCATAAAAACAGAATACTACATGCATATATAATTGAAAAACAATTATAGACATGTTACAAAAGTGAATAGACAATCGATATACCTCTCGATCTTCTATTGTATGTCCTTCCTCCTTTTGGACGTCGTGTGGACGACGATCTACCAAAAGTCGAAGCTCCTAGATCACCAATCTTCCTTCCTTGCTCGCTCCGAACAAGAGGAAGAATAAAAAACAAAACACTTCTCCTTCTTTCAACCACCACCAAGCTCCAAGCTTGGTGCTTGCCGCCGGCCAAGAAGGAGATCAAGGAGAGTGAACGTCGGACAAGACTCTAAGGGAAGAGACCCTAGACTTCTTTCCACCGGCAAAGGAGAGGAGAAGGACTTGATTTGGACGCCGACTAAGGGAGGAAAGAAGGAGATGGGCGCCAGCCACCAAGGAAGAAGAAGAAGAAAGGAAATAATTTCCTTATTTGGTGTCGCCCAGGCCTTCAAACCCTAAGCCTCCCAAACCCTAATCCTATCTCAATTGGAATTCCTTGTTGCCACCCACCCTAAAGCCTCCTTTTATAGAGTTAGGGATAAGCCTTGTTTTAATCTCCACCATTGGTTCTAGGGATTTAATCTCAACCGTCGGATCTAGAGATTTAATCTCAACCGTCGGTTCTAGAGATTTAATCTCTACCTTTGGATCTAGAGTTTTATTTTCATCCATTGGATCTAGGCTTCATGAGGAGGAGTTGGATCTTGGCCATCCAATGGATCAAGCCCACAAAAAGTCTGATCCATTAATGATAATCCAATCCACTAAATAATTATCATTGATCTACCTCACCAACCCCCATAAGTTAATATGGGCTCCATATATTATTTGTACATTTTTCTCCCTGTGTTTAAGATCTCGAATATCCATCGATTAATTAATTTACTGACCATTAATTAATCAACATCTAACTCCATTAGTAGTACCACTCAACCTTTTCATCATGTCGGACCAAGTCCACCTGCAGAGTTTACATGATGAACCTTATGAGCTCCTCAAGGGGACATCATCATCCTAATATATAGGACATGGTTTCCTCCTATAATCAACGACACACTATATAAATAATATCATTTCCCAACTTACCGAGCCTATCGATTTAATCTATAAATCTCGCCCATTAGTAAATCAAAGAAATGAATACTAAGTATATGTGCCTGTTATTATATCGAGATTAAGAGTATGTACAATATAATATCTGAGGTCCGATTCGATTATGTAGTTAACAATAAATCGAATCACCTCTAAGTCGGTCCTGCTCAATACACACAAAGTGTACTAGTGTGATTCTATGGTCAAGACAAACCAATATCAAATCACACTACAACCATACCAATGGTTTGTCCAAAACCATCTCGATTGTGAGCCTATACTTATACTTTACAAGGAGCCGATAACATGATCTCCCGTGTGACACTACACACCATGTTATATACAATGTAATGTATTAGACAATATGCATCACCATAAATATGCAAACAATGATCATGTGATTCTTATTTCAAAATAAAGATGTTCATACAAAAGATAGACTTTTCAGTATACATCCCAACATTACAATAGTTGCAACCAAAAATAAATGTAAAGAAATAAACTGAATATAAATGAAAAGAAATACTTTATATGAGAATGCTTTTTCTTTATTGCTTGTTGGTTGCTATGAAAATCTTCTTGAAGGTCTGGATTGCAACAACTAATTGTTGGTGCAATCAGTCTCAGGTCAATGTTGACAAGACTCGAGTAGGATTCGAGTAGCGTTTTAATGTTTGACAATATGCTTGACAATATGACTAGGAGATGGTTTGGGACATCCAAGGTCATATGCGGAAGATTGTTATAAGGAGATTGTTGGAGCAATCAACCTCAGGTCAAGGTTGACCAAGCTTGAGTGAAATTCAAGTGGAAGTCCAAGAGTGGAGACTTGGCAAGGGAAGTCCAAATATGAATACTTGGCAATGGAAAAGTCCAAGAATGGATTCTTGGCAAGGGACGTCCAAGTTTGGAGACTTGACAAGGGAAAAGTCCAAGTATGGATACTTGGCAATGGAGAAGTCCAAGTATGGATACTTGGCAATGAAAAAGTCCAAGTGTGTAGTCCTTGTGGTGTAAGT
Source organism: Wurfbainia villosa (assembly GCA_025175895.1). Taxonomy (NCBI): domain Eukaryota; kingdom Viridiplantae; phylum Streptophyta; class Magnoliopsida; order Zingiberales; family Zingiberaceae; genus Wurfbainia; species Wurfbainia villosa. Next base: position 10,432,375 of record CM045991.1, on the reverse strand, counting down.
CCAAGTGTGTAGCCTTGGCAACATAAGTCCAAATTTAACTTGGTAATGGAAGTCTCAGAGGCATGTGACCTCTTGGAAAATAAAGACCCGATAGCATGACAAAGTCAATGGAAGCACTTAAAGGCTAGCACAAGGGTGAGGAGTCGTGGACTCAAACCAAGGGCGTGAGGTTGATGGAAGTGGTTTGAAGGCTTATATCTAGGCTAAGGGTACCCGATAGCATGACAAAGTCGATAGAAGCACTTGTAGGCTAGCACAAGGGTGAGGAGTCGTGAACTCAAACCAAAGGTGTGAGGCTAATAGAAGTGGCTTGGAGGCTTTTGTCTAAGCTAAGAATAAGTGTCAAGTACGAGGGGATCATACTTGGGCCTTCAACCTCAATTTTGAGATTTACCAGTCGATTGGGACTTAGTTTAGTCGACTGGGACTTGGTTGCTCAACACTCGAAAGCTCAAAAGACTCGAGCAATCAACTGGGATTATAGACCAGTCGACTGGCCGAGGGTCGAATCGACCCGAGCTAGTGCTCGATCGACTACGGCTTGAAAAATTGACTGGTGTTCGAGCAATTGACTGGTGGTTTGAACCAGTCAATTGGGCACTGACAGTCGACTGTTGGGATTGAGAAATCGACTGACTTCAATGGAAAAGAGCACAGAATATTCTGAGTCAACTATTAGCTCATGGAAATCGACTGATGGCTATTTGTTGTTGACTGCTAGGTCAAAGTAGTCAACTGATCAGCCAAATCTAACGTGGATTAATTCATTGTGGGACAATAGTACAGTGACCAATCAATTGGTGGGTAAGGTCAGTCGACTGATTGGTAAAAAATCAATTCGACGGAAGCTTTAAAAGGAGGACAACGGGAGGATTTTTGGAAACCGATTCTTGGGAGACTTTGAGGGGAAGTGCTACTGCATTCTAGGTCTTCAAAAGCTCTCCAACGCAACCAAATCAACAAGTGATCAAAAGCATTCTTGTGTAAAGGGTTTTCACTTCTTCATTTCATTTGCTTCTTGTATTTGGTTATTTCTTATTGTAAGCTCTATATTGTAAGAGGTTTCTCCACCTCCAATGTCATTTCGAGAAGGAGAAATTATAGTGGTGGCATATCACTAGAGCTCGGTCGTGGAGTAAGAACTAGGGTCCCGAACCACGTAAAACGTTTGTGTAATGCTTATGGTTTGTGTTTTGTATTTGTTTCTATTTGTGTTTGCATTTATACTACGCGCTAACACTTTGTAGACAAGCATGACGCAATCAAGAGTGAAAGAAATCGAACGATTTCTATTCACCCCCATCTAGCACATCACAAGATCCTCAACAATTGGTATCAAAGCAAGACTGCTCTTCAAGGACTAATTGCCAAAGGAGCAAAATCTAGAGGGCAATGGATTTTAGTGATGAACTAGGATACAACATCGAAGTTTCACCTTCTTTCGACCGTGAAGATTTCTGGTATTGGAAAAGGAGAATGGAATACTTCTTAAGGAATGACATAGAGAATTGGTTCATCGTAATGGGTGGATTTGAAGCTCCCATGGACATAAAAGGGAGAATTCTCAAGAAAAAGAAATAGACGGAGGAGAAACTCTAAAAATCCAAGACAAACACGAAGGTAACGAAAATGTTAATTAATTTAATACTTAACGATATTTTGTCCAAATTAGTAGAGGTTAAGGATGGATGGAAGTTATGAAGCAAATTGGTAGAGCTCCATGAGAAGCCCTCATCGGTCCAAGACAATAAGGAGTGTTGGGACCAATTTGATGTGCTAGAGGAGGGTGAATAACATTCATCAATTTTCTTGATTGTGTGCTAGTCTATAACAATGTTAGTGCGTAGTGAAATAATAAAGCAAAAATACAAACACAAGCACACACCCACAACACCAAGTTTTACGTGGTTCGGAACCTATGGTTCCTACCCCACTGCAGAGTTCTAGTGTCCATACCACTAATAACTCTTCTCCTTCTCAAAAACACTCCAGAGGTAGAAAAACCTATTACAATGATCTTACAACAAATATGAAATACAAATGAAAAATAAGAACAAATAACTAAATACTTTATAAGAAGTGAGTTTTCCTTGCTTGATCTTTTGGTTACTTTGAAAGGCTTTTGAAGACCTGAAATGCAGCGTCAATTCCTCCCCAAAAGCTCCAAGAACCAGCAACTTCAATCTCCTTCTCTAGCTTCTTATAAAGTTGTAACTCGGGTTGATTTCCACCTTCCAATCGACTGCTCTTACCTAGCAATCGACTGTTCACAATATTGTTGTCTCAAAATGACTTAATCCACATCAGATTAAGTCAAAAAGTCGACTACTCTGACCTATCAGTTGACTGCCATAGGCACCAGTCAACTGTCATAAGTCAGCAGTCGACTGTCAAACATTCTATGCCCTGACCACTTAATTTCAGTCGACTTCTCAACCCTAGCAGTCGACTACTAAAACAAAGTAGTCAACTATCATAGCCACAGTCATCAGTTGAGCCTCAGTCGACCACTCGACCAGTCGATTTGGTCATAACCCTAATCGACTGCTTGAGTCAAACTAAGCTCCCGAGTGTTGTGCACTCAGCCAGTCAACTAGTCTAAAGCCCAGTCGACTACTAAACTTCAAATATGAGAGTTAACCCAAGTATGATACCCTCATACTTGATCAAACACCCTTGGCCTAGATCTAAGCCTTCTAGCCACCTCCATCAGCCTCACGCCCTCAAAGTTCATCTGAGTCCTCCATGACTCCTTCACCCTTCACATTAGCCTTCAGGTGCTTTCATCGACTTTGTCATGCCATCAGGTACCCTTAGCTAGACCTAAGCTTATAGCCACCTCCATTAGCCTCACACTCTCAGGGTTCATCAGAGTCCTCCATGACTCTTTCACCCTTTGCATTAGCCTTTAGGTGCTTCCATTGGCTATGTCATGCAAATCGGGTATCCTTTGCCAAGAGGTCAAGCCTCTAGGACTTCTCCATTGCCAAGCATCAATGCTTGGACTTTCACCGCCAAGACTACACACTTGGACTTACATAGCCAAGACTAGACCTTTGGACTTTCCTTTGCCAAATATCCATATTTGGACTTTTGCCATCAAGACTACACACTTAGACTTACACGGCCAAGACTACACTCTTGGACTTTTTCTTTTCCAAGTATCCATACCTTAAACTTCTCTATTGCCAAGAATCCAATCTTGGACTTTCCTTGCCAAGTCTCCAAACTTGGACTTCCACTCAAGTCTCACTCGAGCTAGGTCAACCTTGACTTGAGATTGATTACTCCAATAATTACCTCCTAACATCTCTCTCATATGACCTTGGATATCTCAAACATCCCCTTGTCATATGGTCAACGTATGGTCAAACCATATTATCAAACAATGGTCAAACCCATTGCCAAACATCAAAATCCTGCTCATGTCTCACTCGAGTCTGGTCAATCATGACCTGGGTTGATTGCACCAACAAGGAGTCCAAGGAATTAAGTTCATCATCTCAAGAGCTTGTGGATTCAAAGGTTAAGATGTGCTCAACATCAAAGTTAAAGAAGTTGAAGAAGTCTTCACTTATAGGATTGAGGGGGAGGATAGGTCAATGATGTTGGAGCAAGAAGAGACCTCTACCTTCAGGAGTGATGAAGAAAAAGCTCACGGTTCCCCTATAGGTAACTCAAATGCAATTTACAAAAATAAAGATCATATAATTTTCTTTGAGTGTAGGGAAAAAAGACACTACAAGAGCAAGTGTCCAAGTAAAATCAAGAAAAAGGTCCAAGTGGTGCCAAAGGCCAAGGTGAAGTCCAACGAGACCGGAGCCCCGATACGGAAAGGCAAGGAACATATAGTGTGCTTCCGGCAAAACCAAAAGGGTCACTATCAAAGCCAATGTCCATAGGGGAGTCACCATAAGAAGGACAAAATAGGAAGCTCAAGTGTAGGTGGGATGCCTACGACAAAACCCAAGGTATCATATTTTAATACACTTGTAATTTATCATAAGAAGCATGCTAGTAACATTTTTTATTATTTAGGTGCTAAATATCATGAATATATGCCTAAGGACAAATCTAGAGTTATTACTTCAAGAACTACTCTACCTAAGGATGGAAAGAGTAACAACAACCTAGGCAATAATCTTAAAAAGAGTAGACATATGCCTAGGAAAAGGAATACTCAAAGAAATGATGGAAAATAAAAAATTGGGCAACTTGAGTAGAAAATCAAGTTTTGAGATCAAAATTTGATAAGTTAGAAAAGACCCTAAAATAATAGAAAATATGCTTAATGGGTTTAATGGACAAAATTTAGGTTTTGGTAGAAAAGAATTTTCTAAGGACAAGAAAGGTTTGGGTTACAAGCCCAAGTCTAAAGAAATGAAGTCATCCTACCATAATATTCCATTTAACTATGGAACTAATCCTAGATCTAGGAGTGTCAAGGTTACAAGGGAAGTTATCCCTAGCATTGCCCTTGACAAGAGTCAAGTGACTAAGGTTTCTAAGAAACCTAAAAAAGTCACTAAGAAGGTTGCAAGGGAAGATATCCCTAGGGTTAACTTTAATGAGACCACAATGACCAAGGCTTCCAAGAAGCCTAGAAGAGTCATTAGGAAGGTATCTAGGGAAGTCATCCCTAGTGAATACCTAGAAAACTCAAGAAGCTCCAATAGGTATTGGGTTCCTAAGAGTGTGATCCTTTCACACTAGATGGGTTTAGGGTGTGTCAACTTAAAATGGAAAGGTAGTTAACCTAACCATAGTGGAGTTGACACTTTAGAGAATTCTTAAGGTATATTGATACTTTGAAAATGAATGAAGAATTATATCCTTAAAAAAATTTAGGATGTGCCAATTGGAATAATGGAAGTTTAAAAAATTGATCATAATGGGTACAATCAAGCTAGAGTCAAGAGTGTGCTAAGTTGGGGTTTTGGCACACTTGAGGGATTTAGGTGTCATTATAGCAAATTTTGTATTTGATATAAGTTTAACAAATGACAATTAGGCTCAAAACTTAGGTATCTCTATACCATTATATTATAAAATTTATCATGCTTTGTTTGTCATAATCTATGTCATGACATCATGTTCCATAAGATTATTTGAAATGTCATTATAGCACTTAGATTGATTTATCATGCTATGACATCATGCATTATTGGAAATGTTTTTAGATTATACAATCAATATATGCCATGATCATAATTCATGCATTAAATCTATCAATTTGAAATTAAAGGCAAATAACATTATTTGACATCCTAGGTAAGGTGATCAAATTGGATATCCTAGATACAATGTATGATCCCTTAGTGTAAGGAAGAACAAAATCCACATCTCACAAAGACTTTAGGAAGACATGGGTGTGTATTGAAACACTCTAGACACGTGAGATGCTAGGAAAATGGGTTAGGTTCAATGTACTTATATGGTACATTAAAATGAATTCAAACTCATTAAATCATTAGGAAGATAATGTACAAGTCATGTACACTTAGCATACTGACCATGATTGAAAATAGGTTTTTAAAATTATTTTAGAAAACCTTGGTGAAGTCTATCTTATGATAGCAATCACCATTGAGAATATTGATACAAGTTAGGCAAAAACATTGAAGTTTTCAATGGTTTTGAACTTTGTATCATTTTTGAAAAATAATGGATATTTTCATATAAAATTATTTTTTCACTCATACTATATGGCATAAGTAATGTGTATAAAAGTTTATAATTTTTTTAAAATTACGGAATTACTTATGCATTTCTAAATCTCTATCTGAAACTTGATTTATGCAAATGCAGAAATCAATCGACTTCCTATGTAGCTAGTCGATTGATGGTGGTGTTAGTCGATTGATCACTAACAAAATCGACTGATGTGTCTGACTTTGGCTGAACTAGATTTGTTTATCTAATTATCAGTACTCCTAAGTACCCTAACCACTCATAATCCTATAATATACTTAGACAAGCATTAGAAGAGCGATATTTTTATTGAAAATGATTAGGAGAATTAATTAGGGTGAAAATCAAATTTTAAGGGATGTTAAAGTTCAAGTTTGAACTTTTATCCTTATTTGTTATTGTTTAGATTTCCTATAGGCTTAGGAACTCTCCAAAGATATTGTTGGTGCAATGGTTAAGGGGGAGTTTGTCCATTAAGGCATTATGGATGAAGTTTAAAAAAGGGGAGAGTGAAGAATTGCCTTTCATTTATGAAGGGATTTAAGATGAATTTGGACAAAGGGAGAGAATAAAGGATCTCATTGGAAGATGAGAGACTTTTTGATGTATGCCAAAGGGGGAGAAATGAAGGGTTTAAGTTAGGAAACCTTCATTAATTTTAGCATAAGAAGAGGTAAGTTGGGCTTATGGGATAACCTAACTTAAAGGTATTGTCAAACATTAAAAAGGGGGAGATTGTTGGTGCAATCGACCTCAGGTCAATATTGACCAGGCTCGAGTGGGACTTGAGTAGTGTTTTGACGTTTGACAATAAGCTTGACAATATGACTAGTGGATGATTTATTGAGAGTATTGAAAATACAATCAAAGTTCCACATTGGTAAGAGATGAAAAAAAATCATATGCTTATAAGATGAAAAGATATCTCCATTAGTATGAGGTCTTTTGGGTAAAGCCCAAAAATAAAACCATGAGGGCTTAGGTCCAAAGTGGATAATATCATATCATTATGGAGATATGTGAATCTTATTTACACTAACACTTGGTATCAGAGTCATGGTCCATGTCAAATCATGAACCTCGATCGAAGGAAGTGGAGCTCTCATGTCCGGATCAAGAGAACTAGATACTAGAAAGGAAGTCCAGTTGGGTCGAGAGAATCGAACAATTGGCAGGAACTCCAGTTGGGCCAGAAGGGTCGAACAACTGGAAGGAAGTCCAGTTGGATTAGGAAGACTAAAAAATTGACAGGAAGTCCTGTTGGGTTGAGGATCATACATCAAGTAGAGGAAGTCCTTTGAGGATAGATAGGATTGAGGGGGGTCAATTTGGTCCTTCATTTGAGGGGAAATTGTTAGGAGTATTGAGAATACAATCAAAGTCCCACATTGGTAAGACATGGAAAACATCATATGCTTATAAGATGAAAATATATCTCCATTGGTATGAGGCCTTTTGGATAAAGCTCAAAAATAAAACCATGAAGGATTAGGCTCAAACTGGACAATATCATACTATTGTGGATATATGTGAATCTTATTTGCACCAACATGGTTTGAGACATCCAAGATCATATGTGGAAGATTGTTAAGAGGAGATTATTAGAGCAATCAACCTCAGGTAAATGTTGACCAAGCTCGAGTGAAACTCAAGTGGAAGTCCAGCAAGGGAAAGTCCAAGAGTGGAGACTTGGCAAGGGAAGTCCAAGTATGGATACTTGGCAATAGAGAAGTCCAAGAATGGATTCTTGGTAGGAGAAGTCTAAGTTTGGAGATTTGGTAAGGGAAAAGTCCAAACATGGATACTTGAAAATGGAGAAGTCCAAGTGTGTAGTATTGATCGTATAAGTCCAAGTATGTAGTCTTGGCGACGTAAGTCTAAGTGTAACTTTGCAATGGAAGTCCTGGAGGAGCAATCTCTTGGCAAAGGAAGACCTGATAGCATAACAAAGCCAATGAAAGCACTTGAAGGCTAGTGCAAGGGTGAGGAGTCATAGACTTAAGCCAAAGGCATGAAGCTAATGGAAGTGGATCGAAGGTTTAGGTCTAAGCTAAGGGTACCCTACAACATGACAAAGCCAATAGAAGCACTTGAAGGCTAGCGCAAGGGTGAGGAGTCATGGACTGAATTCAAAGGCGTGACGCTGATGGAAGTGGTTTGAAGGATTAGGTTGGGTAAGTGTCAAGTATGAGGGAAGCATACTTGGGTCTTAAACCTCAGTTTTGAGGTTTACCATTCGAATGAGACTTGGTTCAATTGACTGGTCGAGTGCTTGGCACTCGAGAGCTCATAAGACTCGAGCAGTCAATTGGGATTATGGACCAATCGACTAGTCGAGTGGTCGGATCATCCCAAGCTAGTGCTCGGTTGACTTTAACTTGAAAAATTGATTGGTACTCAGGCAGTCGACTAGACACTGATAGTCAGCTACTGGGATTGAGCAGTCGACTGGCTTCAGTGGAAAAAAGTACATAATGTTTCTGAGTTGACTATTGCCTCATGCCAGTGGACTACAGGGTCATGGCAGTCGACTGATCAACCAAATCTAACATGGATTAGTCCATTGTGAGACAATAGTACAATGACCAATCGACTTGTGGATAAGACCAGTCGACTAATCGGTGGAAAATTAGACTGACAGAAGCTTTAAAAAAAGGAGGACGGGAGGAGTTTTGAAAGCTGATTCTTGGGAGATTTTGTGGGGAAATGCTTCTCTATTCCAAGTCTTCAAAAGCTATCCAACACAACCAAGTCAATAAGTGATCAAAAGGATTTTTTGTAAAGTGTTTTCACTTCTTCATTTCATTTTCTTCTTGTATTTGGTTGTTTCTTGTTGTAAGCTCATATTGTAAGAGGTTTCTCCATATTATGTGTCATTCCGAGTAGGAGAAGTTATAGTGGTGGCATATCACTAGAGCTCGACTGTGGAGTAGAAACTAAGGTTCCGAACCACATAAAACCCTTGTGTAGTGCTTGTGGTTTGTGTTTTTTATTTGTTTATATTTGCATTTACATTTTTTGTTGTTCCCTAATACTTTGTAGACAAGCACGACACAATCAAGAGTCAAAGAAATCGAATAATCCCTATTCACACCCCCATCTAGCGCGTCACAAGATCCTCAACACTAATCCCCTTCATAATCTCCAAGAAATCGATGCTTCAAATCTTCACGAAGTACTCTTTTAAAGGGTCAACATCGATTGATTTCCATCTACCAATTGATTGGTTTTATCTCCCAGTCGACTGGTTACTCGATCGTTTACTCACAATGACTCAACCCTCGTCGAATTTCAGTCTATCAATCGACTGCTTCCAGTTGTCAATTGACTGCTAGCCCAACAGTCAAATTGTGTAGTCGATTCAGTGACTTTCTATTACTTGATCACTAAAGCTAGTCGACTGCTCTATCACAATAGTCGACTGCTGCATCATAACTCTCCCAAGCACCCAGTTTCCCATCCGAGCACCAGGGCTACTCGAGCACCTGATTCCTCAACTCGAGCCCCGATACCAGTCGACTCAGAGTGCTTCTATTTGTGTTTCACAAGAGTTAGTCGATTGCTTCACAACAATAGTCGACCACTGGATCGGAACTTGGTTTTTAATTTTCTCGAGCATCATAGTCCCGAGCACCAACTGTCGAGTGGCATCCCGACTACTAATGACCAGTTAACTCCTTGATGTGAGGAAAATATATAGGATTTTAGGAGTAGTTTTAGTACACATCTCATTACATTTTATACCTATTTTATGCACATTCTTCTTTGTTTTGCATTCATTTCCTATTTTCTAGTTCGAAGATCTACTCTTGTTGTTTTATGTGTAAGATGGTGTTTTAGTAGATAAAATGACACAAAATTAAAGTCAAAGGAAGGCAAGCATGCTCCAGATCAAGAGATGGCACTCATATGACAATTCAGAGGAAGACACGACCGACCGTGTGAATTTCACACGATCGTGCCTGACCTCGAAGCCAGATTCAAGGCAAGGTTTCTAGCATGCCACATGGCCGACCGTGTGGATTCCACATGGTTGTGTGGCGTCAGCCCAATTTGATGCAAATTAGGGTTTCATGAGATTTTAATGAAAGTCAACTTCTCTTCTATAAATAAGAAGGCATACCCAAACCCTAGGGAGGAGGCTCGATGGCTAGGACGACAAAAAGGTTCCCTAAGAAGCACTGAATGTTGGTGCAATCGGCCCAAGTCACGATTGACCAACTCGAGTAGTGTTTTGATGTTTGACATTGATGTCCGATAAGTGTTGGGGAGATTGTTGGTGCAATCGACCCAGGTTATATTTGATGTTTGATGATGGTTTGACCATTTTCATAGGAGAAGTCCAAGTCTTATGTACTTGGCATGAAAAGTCCAAGCTTGAGTCTTGGCATGGAAAGTCCAATATGGGTTGGCAAGGAAAGTTCAAGCATGGGTCTTGGCAAGGAAAAGTCCTAGAATGGGTCTTGGCATGAAAAGTCCAACATGGGTTGGCAAGGGAAAGTCTGTTAGGGATCATTTGGAACGGCTAGAGGGGGGGTGAATAGCGTCAATGGAATTCTTTGGCGTTCGTGTCTACAATTTCGTTAGCGCAGCGGAATATAGATAATGAAAGCAATAACGAAATATACAATCACACACGAACACGATGATATAACGTGGTTCGGAACCTCAAGGTTCCTACTCCACGGATCGAGCTGTACGTGTTGGGATGTATACTGAAAGTCTAGCTCTTTTGTATGAACATCTTTATTTTGAAATAAGAATCACATGATCATTGTTTGCATATATTTATGCATATTGTCTAATACGTTACATTGTAGATAACATGGTATGTGGTGTCACACGGGAGATCATGTTATCGGCTCCTTGTAAAGTATAAGTAAAGGCTCACAACCGAGATGACTTTGGACAAACCATCGGAATGGTTGTAGTGTGATTTGGTATTGGTTTGTCTTGACCATAGAATCACACTAGTGCACTTTGTGTGTATTGAGCAGGACCGACACAGAGGTGATTCGATTTATTGCTGACTACATAATCGAATCGGACCTCAGATATTATTTAGTACATGCTCTTAATCCCGATATAATAACTGGCACATATACTTGGTACTCATCTCTTTGATTTACCAATGGGCGAGATTTATAGATTAAATCGATAGACTCGGTAAGTTGGGAGATGATATTATTTATATGGTGTGCCGTTGATTATAGGAGGAAACCGTGTCCTATATATTAGGATGATGATGTCCCCTTGAGGAGCTCATAAGGTTCATCATGTAAACCCTGCAGGTGGACTAGGTCCGGCATGATGAAAAGGTTGAGTGGTACTACTCAAGGAGTTAGATGTTGATTAATTAATGGTTATTAAATTAATTAATCGACGGACATTCGAGATCTTAAACACGGGGAGAAAATGTACAAATAATATATGGAGCCCATATTATCATATGGGGGTTGGTGAGGTAGATCAATGATGGACCTTTAGTGGATTGGATCATCATTAGTGGATCGGACTTTATGTGGGCTTGATCCATGGGTGGCCAAGACCCAACTCCTCCTCATGGTCCCTAATGTAGCCTATTAACACCTCATGATGCTTAGATCCAAAGGATAGAAACAAATCTCGAGATCCAAAGGTAGAGATTAAATCTCTAGATCCGACGGTTGAGATTAAAACTCTAGATCCGACGGTTGAGATTAAATTCCTAGAACCAATGGATGAGATTAATTCATGGCTTATCCCTAACTCTATAAAAGGATGGCATGGAGTTGGCGTGGGGAACATTTTGAAGAGAGCTAGGGTTTTTGGAGTTGGCGGCAAGGTTAGGAATTAGGGTTTGGAGCTTGGGCGGCACCTAGGAAAGTCTTTCCTTAGTTGTTCTTCTTCCCCAAGCTGCCGGCGCCCATCTTCTTCCTTCCAGACCTTGGCCAGCGTCCAAAACAAGCCTTCTCCTTCTCCTTGGCCGGTGGAACAAAGGTTTAGGGTCTTCCCTTGGAGCTTTTGGCCGGCCACACCCAAAACTCCTTCTCTTTCCTTCTTTTGTTGGCCGGCGGCAAGGATACTCCTTGCTTCTTGTTGGCTGGTTTTAGGGAGGTAAATATCCTTGTTTCTATTCTTTCTCTTGCTTTGGAAGAGCAAGGAAGGAAGTGTTGCGATCTAGGAGCTTCAACTTTTGGTGGATCGTCGCCCACACGACGTCCAAAAGGAGGAAGGTCATACATTAGAAGACTAGGAGGTATACCTATTCTTCTTTCTCATTTATTCATTGCTTGTATTTATTTTTGATTTATGAGCATGTTATATTTCTGTAAATGGCTAAATAATACCTTGGATCCCGAGTATAAACACAAAAACCGGCGATCCGGACATCGTCTATTCCGCGGCTACTCGTAGAATAGAGGATGGTCGCTTGAACAACTAGTTTGTTCAAGTGACCTCTCTAAACGAATAGCACGATGATGACTTGGTTGCTTTGGGAATCCCTTTTGTCTAGGATTAAATTTTAATCCGGAGACATCGAAGGGATCACCAAGGTCAAGCAACCGAGGCGAAGGGGAAGCGAAGTTTCCCCTCACGGATCAACCCCAACATTTGGTATCAGAGCCAAGGTTTCCGGTTTTGTGTGTTTAGGATTCGGTTAATTTTTATGCACTTTTTCATATAATAGTAGGATATGCGAGTTTAACTCTTGGTTGCATAAGATTCGACTATTATGGCATGTGTGTGTATGTGATTGTATGTGTGTAAATGTTTATTTTGTTGAATCCTCGGGGTTAACGAGGCTAGTATTTAGTTTTTGTAAATTAAATACGGCATTGTTTAGCCGCTCTTTATTTTATTTTACTTTCAATCTAGATTTCATGTACACTCCCTCGTGGAGTATAGGATCGATGGATGTAAATTAAAAAAGGATTTAGTCACTGCTCGGATCTCCGGATGGCTCGTACATGGCGTAGGAGGAGCGGACGAGATGGCGATGCGACAGGAGTCATATTGAAGACAAAAGTCATAATAGTTGGAAAATAATTTATTTTTCATATTTATTGCTTTTTGTTTGATATGCATGTCGTAGGCTAGGAAAATTCCTCAATTTCAAATTACTAAGTGGGAGAGGGATATTTTTATAAATTCCCACGACCTCCATTACGATTTGACAAGTGATGCAAACAAACTTGCGCGTCGGCTCTGAGTGCCTTCCTCCCCATCGGATGAGTTTGTTTGCGGATCACAAGGTCGAATATGGTTATAGGAAATTATCAAGGAGTGTGTGTACTTGCCCATCGCAAGGCACATAACCTGAGATAATTACCTTGGTACCGAGTAATGGTGAACACTTAGATACAAATATAAGTATCCTCCCCATCGGAGTCACTGCTTTTATTTGTAGGGTCGAAGAGAAACCAACTATTAATTTTACTTGTCAAAAGTTAGGTTGACAAGATAATAAAATTAATGGGTTAAACCTCCTCTTACAAATGTAGAATTCGTATACGTCCACACTATCGTGGCATGCGATATTCTCGGTGTTTGAGGTGTTGGTTGATTTCAAAATTTTATTGTTTGAGGAATCAATAATTTTTATTGAAATCTATAGTAATAATAAGCATGTTGTGTGTGCTTGAAAATTCCTCATTTTCAATTTACTAAGTGGGAGAGGGATATTTTAATTAATTCCCGCGGCCTCCATTACAATTTGACATGTGATGCAATAAACTTGCGCACGGCTCGAAAGTGCCTTCCTCCCCATCGGATGAGTTTGTTTGCGGATCACTAGGTCAAATAATGGTTATAGGAAATTATTTAGGAGCGTGTGTACTTCCCCATCGGTAAGGGACATAATCCGAAATAATTCCCTTAGTACCGTGTAATGGTGCACACTTAGATGCAAATAAAAAGTATCCTCCCCATCGGAGTCACTGCTTTTATTTGTAGGGCCAAAGAGGAACCAACTATTAATTTTATTTGTCAAAAAGTAAGGTTGACAAGATAATAAAATTAATGGGTAAAACCTCCTCTTACAAATGTAGAATTCGTATACGTCCACACTATCGTGGCATGCGATATTCTCGGTGATTTGAGGTGTTGGTTGATTGCGAAATTTTATTGTTTGAGGAATCAATTTTTTTTTTGACATCTATAGTAATGGTCTATGTGAGTCGGAGGATTTGCAAAATTGACTTTCACCACTTATTTTGATACTAAAGGAAATAACTTATTGTACCCAAATTATATTGATTGAAATGAATCCAAATATTGTCTTAGTAGTATGCAATCTTCAAGAGTGTCCTCAAGCCATCATTGCTCAAAAGAGTTTCTACTTCTAAGGCCGAAAGGCAAGAAGAAGAAGAAACAAGGTGAAGCAAAGATGGTGGGAGGATCTCAGGAAGAGTGAAGAAGCCGAAAGGCAAGTACTTCACTTGCAAAGGATGGACATTGGAAGAAGGACTCCCCAATCCAAAAGAACATAGGTATATCTTTTGGACTAGCCATTAAAACATGATTAGCGTGATATCTACCGACTGTGAGTAGATACAGGAGCCACTAATCATGTCTGCAATAATTTGCAGGGGTTCCAGAAACCCGATGACTAGTTGAAGGGGAGATTACCATTTACTTGGGCAATGCTGATGGTGGCTATTGCAAAGGTGGGAGAAGTTTTATTTATCTCTTGAAAATAATAAAACTTTGGTTCTCGAAAATTCCTTTATGTACCTTTATTTAGAAAGAATTTAGTTTCGCTTTCTAAATTATTATGGATGCATATTCTATTTCTTTTAGCACAGAGTTGTTATAAAAAGGAATAGGAGAATATCTATTGGTACATTGAAAGGAAATTTGAACCAAAACCTCCCACGATGCAAATCAAGTTAATAACTCATCTTCTAATTCCAATAAGAGAAAAGAACCTTCGAAGATGAACCAAACATATCTTTGGCTTCTTAGGCTTGGTCACATTAACGTGCGTAATTCAAAGGTTGATAATGATGGACCTTTGGGTTCATTAGTGGTGGAGGATCTCCCAACCTACGAATCTTGCTTGAAAGGTAAAATGACCAAGAGGTCTTTTAAGGCCAAGGGGTATAGAGCCAAAGATGTGTTAGAAATGGTTCATTCTGATTTGTGTGGTCCTATGGCTATCTAGGCAAGAGGTAATCTTGAATATTTTGTCTCTTTTGTAGATGATTATTCAAGATGTGGATGACACTACGATCTGATCATGGTGGTGACAACCTCTTGGGAGAGTTTAGGAACTACTTATCAGAGGTTGGGATTCAATCCCAATTGATCGCACTGCACACCCAAGGTAACGTAGCAGAGAGCGAAGGAATAGGACTCTTATGGAGATGGTTAGATCGATGATGAGTTATTCGACTTGTTTTATAGTCCTAGAGATCGAGGGTGATCGTTAACACGAATGCCGATTTCTAGAGGAAGACTATGTGTTAAGCCACAAGCCCAAAGGTAAAATTGTTCGAGGAGTTAAAAGGAAGTCACTTCTTTAGTACCACCGCACAAGAGGACATACCACATGTCATCGCACCGCGTGTCATGAGAGGATACGTAAGATACCTCGTCGTAGTGGGAGGGTTGTTAGACAACCTCTTAGATTCATGTTTTCGGACAAATCTTCTGATTTGGTCCCTAGCAAACATGAACCTGATCCCTAGACATACGACAAGGCAATCCAAGATATAAATACAGGATCTTTGCAAAGTGCAATGAATACTGAGATTGAATCTATGGATTCAAGACAGGTCTGGGAGCTCTTATGCATAGCAACTCATATGGATTATGAGGTGTGACAGATGGATATCAAGACAGCATTCCTTAGTGGAAGTCTTGAGGAATCCATCTACATGAAGCGACCAGAGGGATTCATTGCTAAAGGCAAAGAGTGTATTGTATGTAAGCTTAATCGGTCCGCTGATGGACTGAAGCAAGCTTTGAGGTCTTGGAACATCCGCTTTGATGAGGTAAATCCAGACTTATGGATTTATTCAAAGTCCAGATGAGTCTTGTGTATACAATAGATGTGACGGAAACGTATTGGTATTTCTTGTACTATACGTAGATGACATTTTGGTAGTTGGCAACAATATCAGAGTGTTATCAGACGTAGGGGTATGGTTGTCCAAACAGTTTTGAAGGACTTGAGAGAAGTGGGTCACAAGCTTGGGATCAAGGTTGTTGTGCTTATCCCAAGCTTCATACATAGACATGATTTTGGATCGTTTTAGCATGCAGAACTCCAAGAAGGGTTTTTCTACCTTTCAGGCATGGAGTTCCTTTATCTAAGGAGATGTGTCCTAGATCATCTGAGGAGATAGAGGAGATGAAGGCGGTTCCTTATGCTTCGGCAGTAGGAAGCCTCATGTATGCGATGCTCTGTACGAGACCAGATATCCGCTGCAGTAGGCATGGTGTGAGCATATCGAGTAATCCAGATGTGGACATTGAGCGGGTAAAGCATATATTGTAGTGCCCGAGAAGGACTAGGGATTATATGCTAGTTTACTGGCGCTAATTACTCTCGTGGGTTACAGATTCTCGATTTCCAACTGATAGGGATAATAGTAAGTCTACCTCGTGGTTTGTGTTTACTTTGGGAGGTGGAGCCATTGTATGGAGGAGTGGCGGTAGAAATGCGTGGCGGACTCCACCATGGAAGTGAGTATGTGGCGACCTATGAGGCGGCCAAAGAAGTCAGTATGGCTCAGGGAACTTCGATGGACTTGGATGTGATTCTGGTTTGCCCGAACTATCACAATTTATTGTGATAATAGTGGTGCGATTGCAAACTCAAGGAACCACGAGCCCATAAGGCTAGTAAACACATAGAGCAAGTACCACCCGATACGAGAAATCGTAAAGGAGGTAGAAGTTGCTGTCGCATAGATTGCATCAGAGGATGAGCTGATAGACCCTTTTCTCTAAGGCCCTTATAGCGAGAGCTTTGATAAGCATTTGGAGGGAATGGGAATCAGATGTATGGCGATATAAGGACGATAGTCTTTTAGTATAAGTGGGAGATTGTTGGGATGTATCAAAGCCTAGCTCTTTGTATGAACATCTTTATTTTGAAATAAGAATCACATGATCATTGTTTGCATATATATTTATGCATATTGTCTAATACGTTACATTGTAGATAACATGGTGTGTGGTGTCACACAGGAGATCATGTTATCGGCTCCTTGTAAAGTATAAGTAAAGGCTCACAACCGAGATGGCTTTGGACAAACCATCAGAATGGTTGTAGTGTGATTTGGTATTGGTTTGTCTTGACCATAGAATCACACTCGTGCACTTTGTGTGTATTGAGCAGACCGACGAGGTGATTGATTTATTCTGACTACAAAATCGAATCGGACCTTAGATATTATTTAGTACATGCTCTTAATCCCGATATAATAACGGGCACATATACTTGGTACTCATCTCTTTGATTTACCAATGGGCGAGATTTATAGATTAAATCGATAGACTCGGTAAGTTGGGAGATGATATTATTTATATGGTGTGCCATTAATTATAGGAGGAAACCGTGTCCTATATATTAGGATGATGATGTCCCCTTGAGGAGCTCATAAGGTTCATCATGTAAACCCTGCAGGTGGACTAGGTCCGGCATGATGAAAAGGTTGAGTGGTACTACTCAAGGAGTTAGATGTTGATTAATTAATGGTTAGTAAATTAATTAATCGACGGACATTTGAGATCTTAAACACGGGGAGAAAATGTACAAATAATATATGGAGCCCATATTATCATATGGGGGTTGGTGAGGTAGATCAATGATGGACCTTTAGTGGATTGGATCATCATTAGTGGATCGGACTTTATGTGGGCTTGATCCATGGGTGGCCAAGACCCAACTCCTCCTCATGGTCCCTAATGTAGCCTATTAACACCTCATGATGCTTAGATCCAAAGGATAGAAACAAATCTCGAGATCCAAAGGTAGAGATTAAATCTCTAGATCCGACGGTTGAGATTAAAACTCTAGATCCGACGGTTGAGATTAAATCCCTAGAACCAATGGATGAGATTAATTCATGGCTTATCCCTAACTCTATAAAAGGATGGCATGGAGTTGGCGTGGAGAACAATTGAAGAGAGCTAGGGTTTTGGAGTTGGCGTGAAGGTTAGGAATTAGGGTTTGGAGCTTGGCGGCACCTATTAAGGAAAGTCTTTCCTTAGTTGTTCTTCTTCCCCAAGCTGCCGACGCCCATCTTCTTCCTTCCAGACCTTGGCCAGCATCCAAAACAAGCCTTCTCCTTCTCCTTGGCCGGTGGAACAAAGGTTTAGGGTCTTCCCTTGGAGCTTTTGGCCGGCCACACCCAAAACTCCTTCTCTTTCCTTCTTTTGTTGGCCGGCGGCAAGGATACTCCTTGCTTCTTGTTGGCTGGTTTTAGGGAGGTAAATATCCTTGTTTCTATTCTTTCTCTTGCTTTGGAAGAGCAAGGAAGGAAGTGTTGCGATCTAGGAGCTTCAACTTTTGGTGGATCGTCGCCCACACGACGTCCAAAAGGAGGAAGGTCATACATTAGAAGACTAGGAGGTATACCTATTCTTCTTTCTCATTTATTCATTGCTTGTATTTATTTTTGATTTATGAGCATGTTATATTTCTGTAAATGGCTAAATAATACCTTGGATCCCGAGTATAAACACAAAAACCGGCGATCCGGACATCGTCTATTCCGTGGCTACTCGTAGAATAGAGGATGGTCGCTTGAACAACTAGTTTGTTCAAGTGACCTCTCTAAACGAATAGCACGACGATGACTTGGTTGCTTTGGGAATCCCTTTTGTCTAGGATTAAATTTTAATCCGGAGACATCGAAGGGATCACCATGGCCAAGCAACCGAGGCGAAGGGGAAGTGAAGTTTCCCCTCACGGATCAACCCCAACAGTACGAGCTCTAGTGATGCACACGCAAACACTAATAAACACTCCTTCTCGGAACAATCCGGAGGCGGAGAAACCTCGTACAGAATGATTACAACAATAATCAAAAGCTACAAGCGAATACAATGAAATACAAAGCAAAACTAGTAAAGAAAAACACTTTACAAATGCTCTTGAATGCTTGATCGCTAGGTTGATCGAGTAGCACTTGGAGACCCTGAATTGCAACAGCAACTCGCCCCAAATCGCCTCAAAGAAACCCATTTTGTTTTTCCTCCATCACGAGCTCCATATATAGCTTCAACTCGATCGATCGACCATCACGATTGATGCCACTTGTCATGAGACAACGCGCTAGATCCATACCGATAAGTCCAACGCCTTCATCACCGATCGATTGTGACCATCACGATCCGATGGAGTCCTCACTGACCAATGAGTCTCGACCCATTCTCGCGGGTCGATTTTCGAGCACCACGATCGATCACACGATCACCGATCGCCGAGCCATCACCAACTCGCCCACTGCGCAATCGATCGCTAGGCCATAACCCGCAATCAAACCCTAGTTGACTCGGTCCAGTCGACTGCCACATGGCACCAGTCGACTGACACACCTCAATCATGAGGTTTTAACCCAAGTATGGTTCCCCCATACTTTCTAGACCACCCTTAGCCTAGACCTAAGCCTTCTAGCCACCTCCATCAGCCTCACGCCTCTCGGATCCCTCCAAGTCATCCATGACTTGTTCATCCATCGCGCTAGCCTTCAGGTGCTTCCGTCGGCTATGTCATGCTAACGGTGTCTACACCGCCAAGGCACATTGGACTTACGCTGCCAAGACTCCGCTTGAACTTTACGCCGCCAACCATTGGTCTTATGCTGCCAAGACTCCCGCTTGGACTTTACGCAGCCAATATCAAACCCCTTGGACTTCAAATGCCAACCCATGTTGGACTCTCCATGCCAAGACCATGCTTGGACTTTCCATGCCAAGACCATGCTTGGACTTTTCATGCCAAGACCATGCTTAGACTTTCCCTTGCCAACCCATGTTGGACTTTCCATGCCAAGACCATGCTTGGACTTTTCTTGCCAACCCATGTTGGACTTTCCATGCCAAGTACTCAAGACTTGGACTTTACCTTGCCAAGACCCATGCTTGGACTTTCCATTTACCAAGACTCATGCTTGGACTTTTCTCAAATGCCAAGTGTCCCACTTGGACTTCCCATGCCAAGTACCCATGACTTGGACTTTCCCATGACAATTACATTGTCATATGTTTTTGTCGAAACATCACTCGAGTCAAACTCGAGTCCTGGTCAATCGTGACCTGGGCCGATTGCACCAACAATCTCCTCCTTTTTGATGTTTGACAAAAACCAAACAAATGATTGAGTTAGAACACTAACTCAAATCCTTTACCAATTATCCCAAATTGTAAATACTCTCCAAATGTTCTCCCCTAAACATTCTCCCCCTTTTTGACTAACATCAAAAAGGTTTCCTCCCCAAGAGGGTCAATGTCTCATGTCCCAATGAGATCTTACAATCTCCCCCTTGGTCCAAAAATACTTAGGATGCCTACCATCTTCCTAGTGATAAGTCCAATATCACTCAAGAGAGACAATCCCATTTACTCTCCCAATTTCCAAATTGGGTCTCTCAAAAGTCCCATCAATTTCCCAATTGATGTCATATTCTCCCAATAACTTCTCCTTTTCAAGGAGAAAAACACATCTATCATCCCAAGATGGATACCTCCCCCTAAAGGCTTGCTCCCCCTTGACCATTGCACCAACAATGTCCTTGGGAAGTCCCTAAGCCAATAGGAACTCTAAACCATCAAAATTAAGGTTAGAAATTCAATATAGAACTTTCCAACACCTTAAAATTGATACAAACCCTAAATACTTCTCCTAATCCATATCCAATGGATTTGCACCCTTCATCATGCTTCCCAAAGCATATCCTAGGGTTAGGAGAAATCGGGTTAAACAACCTTGGTTATCCCGAAATCAGAATCACGAGTGATTCGTAAATCACGATCATTGGCACCTCCATCATCGATCGCCACCGAATGATCGATATTGAAAATATCCGAATTTCAATTATCAGAGTTGAATTTCAAAAAATCATAAATAATTATACGTATATCGAAAAATCACGAAATTTGATACGTATAATACCTATGACACATACAATGGGTGAAAAATATTTTAAAATTATTTTACCCATAAAATAGTGAATTTGATACAAAACTCAAAACCATTGAAATTTTTAATGTTTTGGCCCTATTTTGTATCAACTTCATCAATGGTGATTGCTATCAAAAGATAGACTTCACCAAGGTTTTTCAAAATGATTTTAAAATGTTTTCAAAACCTTATTTTGGATCATATTCCTTGGGCTCTATGCACATGACTTGTACACAAGCTTTCCCAATGATCCACATAATTAGATGAGTTTTAGTTCAACTAGATGCAAAAACTATGCACCTTGAACTTAACTCATATCCTAGCATCTCACATGTATCTAGGGTGTATAAATACACATACATGTCAATTGGATGTGAGATGTGGGTTTTGGTTCATTTTATCTAGGGTTTCGTGCATTTTTCTAAGGCAACCCTACTTGATTCCCTTATAAATGGGGCTCCAAGTCATGCCATTGTCCTTAAATCAATTTCAATCAAATTATCTTAAATGCATGAGTGATTATGGCATTAGAGATGATATAGATAAACACATGCTCATAATCATGATGTCATGACATAAGATGAAATCTAAAAACACATGACATTTAAAACCTTAATCCTAAACATGTACATGACATATAGAATGATTAAAAATAAGCATGATGTCATGGCATGTTATATGGCAAACAAAGCATGGCATATAAAATATATAGGTATAGTAATACCTAAATTTTAATATTAATTGCCATTTCATATAATTAAGTATATTTTGCCATATTAACCTAAATTTTCCCAAGTGTGCCAAAAACCCAAAATGACACACTACGACCTCTAAACCTAAATTGTGCCAATTTGACCATTTTATCAAGTTTCTCAAATAATATTGGCACACCCTAAAATCTTTTAGGATGATAATTCAAATCTATTTCCAAGGTATCCATAACCTTGAAAATAACCTAAAGTGCAACCTTTGCCATGGTTGAGTTAACTACCCATCCATTTAAAGTTGGCACACCCTAACCCATCTAGCGTGAATCAATCATGCTCTTAGGAACCCAAAACCGATTTGAGCTCCTAGGGTTAATTAGGTATTCCTTAGGGATAACCTCCCTAGATACCTTCCTAATGACCCTCCTAGGCTTATTAGCCTTGGTCATTTGGGTCTTACCTAGGTTGACTCTAGGGGTAACTCCCCTTGCAACCTTCTTAGTGGCCACCCTAGGTTTCCTAGAAACCTTAGCCACTAGGCACAACCCTTGGTCAACCTTAGGGATGACTTCCCTATTGACCTTGGTCTTCCTAGACCTAGTTTGTGTCCCATAATCAAATGGAACACTATGGTAAGCTACCTTAGGCTTAGGTTTGTGACCCAAACCTTGCTTGCCTTTGGTTGACTTTTGACTCTTAGGTCCTTGACTTTGACCATTAGACCCTTTAAATTGGTTTTGTATATTCCTAAAGGTCTTTTCTAGTTTCTCAAGCCTTGACCTCAAGGCTTGGTTTTCTAATTCTAATTGCCCAATTGATTTTTGATTAAATTCTTGGGCATGGGACTTTCTAGGCATATGCCTAGTCCATTTAGGGTTAACACCTAGGTGCTCTTGCACCTTTCTAATTGTCTCCCTAGGTAAAATTGATCTTGAGTTATTTGACCTAGGTTTGTTCTTAGGTAAATTGTTTTTAGGGACATTAGTCCCAAATTTCTCCCTATTTTCTACATGAACTCTCTTATCTCCTAAGCAAAAATATTTATTCCTATTAGCATGCTTTTCATATATTGCAAGAGAATTAAAGTTCCTAGCATGCTTTTTAGCATTTAAATTAGAAGATGCATTACTAAAATGTACCTTAGGGTTAGCCTTAGCTCCCCCTACTTGTGATGCTTCTTCTTGCCCTTTCTTCTTCCCCCTTGGACATTGACTCCGATAATGTCCCTTTGAGTTGCACTTGAAGCATATAATATGCTCCTTGCTCTTTTGACTTGAGGGACCGACATCCTTGGCCTTTGGTGCCGGTGGAGCTTTCCTAACCTTCTTTAGGCACTTGCTCTTATAGTGCCCAAATTCCCTACACTCAAAACACATAATATGATTTTTATTGGAAGATAAAGTGTTTGAGTTACCTAGGGTGGTGGTAGGTGCCGGAGTTGAATTTTGAGCTTCCTCATCTTGATCGGATGTTGAAGGCTCTTCTTGAGGTTGCTCCGGTGTAGAGGATGGTCTCTCCTCCTCAATCCTAGAAGTAGATGCTTCTTCCATCTCTTCTACTTCTTCTTTCTCCGATCCGGAAGTTGACTCCATCTCAACTTCCGATTCCTCACTTTCACTTGAGGATGAACTCTCCTCATGGAATCTTGCCAATTTTCTCCATAGCTCCTTGGCATACATGTAATCCCCTAGCTTGCACAAAACATCATTAGGGATTAAATCTTCCAAAAGTTTCGTTACCTTAATTTCGGTCTTGAGCTTTTGGCGTTGCTCTTGGGTCCACTTTTTCAATTTTAGGACATTCCCTTCTTCTCCCTAGGGGGGTTAAGGCCTTGAACGAGGATGAACTCATCCGCTATGTTCATCATCAAGAATGTTTCCATTCTTGCTCTCCACCAATAAAATCTTCTGGTCGTATGGAAGGTGGATGTTGATATCTCATCCCAAGCTTGTCTTGAAATTCCATCTTTTGTTAATCCTTGAAGAGCCCCCTGCTCGATACCACTTATTAGGGATCGTTTGGAACGGCTAGAGGGGGGTGAATAGCGTCAATGGAATTCTTTGGCGTTCGTGTCTACAATTTCATTAGCGCAGCGGAATATAGATAATGAAAGCAATAACGAAATATACAATCACACACGAACACGATGATATAACGTGGTTCGGAACCTCAAGGTTCCACGGATCGAGCTCTCGAGCTCTAGTGATGCACACGCAAACACTAATAAACACTCCTTCTCGAACAATCCGGAGGCGGAGAAACCTCTGCAGGATGATTACAACAATAATCAAAAGCTACAAGCGAATACAATAAAATACAAAGCAACTAGTAAAGAAAACACTTTACAAATTTTGACTCTTGAATGCTTGATCGCTGATTGATCGAGTAGCACTTGGAGACCCCGAATTGCAAGCAACAAAATCGCCCAAATCGCCTCAGAAACCCTTTGTTTTTGCTCCATCACGAGTGCATATATAGCTTCAACTCCGAAAAGTCGATCACCGATCGATCGGGACCATCACGATCGATGCCATCTTGTCGTGAGACAACGGCTAGATCCACGGATAAGTCCAAAACCTTCATCACCGACCGACGACCATCGATCGATGATGGAGTCCTCACTGATCAGCCGAGTCTCGACTCCATGCGGCCGATTTCGAGCACCCGATCGATCACACGATCCCGATCGGCTAGCCATCACCGATCGCCCACCCACCGATCACTAGGGCATTCTCCCGCAATAAACCCTAGTTGACTCGGTCCAATGTCGCCACATGGCCGGGCCGACCGCACACCTCAAACATGAGGTTTTAACCCAAGTATGGTTCCCTCATACTTGCTAGACCACCCTTAGCCTAGACCTAAGCCTTCTAGCCACCTCCATTAGCCTCACACCTCTCGGATCCCTCCAAGTCATCCATGACTTGTTCATCCATCGCGCTAGCCTTCAGGTGCTTCCATCGGCTATGTCATGCTAACGGTGTCTACACCGCCAAGGCACATTGGACTTACGCTGCCAAGACTCCGCTTGGACTTTACGCCCCAACCATTGGTCTTATGCTGCCAGACTCTCGCTTGGACTTTACGCAGCCAATATCAAACCCCTTGGACTTCAAATGCCAACCCATGTTGGACTCTCCATGCCAAGACTATGCTTGGACATTCCATGCCAGACCATGCTTGGACTTTTCATGCCAAGACCATGCTTGGACTTTCCCTTGCCAACCCATGTTGGACTTTCCATACCAAGACCATGCTTGGACTTTCCTTGCCAACCCATGTTGGACTTTCCATGCCAAGTACTCAAGACTTGGACTTTACCTTGCCAAGACCCATGCTTGGACTTTCCATTTACCAAGACTCATGCTTGGACTTTTCTCAAATGCCAAGTGTCCCACTTGGACTTCCCATGCCAAGTACCCATGACTTGGACTTTCCCATGACAATTACATTGTCATATGTTTTTGTCGAAACATCAAAACATCACTCGAGTCAAACTCGAGTCCTGGTCAATCGTGACCTGGGCCGATTGCACTAACAAAGTTCAAGCTTGAGTCTTGGCATTTGAGAAGTCCAAGGGGAATATTGGCAGAGTAAAATCCAAGGGTGAAGTCTTAGCAACATAAGTCCAATGGTTTGAAGTCTAAACAGTCTTAGCAATAAGCCCAATGTGCCTTGCACATGTAGACCACATTAGTAATAATCAACACCAAAGCTAGGATGAACAAGTTATGGATGACTTGGAGGGATCTGATAGACGTGAGGCTGATGGAGGTGGCTAGAAGGCTTAGGTCTAGGCTAAGGGTGGTCTAGCAAGTATGGTGGCACCATACTTGGGTTAAAACCTCATGTTTGAGGTGTATCAGTCGACTGGGACTATAGTCAATCAACTGATGGGAATCAACTAGGGCATGGATATGGCCCTAGCATAATCAAATTGATCGCTAGCAGCAATGATCGATGGTCGTTAATGATGATAAAGCTCACCAAGTGATTAGCCCAAGAACTTACTGATTGAGCGATTAGTCGACTGATGGTCTATCCGTTGGAACTTATCCAACGTGGCACATGACGTTGTCTCACAACGGCTACAGGAGTAGTCGACTGATGGTCCCGATCAGTCAACTGCTAGGTGAAAACTAGCCCAAATGCAGGTTATAAAAGCAACTCATGGAGGAGGTTTTTGCCATGGTTTCTTGAGGCGATTTAGAGGAGATTTGCTACTGCAATCCAGACCTTCAAGGCTATTCTTCAAGCAACTAAAAGCAAGCAATCAAAAGCTCTTGTAAAGTTGTTTTCTTTACTTGTATTGCATTTCATATTTGTATTTGATTATATTTGCTTAGTATTACTGTTGTAATCACTTGTATGAGGTTTCTCCACCTCTGAATTGTTCCGAGAAGGAGTTTATTTGATCAGTGATGTTGTACTCATTGCTAGCACTTGTTTGAGTTCAATCCATGGAGTATGAACCATTCGGTTTCGAACCACGTTATATCGTGCTATCTATTGTGCTTGTGTGTATTTGTTATTGCTTTATTTCTGCTGCGCACTAATCAATTTGTAGCAAGCACGAAACGACTTCCATCAATGACGAATCGCTATTCACCCCCCCCCCTCTAGCGGTCATGAAGGTCCCTACAATTAGTATCAGAGCTCGGGGCTCTTCTACGGATTAACAACCGGGAGCAAAGATGCTAGAGGGTGAAGATATGAATTATGAAGAAAAATTGGGTTGGGACATCAACACTCCAATTCCATACACCTTCTATGGACAAGAAGGTTTTGAACAATGGAGGGCACAAATGGAGAGCTTCTTCATGATGAACTTTGAAGATTGGATGATTCTAGCGAAGGGGTTCGAGCTTCCAAGAGGTCCAAAAGGTGGATATCTCAAGAGAAAAAGATGGACCGAAGAGAAAGTCCAAGATTTCAAAAGAAATCATAAGGTAATGCAATTAATATTAAATTCATTGTCTAACGATATTGTGTCTAGGTTAGGTGAATTTCTAGATGCCAAGGAGCTATGAGAAAAATTTGTCAAGCTCCATGAAGAACCCTCCATGGCTCAAGTAGAAAGAGAGTCCGAAGAAGAAGAATCCTCATCCTCATAAGAAAGTGAGGATTCAAAAGTTGATAGAGAATCAACATCCGGATCTAGATCGGAAGAGGAATAAAAGATGGAAAAAGCCTCCACCTCTAGGATTGAGGGGGAGGAGATTAGGGCATCCTCAATACCGGAACAACAAGAAGAACCATCTACCTCCGGTCAAGAAGAGGAAGAAGTCCAAACTTCCACCACCCTAGGTAACTCAAACATTGTAGTTAAAATTAAAAATCATATAATATATTTTGAGTGTAGGGAGCAAGGACACTACAAGAGTAAGTGTCCAAAAAGAGTTAAGAAAACTCCACCGGTGCCTAAAAGTCAAGAAAAGTCAAATGAAGTGGGAACCCCAATTAGGAAGAGCAAGGAGCACGTGATGTGCTTCAAGTGCCAACAACGGGGCCACTATAGGAGTCAATGCCCTAGGAGAAAAGAAGAAGCATCACAAGTAGGGGGAGTTAAGGCAAACCCTAAGGTAACCTTTAAGTATGCATCTTCTTCAATTAAAAGTCGAAAGCATGCTTTTAATTCACTTGCTATTACTCATGAAAAACATGTTAGTAAAAATAGATTTTATTCTCTAGGAGCTAAAAATGTCCACATTAGGAAGAAGGAGAAATTTGGGACTAATGTCCCTAAAACAATTTTACCTGAGGAAAGTATTAGAAAGATAGAGAACCACCTAGGTTTTAACCCTAAATGGACTAGGCATATACCTAGGAAAAATAATGTCTAAAGAATAGATGAAAAATCAAAAATTGGACAATTAGAGCTAGAAAACCAAGCCTTGAGGTCAAGGCTTGAGAAATTAGAGAAGACCCTTAAGAAAATGCAAAATCAATTTCAAGGGTCAAGTGATCAAAAATCTAGGTCTATGAGTCAAAGTCAAGGGCCTAGGAGACAAGAGTCAACCAAGGGCCAGAAAGGTTTGGGTCACAAATCTAAGCCCAAGAAGACCTACCATAATGTTTCATTCGATTATGGAACTCAAGTTAGGTCTAGGAAAGCCAAGGTCAATAGGAAAGTCATCCCTAAGATTGACCAAGGTAGATGCCTAGTGGCTAGGGTTTCAAGAAACCTAGGGAGGTCACTAAGAAGGTTACAAGGGGAGTCACCCCTAGAGTTAACCTAGGCAAGACCAAAATGACCAAGGCTTCTAAGCCTAGGAGGGTCATTAGGAGGGTATCTAGGGAGGTCATCCCGAAGGAATACCTAGTTGTTAGGATGTATACTGAAAAGTCTATCTTTTGTATGAACATCTTTATTTTGAAATAAAAATCACATGATCATTGTTTGCATATTTATATGATTATGCAATATTGTCTAATACATTACATTGTAGATAACATGGTGTGTGGTGTCACACGGGAGATCATGTTATCGGCTCCTTGTAAAGTATAAGTAAAGGCTCACTATTGGAAATTTGATGCCGCTAGAGGGGGGTGAATAGCGTTTGACCGTTGCGTAGATGGAAAACGTTCGCGTGCTTGTCTACAATTTTTGTTAGCGCAGCGGAAACAAAGATAATAAAGCAATAACGAAAAAACAAACACACAAACGCAAGGATATAACGTGGTTCGGAACCGAACCGATTCCTACTCCATGGATCAAGCTCTAAAGAGCTCTAGCGATGCCAATGCAATCACTAACCACAAATACTCCTTCTCGACACAAGTCGGAGGTGGAGAAACCTCTTACAAACTATTCTTACAACAATAAGAAAAAGATACAAGCAATTACAACAATGAAATATAATGCAAGTAAAGAAAAACTACTTTACAAGAGCACTTTGGTTGCTTGATCTTTGGTTGCCTTGGACTAGCTTTGAAGGACTGGAAGAGCACCAAAAATTCGCTTCAAATCAATCGAAAAACCCTGCTTCAATCCCACGAATAGCTGCTTTTATCCTTGCGGGCCGATTTCACCATCATCGCCATATAAGTCACCACCGATCGATGCCACTGTCATGAGACAATGGCTCGATCCACGCTTGGAAAAACTCCAACGGATCTCTCGCTGGATCGCCAACATTGGCGCGCGCCGACATCACCAGTCGGCTACGGAGCGTTTCGGTTTCGATCGATCGACAATCTAGACGATCCAATCGATCAGGACATCGCCGATCTCAATGAGATCGCTGAGCATTTCGCTTTAAACCGGCAAATAACTCGTCGACTCACGGCAATGCGAACCGCCATAATGCTAATCGACCGCCAACCTCAAAAGGAGGTTTTAACCCAAGTGGTGCCCCATACTTGCTAGACCACCTAGCTAGACCTAAGCCTTCTAGCCACCTCCATCACCTCACGCCTCGGATCCTCCAAGTCATCCATGACTTGTTCATCCATCGCGCTAGCCTCTAGGTGCTTCCTCTGGCTATGTCATGCTACCTGTCTACACCGCCAAGGCACATTGGACTTACGCCGCCAAGACTCCGCTGACTTTACGCCGCCAACCATTGGACTTACTCGCCAAGACTCGCTTGGACTTTACGCACCAATATCAAAGCCCTTGACTTCTCATTCCAAGACTTAAGCTTGGACTTTCTTGCCAACCCATGTTGGACTTTTAGCCAAGACCATGCTTAGACCATTGACTTCATGCCAAGACCATTTAGACTTTTACTGCCAACCCATGTTAGACTTTTACATTGCCAAGACCCATGCTTGGACTTTTCCCTTGCCAACCCATGTTGGACTTCTCAAATGCCAAGACCATGCTTGGACTTTTCATGTGCCAAGTGTCCCACTTGGACTTTTCATGCCAAGTACTCAAGACTTGGACTCTACCAAATGCCAAGTGTTCCACTTGGACTTTCCATGCCAAGTACACAAGACTTGGACTTTCCCATGACAATTACATTGTCATATGTTTTTGTCGAAACATCAAAACATCACTCGAGTCAAACTCGAGTCCTGGTCAATCGTGACCTGGGCCGATTGCACCAACAATCTCCCCCTTTTTGATGTTTGACAAAAACCAAACAAATAATTTGAGTTAGACCACTAACTCAAATCCCTTACCAATTATCCCAAATTGGTAAACACTCTCCAAATGTTCTCCCCCAAACATTCTCCCCCTTTTTGACTAACATCAAAAAGGTTTTCTCTCCAAGGAGGTCAATGTCTCATGTCCCAATGAGATCTTACAATCTCCCCCTTGATCCAAAAATAAATACCTAGGATGCCTACCATCTTCCTAGTGATAATTCACATATCACTCAAGAGAGGCAATCCTATACTCTCTCCCAATTTTCAAATTGGGTATCAAAAACCCAGCAATTTTCCCAATGGATGATACTCTCCCAATAACTACTCCTCTTCAAGTAGAAAAACACATCCCTCATTCCAAGATGGATACCTCCCTAAAGGCTTGCTTCCTTGACCATTGCACCAACAATGTCCTTGGGAAGCCCCTAAGCCAATAGGAACTCTAAACCATCAAAATTAAGGTTCTAAGTTCAACATAGAACTTTCACTCACCCTAAATTTGATACTTTGACCTAACACCTCCTAATCCATATCCAATGGATTTTCACCCTTTATAATGCTTCCTAAAGCATATCCTAGGTTAGGAGTGATTAGGAACCTTTCCATAGCTGAACACGGGCTAAACAAACCTTGTTAACCCGAATCAGACTGGCAACGACCGACAAGAATCACCGATCACACTATATCACCGATCGCCACTAAGGCCGATCGAGCAGCTGAAATTTCCAATTTCACTATCGTAATCGAGATTTGAAAACATAAGTAATTATACGTAATTTGAAAAAATCATAAAATTTGATATTATATTACTTATAGTCATTACAATGGGTGAAAAATATTTGAAAATTATTTTACCCATAAAATAGTGAGTTTGATACAAAACTCAAAACCATTGAAATTTTCAATGTTTTGGCCCTATTCTATATCAACTTCATCAATGGTGATTGCTATCAAAAGATAGACTTCACCAAGGTTTTCTAAATTGTTTTTAAAATGATTTCAAAACCATGTTTTGGATCATATTCCTTGGGCTCTATGCACATGACTTGTACACAAGCTTTCCTAATGATCCACATTTGAAATTAGATGAGTTTTAGTTCATCTAGATGCAAAAACTATGCACCTTGAACTTAACTCATATCCTAGCATCTCACATGTATCTAGGGTGTATAAATACACATACATGTCAATTGGATGTGAGATGTAGGTTTTGGTTCATTTAAAACTAGGGTTTCATGCATCTTCTAAGGCAACCCTACTTGATTCCCTTATGAATGGGACTCCAAGTCATGCCATAGTCCTTAAATCAATTTCAATCGAAATTTTTCTTAAATACATGAATGATTATGACATTAATGATGATATAAATAAGCATATGCTCATAATCATGATGTCATGGCATAAGATGAAATCTAAAAACACATGACATTTAAAACCTTAATCCTAAAACATGAACATGACATATAAAATGATTAAAAGTAAGCATGATGTCATGGCATGTTATATGGCAAACAAAGCATGGCATATAAAATATATAGGTATAATAATACCTAAATTTTAATATTAATTGCCATTTGTTGGGATTAATCATATTTTGCCATATTAACCTAATCTCCCTAGTGTGCCAAAAACCCAAAATGACACACTAACCTCTAAACCTAAATTTTGCCAATTTAATTGATTTTTCTTAATTTCAAAAATGCATTGGCACATCCTAAAATCTTTTAGGATATTGATTCAAGTCTATTTCCAAGGTAACCATAACCTTGAAAATATCCTAAAGTGCCACCTTTACCATGGTTGAGTTAACTACCCATCCAATCAAGGTTGGCACACCCTAAACCCAACTAGCGTGAATCAATCACGCTCTTAGGAACCCAAAACCGATTTGAGCTCCTAGGGTTAATTAGGTATTCCTTAGGGATAACCTCCCTAGATACCTTCCTAATGACCCTTCTAGACTTGTTAGCCTTGGTCATTTGGGTCTTACCTAGGTTGACTCTAGGGGTAACTCCCCTTGCAACCTTCTTAGTGGTCACCCTAGGTTTCCTAGAAACCTTAGCCACTAGGCACAAACTATGGTTACTCTTAGGGATAACTTCCCTAGTAACCTTGGTCTTCTTATACCTAGTTTGTGTTCCATAATCAAATGGAACAATATGGTAAGCCACCTTAGGCTTAGGTTTGTGACCCAAACCTTGCTTGCCCTTGGTTGACTTTTGACTTTGAGGTCCTAGGTGTTGACTTTGAGATCTAGACCTAGACTTTTGATCATTAGACCCTTTAACTTGGTTTTGTATATTCCTAAGGGTCTTTTCTAGTTTCTCAAGCCTTGACCTCAAGGCTTGGTTTTCTAATTCTAATTGCCCAATTGATTTTTGATTAAATTCTTGGGCATGAGACTTTCTAGGCATATGTCTAGTCCATTTAGGGTTTAGACCTAGGTGCTCTTGCACCTTTCTAATTGTCTCCCTAGGTAAAATTGATCTTGAGTTATTTGACCTAGGTTTGTCCTTAGGTAAATTGTTTTTAGGGACATTAGTCCCAAATTTCTCCCTATTTTTCTAAGTTAACACTTTTAGCTCCTAAACAAAATTCCTTACTTCTAGCATGCTCTTTATGATAAATAGCAAGACTATTGAAATTATTCCTAGCATGCTTTTGACTATAAGAATTAGAAAGAGCATTATTAAAATATACCTTAGAGCTCCCCCTACATGTGAGCTCCTTCTGGGTCTTTTTGCTCCCCTAGGACATTGACTCGTAATGCCCCTTGAGTTGCACTTGAAGCATATGATATGCTCCTTGCTCTTTTGACTTGGGGCAGGCATCCTTGACTTTTGTGCCGTGGAGCTTTCCTAACCTTCTTTGGGCACTTGCTCTTGTAGTGCCCGACTTCTCTACACTCAAAACATATGATATGATTTTTATTATAAATTGATATGTTTGAGTTACCTATGGTGGGTGTGGTGATTGGAGTGGATTCTTCATTCCTCCCGGAGGTTGAGACTTCTTCTTGAATTTGTTACGGCTCCGGTGTGGAAGTTCTCTCCTCCCCCTCAATCCTTGAGGTGGATGCTTCTTCCACCTCTTCCACCTCTTCTTTCTCCGATCCGGAAGTCAACTCCCTATCAACTTCTGACTCCTCAAGATCTTTAGATGGGGATGTGCTTGCTTGAGCTTGAGAGGGTGATGGTCCTTCTTCTTGGACCGATGATAGACTTTCATGGACCTTGGCCAAATCGCTCCAAAGCTCCTTGGCATCCACATAGTCACCTAGAATACACAAAAGGTCATTAGGAATTAAATCAAAAATGAATTTGATTACCTTCTTGTTTTTATCGAATTGTTGGAGTTGCTCCTCACTCCACTTCTTCTTCTTGAGAAACCCTCCCTTTGGTCCCTTAGGATATTCAAATCCTTCCATCAACGTGGACCACTCCTCAAGGTCTCTCATCATCAAAAAATCTTCAATTCTCGCCTTCCAAGAATTGAAACCTTCTCGTCCATAGAAGGTATAAGGGATAGGTGTGTTGATATCCCATCCAAGCTGTCTTGGAATTCCATCTTCACCCTCTAGCGTCTTGCTCCCGGTTGTTAATCCGTTGAAGAGCCACCGAGCTATGATACCACTTGTTGGAAATTTAACGCCGCTAGAGGGGAGGTGAATAGCGTTTGACCGTTGCGTAGATGGAAAACGTTCGCGTGCTTGTCTACAATTTTCGTTAGCGCATCGGAAACAAAGATAATAAAGCAATAATGAAAACACAAACACACAAACGCAAGGATATAACATGGTTCGGAACCGAACCAGTTCCTACTCCATGGATTGAGCTCTAAAGAGCTCTAGCGATGCCAATGCAATGACTAACCACAAATACTCCTTCTCGACACAAGTCGGAGGTGGAGAAACCTCTTACAAACTATTCTTACAACAATAAGAAATAGATACAAGCAATTACAACAATGAAATATAATGCAAGTAAAGAAAACTAGTTGCCTTGGACTAGCTTTGAAGGACTGGAAGAGAACTAACAATTCCCCTTCAAATCACCCAAGAAAAACCCTTGATTCAATCCTCCACGAATAGCTGCTTTAACTGATTTCGCCGATCACCGATCGCCATAAGTCACAATGATCGATGCCACTATTGTCATGAGACAACGGCTCGATCCACGCTGGAAAAACTCCAATGGATCTCTTGTCACGATCGCATCGAGCCAATCGCCAGCCGCCAGGGAGCTCAGCGTCGACAATGGATCGGCAATGACTATCGACGGCCCGATCGTTGCCGATACCGGGCCGATCGCCAATGAGCGCCGATCACGAGCATTTCGCTCTAAACCGCAAATAACTCGTCGACTCGAATGAACTACCATAATGTCACGACCGCACAACCTAAAAAATGAGGTTTTAACCTAAGTATGGTGCCCCCATACTTGCTAGACCACCCTTAGCCTAGACCTAAGCCTTCTAACCACCTCCATCAGCCTCACGCCTCTCGGATCCCTCCAAGTCATCCATGACTTGTTCATCTATCGCGCTAACCTCTAGGTGCTTCCGTCGACTATGTCATGCTAACGGTGTCTACACCGCCAAGGCACATTGGACTTACGCCGCCAAGACTCCGCTTGGACTTTACGCCGCCAACCATTGGACTTATGCTGCCAAGACTCCCGCTTGGACTTTACGCAGCCAATATCAAACTCCTTGGACTTCTCATGCCAAGACTCAATCTTGGACTTTCCATTGCCAACAAATGTTGGACTTTTCAAATGCCAAGACCATGCTTGGACTTTCCCTTGTCAACCCATGTTGGACTTTTACATTGCCAAGACCCATGCTTGGACTTTTCCCTTGCCAACCCATGTTGGACTTCTCAAATGCCAAGACCATGCTTGGACTTTCCCTTGCCAACCCATGTTGGACTTTTACATTGCCAAGACCCATGCTTGGACTTTTCATGTGCCAAGTGTCCCACTTGGACTTTTCATGCCAAGTACTCAAGACTTGGACTTTACCAAATGCCAAGTGTTCCACTTGGACTTTCCATGCCAAGTACACAAGACTTAGACTTTCCCATGACAATTACATTGTCATATGTTTTTGTCGAAACATCAAAACATCACTCGAGTCATAACTTGAGTCCTGGTCAATCGTGACCTGGGCCGATTGCACCAACACTCACAACCGAGATGGCTTTGGACAAACCATCGGAATGGTTGTAGTGTGATTTGGTATTGGTTTGTCTTGACCATAGAATCACACTAGTGCACTTTGTGTGTATTGAGCAGGACCGACTTAGAGGTGATTCAATTTATTGTTGACTACATAATCGAATCGGAACTCAGATATTATTTTGTATATGCTCTTAATCCCGATATAATAACGTGCACATATACTTAGTAGTCATCTCTTTTCGGGATTTGGATGCTGAGCACCCTCTCAACTTCTGAATATCTGGCATTCTCTGAGCTAATGAGCAAACTTGGATTAGCAATACGTAACTGGAAAGAAACCATGTCCTATATATTAGGATGATGATGTCCGTTTGAGGAGCTCATAAGGTTCATCATGTAAACCCTGCAGGTGGACTTGGTCCGGCATGATGAAAAGTTTGAGTGGTACTACTCAAGGAATTAGATGTTGATTAATTAATGGTCAGTAAATTAATTAATCGACGGACATTCGAGATCTTAAACACGGGGAGAAAATGTACAAATAATATATGGAGCCCATATTATCATATGGGGGTTGGTGAGGTAGATCGATGATGATCATTTAGTGGATTGGATTATCATTAGTGGATTGGACTTTATGTGGGCTTGATCCATGGGTGGCCAAGATCCAACTCCTCCTTATGGTCCCTAATGTAGCCTATTAACACCTCATGAAGCTTAGATCCAATGGATAGAAACAAAACTCTAGATCCAAAGGTAGAGATTAAATCTCTAGATCCGACGGTTGAGATTAAATCTTTAGATCCGACGGTTGAGATTAAATCACTAGAACCAATGGAGGAGATTAAATCATGGCTTGATCCCAATTCTATAAATAGAGATCATAAAGTGGGCAGCAAAAAGAATGAGGGGATTAGGGTTTGTCCCTTGGGCGGCAACCAATCCTAATTAGATTAGGATTGGGAGTGGGGGCTAGGGTTAGGGTTTTGGGATTAGGGTGGGCGGTAACAAGAAGATGAAGCTCTTTTCTTCTTCTTCCTAAGGTTGGCCAGCCCCTATTCTTCTTCCCTCTACCTTGGCATGAGCTCATCCTATTCTTCTTCCCCTCTTCCATGGCCGGCAATAAGGAAAGCTAGGATTAGGGTTTGGAAGCTTAGGGTTTAGGAGGCTTGAGCGGCACCAAATAAGGAAGTAGTTTGCTTTCTTCTTCCTCTCCCTTGGTGGCCGGCACCCAAAACCTTCTTTCCAGCCCTTGGATGGCATCCAAAGACCCTCCTCTCCTTCTCCTTTGGTGGTGGAAACAAGATATAGGGCTTTCCCTTGGTGTCTTGGTCGGTTTCCACCATAATCTCCTTCTCCTTGTTGGCCGGCGGCAAGCACTCTCCTTGTTGCTTGTTGGTTGGATATAGGAAGGAGAAGAGCCTTGTTTCTATTCTTCCTCTTGATTTGGAAAAGCAAGGAAGGAAGATTTGCGATCTAGGAGCTTCAACTTTTGGTAGAGCGTCGCCCACATGACGTCCGAAAGGAGGAAGGTCATACATTAGAAGATCGAGAGGTATATCGATTCTCTAATTTTTATATGTTACATGTTTGTATTTGTTTTTCAATTATGAGCATGATATAAATCTGTATATGGCTAAATAATACTTGGATCCTGAGCATAAACACAAAAACCGGCGATCCGGACATCGTCTATTCCCCGGCTACTCGTAGAATAGAGGTTGGTCGCTTGAACAACTTGTTTGTTCAAGTGACCTCTCTAAACGAATAGCACGATGATGACTTGGTTTTTTGGGCAATCCCTTTTGATTAGGATTAATTTTTTTTTAATCTGGGGACATCGATGGGATCGCCATGAACAAATGACCGAGGTAAAGTGGGAAGCAAAGTTTCCCCTCACGGACTCGATAAGCTAAAACCATTAAATTGGTATGAGAGCTTCCGGGGCAAAACCCTACACTAGTAAACCCAAGGATCTCCAATATATATTGGGTTCCTAAGAGCGTGATCGATTCACGCTAGATGGGTTTAGGTGTGTCAACCTTGATTGGAAGGGTAGCTAACCCAACCATAGCAAAGTTGACACTTTAGGTTATTTTTAAGGTTATGGATACCTTGGAAATAGGTTTGATGTTAAATCCTAAAAGAGTTTAGAATGTTCCAATATATTTTTGGGATTATGAAAAATCAATCAAATTGACATAAATTAGGTTTAGAGGTCATAGTGTGCCATTTTGGATTTTTGGCACACTTGGAAAATAATTGATAATATGGCAAAATGGGTTTAATAATAACAAATGGCAATTAATGCTAAAAATTTAGGTATTATGCACCTTATATTTTATTTGTCATACTTGATTTGCCATATAATATGTCATGACATCATATCTATTTTTAATCATTTAATATGTCATGATCACGCTTAGGATTAAGGTTGAATGTCATGTATGCTTAGATTTCATTTTATGTCATGACATCATGATTATGAGAATATGTTTAATTATATCATCATTAATGTCATAATCATTCATTCATTAATAAAAAATTGAGTTAAGGACAATTGGCATGACTTGAAGTCCCATGTATAAGGGAATCAAGTAGTGTTGCCTTAGAAAAATGCATGAAACCCTAGTTTAGGAGAACAAAATTCACATCTTACATTACATTGACATGTATGTGTATTGATACACCCTAGATACATGTGAGATGCTAGGATATGAGTTAAGTTCAAGGTGTATAGTTTTTGCATCTAGATGAACTCAAACTCATCTTACATTATTGATTGATCATTGGGAAAGCTTATGTTCAAACCATGTACATTGAGCCCAAGGAACATGATCCAATATAAGGTTTTAAAAACATTTTAAAATCATTTTGAAAAAATCTTAATGAAGTCTATCTTTTAATAGCAATCATCATTGATGAAGTTGATACAAAGTGAGCTAAAACATTGAAGTTTTTCTTCACTTTTGAACTTTGTGTAAATTTCACTATTTTATGGGAAAAATATTTTTCAAATATTTTTCACCCATTTTATTGCTTATAAGTAATGTATGTATGAATTTTTAAGATTTTTCAAAATACATAGAATTACTTATGATTTTTCAAAACTGGTCTCTAATAATTAAAATTCAAAAATTTCAGTTATCAGTCGACTGTCATCCATAGCAGTCGACTGATGTGAATGGTAGTCGACTGGTAGCTAAAAGAGTTGACTGCTAATGCTAATTTCGGAAAAACAAGGTATGTTTAGCTCATTTCCAACTATGGTAAGGTTCCCTAACCACTCCTAACCCTAGGATATGCTTTGGAAAGCATTAAAAAGGGTGAAAATATATTGGATATGGATTAGGAGAGTTGTTAGGGTGATGTATCAAATTTAAGGTGTGGGAAAGTTCAATGTTGAATTTCTAACTTTATTTTTTATGGTTTAAAGTTCCTATTGGCTTAGGGACTTCCCAAAGACATTGTTGGTGCAATGGTCAAGGGTGAGCAAGCCTTTAAGGGGAGGTATCCATCATGGGATGATGGATGTGTTTCTTCCTCATTAGGGGGAGAAATGGGAATGTGAAATGTCCAATTTGGAAATTGGGAGAGTTTGTAGGATTGCCTCTCTTGAGTGATATGGGACTTATCACTAGGAAGATTGTAGGCATC
The DNA here is from genome assembly GCA_025175895.1 of Wurfbainia villosa. NCBI lineage: Eukaryota > Viridiplantae > Streptophyta > Magnoliopsida > Zingiberales > Zingiberaceae > Wurfbainia > Wurfbainia villosa. The sequence continues at coordinate 10,393,925 of CM045991.1, read as the reverse complement.
CTAGATGTTTTTGGACCAAGGGGGAGATTGTAAGATCTTATTGGGATATGAGACTTTGACCTCCTTGCGGAGAACCTTTTTGAAGTATGTCAAAAAGGGGGAGAATTAATGGGAGAAAGTAAAATTACCAATTTGGAAAAATTGATAAGGGAATTTGAGTTAGGGGCCTAACTCAAGGGTGTTTTTGTCAAACATCAAAAAGGGGGAGATTGTTAGTGTAATCAGCCCAAGTCACGATTGACCAGACTCGAGTTTGACTTGAGTAGTGTTTTGATGTTTGACATTGATGTCTAACAAGTGTTGGGGAGATTGTTAGTGCAATCAACCCAGGTCATATTTGATATTTGACGATGGTTTGACCATTTTCATGGGAGAAGTCCAAGTCTTGTGTACTTGGCATGAAAAGTCTAAGCTTGAGTCTTGGCATGGAAAGTCCAACATGGGTTGGCAAGGAAAGTCCAAGCATGGGTCTTGGTAAGGAAAAGTTCAAGCATGGGTCTTGGCATGGAAAGTCCAACATGAGTTGGCAAGGGAAAGTCCAAGCTTGAGTCTTGGCATTTGAGAAGTCCAAGGGGAATATTGGCGGCGTAAAGTCCAAAGGTGAAGTCTTGGCAGCATAAGTCTAATGGTTGACAGCATAAAGTCGAAGCGGAGTCTTGGCAGTGTAAGCCCAATGTGTCTTGGCAGTGTAGACCACATTAGCATGATAATAGCTGATGAAAGCACCTGAAGGCTAGCGTATGGATGAATAAGTCATGGATGACTTGGAGAGATCCGATAGGCGTGAGATTGATAGAGGTGGCTAGAAGGCTTAGATCTAGGCTAAGGGTGGTCTAGCAAGTATGGGGGCACCATACTTGGGGTTAAAACCTTATGAATGAGGTTATCAGTCAACTAATATTATGGTCAGTCGACTGATGGGAGTCGACTAGAGTTTGACTGCGGGAAATAGCCTGGCAGTTGACTGCCAGAATTGGGCAGTCGACGGCTAGCCTGAGCAGTCGACTGATCTAGAGATCAGTCGACTGATAGTAAGGTTTTCAGGAATAGAAAGCTCTCCAGTCGAGTGATCAGCCCGAGCACTCAACTGATTGAGCGATCAGTCGATTGATGAATATGATCAATTGAATGATGGTCTATCCATTGGAACTTATCCAACGTGGCACATACCGTTGTCTCACAACGGCTATAGGAGCAGTCGACTAATGGTCCCGATCAGTCAACTGCCAGGCAAAAATTAGCCCGAATGCAGGTTATAAAAGTAGCTCATGGAGGAGGTTTTTACCATGGTTTCTTGAGGTGATTTGGAGGGGATTTGCTACTGCAATTCAGACCTTCAAGGCTATTCTTCAAGCAACCAAAAGCAAGCAATCAAAAGATCTTGTAAAGTTGTTTTCTTTACTTGTATTGCATTTCATATTTATATTTGATTGTATTTGCTTAGCATTACTGTTGTAATCACTTGTACGAGGTTTCTCCACCTCCGGATTATTCTGAGAAGAAGTTTATTTTATTAGTGGTGTTGTACGCATCGCTAGAGCTCGTTTGAGCTCAATCCGTGGAGTAGGAACCATTCGGTTCCGAAATACGTTATATCGTGTTGTCTATTGTGCTTGTGTGTATTTGTTATTGCTTTATTTCTACTGCGCACTAATCAATTTGTAGCAAGAATGAAACGACTTCCATCGAGGATGAATCGCTATTCACCCCCCCCCCCTCTAGCGGTCACGAAGATCTCTACACCGGAGATTTGTAGTGGGGAGGAAGGAAGTGGTTTGAAGATCCAAATCAACACTTCGGCACTGTGGAGAAGAACCAAGACACCACATCAGATAAAACAGAAAGTATTGCCTTTATTTTTCATTCTATTGATATTGTAATGATTCGCCTTGAGATGTCTTGTGTTATTTCTCATTCAATTATAGAGTAAATACTTCAATTCTAGGATTAGAGAGTAGCTTGTGTATATGGACATGCTATTTAAAATAGTTATTCATTCCCTTTGAATCTATTTGCAATTTATGTTATTTAGATCAATGAGAATTATGTCTTGGGTCTATTTCTACTACACGTAGCCAATACAAGGGTGGAAAGCTTTCATATTGATAATCTAGGAGAACGAAGGAGGAACCCTAACGGTCATCCTCCCTCTCATAACCGTAGAAAGTAGAATATGATAGAGTAGGATATGAAATATAATCTGTCTCTTCATAGGGATTACTAGGACATCCTCACACCTCAATAATATATCTTAGCAAAAGGCCCAAAGTAAGAGACATCAACTCTAGAAGGGTTGAGGGACCCTAGTGACAAGGGGCTCCCAACAATATCAATCCCTTAAGCTCCAACAATTTGAAAGGGAAACTTGGTTAGGAATAGGTAGTTCCTGGTAGAAGCAAAAGTTCATCGAGCAAATATATGATGATCCTTCGGCAAGATCATAGCTAAAGATCCTAAAGGCATTAAATTGATAGTATGTTCAACAATACACAAGTGAAACCGAAGTCCTACAATCCTTTAAAGGAACTTTGAACCTACCTTCGCTTTCTCTAAGTGACACCGTAGTTGAGTTAGGATTATCGTCGACCTCACAAACCTTACTCTTAGGAGATTTATTCCGAATAACGACATCCACATGATAGATGGTATCTGAATCTCAGTCTTTGTGGGATCGATACATCTTTTATTACTTGACGACATATGTGCACTTGTGGATGTTGAGTGCGTGTGCGTGCTTTGAGTCCTTAGCAATTTTAATCAGAGAATTGAGGTTGTGTTCGCATGCCAAGTTTTTGGCATCGTTGCTGGGGACTGTAGATTTGATATTAGATCGAAATTGGATAGTTTGGATCGGACCTAGATTAGATTTACTTTCTGGTTTATTTCGATTTAGGTTATTTAGTCTTTGTTTTCATTAACTAAATTCGGTGTATTTCATTTAGCATTAGTTTAGTTGATCTCCTTGCTAGTAAGTATACTCTACCATTGAAAGATTACGCGACACCTAGTCACAAGGTGTAGAACTCTAGGATAGTCATTCCATAAATCAAGGCTGCAAGTTGGGAGATAAAGCTTGTACTAATTACCCTCTTCGAAAAGAAACAGTTCGGAGGAACTTTGATCGAGGAACCTTATCAGCACCTTGAGGTTCCTGGCATATTGTGGCAAGGTGCAGTATGAAGGGGTGCTAGCATATGCAATTAAACTCATTACTTTCCCATTTTCTCTGAAAGGGGAGGCTAGACTATGGATACATACTTTACCAGAAAGAAGTATAACCACGTGGGAGCAGTTGGAACAAGTTTCTGAGTAAATATTTCCCACCTAGAAAAATAATCTACTTAAGGGATAAAATCCTTTCCTTCGAGCAGAACCATGGAGAGGTCTTAGCTGAGGCATGGAGGCGATTCCAGAGGTTGATACTTCAATGTCCACACCACGGATTATAGGATTGGTTGCTTATGCACACCTTTTATGGTGGTATTTCAAGCTCAAGTAAAAAACTCCTGGACACAGTCCCAGGAGGGGTATTAATGAAGAAGAGCATGGACGAAGTTCATCGCATTATAGAAATAGTGGTCGAGACTCTTCAAATGTGGTCAGATAGTGAACAGGAGTTTCAAGAGTTTTTTTCCCAAAGAGGAGATAGATGAGTTAGGGGTAGCTTTCTTGGTACAAGATGAAAGCGAAGAGCAAAAGTATTTTGGGGAGGAAGTTTTGTAGGAACTTCGGTGAGCACTAGAGGGGAGGTGAATGGCGCGTTTCCATTTGTCGATTGATTTGATTGCATGCTTGCTATAATTTGATTAGTACGCAGAGGAAATAATAGAAAAGCATAAACAAAATACAAGCATAACAATTGATGCACACAAACACGACCTCAAATCTCGCGACGGAGATCGTCGAGGACTCGAAGTGCACGCTCGCGCTTAATGCCCGCAAGTGCACGGATGTCATCAAATAATAAAAAATATCGATCACACAGGGGCTGAGATTTTGAGTATCGATTTGTCCAGTGGATGTGTTGTTGTTTGGATTGGAAATCTGAGGGTTCACGAATGAGAGGTCATCGATGGTTCGAACTCAGTACGGTGTCACACGGAAGAAGAGAAAAGGTTGCTACGAGGATTTGAATGGAATTCTAGGACTTCGGTTTCGTTTGTGTGTTGCAAAACATGTTATCAATCGAATATATCCATATTTTCTAGTTATATTTTTGTGGAAAGGACATCATACAATATGGTATGAGGATGTCGAATTGATCCCTGCAATGAGCCAGAAACGAGACACGTTACCGACTCTATCGCATTCTTCTATCCACAGTTGCAGGCGATGAGGCCAACCTATAGGTTCCTCCTAATATCCCCTAAATCTTAGATACGATGACTGCCACTCCTCGTATCGTCTAAGTACGGAAGATAGAAAACTAAAACACAAAGCTATAGATCTAAATAATCATTCAACTGTAAATACGATTTCAAGAACAGAAACATATTTGAAATAGCAATGTTCTACTTAACACAAATTACTCCCTAATCCTAGAATTGGAAAATCTACTCCATGAATATGAGAAGAGAGTCACAATAAATTATAGAATTCATGAATAAAATGATAAATGTGCAAGAAATACGAATTACAATGTAATTGCAACTCTTCCCTCTAGCGTTGTGGTGCAGATCTTGATCCTCGAGCGGCTCTCTCCTTCCCCGATGCGAGTTCCCGAAGCTTTTTAGGGCTTTGGAGTGTTGTACCGGCTGGCGTGCCTCTCCCTAGGGTTTTGGCGGAGCTTTCCTTATATATACATCACACCGGATTGCTGTGAAATCTGAAAAAAAAAACAAGTAGAGTCAAATCGCTAGGCCGCCACTCGACCGTGTGAAAACACACGGCCTGGCTGTGTGTCAAGTTGTGGCAACCATTTTCACCTTCTGAACACGGATGTGTGTAGGCACACGCCCTGGCCATGTTCCCTTCTACGTCCAGCTGCCAAATGTCTTTTTTTTTTGCTCCGAAAGTGTGTCGTTTTTCCCATGAAATGCTATCCTGCACACAAAAATATACAAAGAAGATCTCCAAACCAAAAAACAGGAAATGCTTGGAAAACAAAGTAAAATATGCATGCAACCAACATAAAATGACATGAGATGTGAGCGAAAATTACTCCTAAAACCCTATATGTTTTGCTCACATCAATTCCCCCAAGCTTAGATCTTTTCTTATCCTCAAACAAACCTCAGTACCATGAAATTTAAAAAAGGTATTATTCCATACTTAGCATCTTAACTAGATTTATCAAGTGGTATTTGCAATCAAAGCAAAATAAATATGTTCTAGAAATTTACTAAGTTAGCTCCTCGTGCTCGTGCTAAGCGAATCTTCTTAGAGGATACTCGTTCCATGGTGAGTTAAGTCATCATCCTATAGCTTTCCTAAGATTTCCGACTCTTAGGCACTTACCTACCCAAAGCAAGGGGCGTTCCCTAGATCTAGCACAAAGTCTCAAAGGCGTGCTCGGTATTGAGAGAAATTGGTAGGTGTTTCCCCAATAACCTAACTCGGTTTCAAAGGGGCACCTAACCATTTCCTCCCACGACAACTATTTTTTTATCCCTCATAATCTTTTTTTCTTCTTTCTTTTCTTTTTCATTTCTTTTTTTTTTCTTTTCTCTCTTTTATTATTTCGGCTCATTGGGATTTTGATTTTTCTGAATGGGCTTACACAATCCAAGCATCTTCAGTAACTAAAATGTTAAACTTAGGGTCACCTGTGGATTCCAAAGTACTAGACTACTGAGATGAATCATAACTAGGTATGTACTAGACTCTCCCTTTCAGATGTTCAACATGTGTGGGTGTAAAAATAAAAGCTAACCAGTATAAGTATAAAACATTCATTAGAGCAAATAAAATAAAATATCATGAGATAAATAAAGTTAAGCTACCTATGGGAACAACTCATGAAAGTAACTTTAAAAACACTGCTGAGGTAGCTTAAAGATAGCCAAGACTAAGTGCAGGAAGAAACTAAACACACTATGCATGAATAAATGAATGATAACCAAAATGCAAATATTAGGAAAGAAACTACTGCTAGAAACAAAACAAAACTTGGGGTCCCCCCCTAGACTTAAGTGAAGCATACCTCTAGTATGGTGGACGAGGTGGAATGTCTGGTAGCCTCGACATCTCGAGATCCTAGGAGAATCTGCTACTGAGCTGCTGATGCCACATGTATATGTGGTCGATCTGAGAGTTGGTGGATGTAGTGGTTGCTCAGTGCTCCTCCTCCCTAGCCCACTGTGCCTACTGAGCACGCATATGTTGTCGCATCTCCTGGTGGTAGGCGGCCTCTGCCTAGCGACAGGTAGCCTCCTCCTGGAAGTAGATGCGGGCCTCGTCATAGAACTCCTCGGCGCACTGGAAGTGCTCCCGAAAGCCCTGAAACTCTGCCTGTGTGTAGACGCTCTGCTCCTCCCATCACTGCCTCTGTGTCTATTGCTCGACATATATGTCATCGAGGCATGATCAAAACTCTAAAAAATCATAGGCAGATGTACTTGCATCCTACTCAAAAGTAGAAAAAGGTGGTGGTGCAGGTGCAGGCTCATGTCGGCGTGGACTAGGTGGGCGCCTATGTATGTATGAACTAAAGGGAGCATGAGGCAAAGGGGGAGAGATGGTGTTCATGTCAGCCCTGAAACTCTACCTGCGTGTAGGCGCTCTGCTCCTCCCATCGTTGCCTTTGTGTCTGTTGCTCAGCATATATGTCGTCGAGGCATGATCGGAACTCCGAAAAATCATAGGCAGATATACCTGCATCCTGCTCAAAAGTAGAAAAAGGTGGTGGTGTAGGTGCAGGCTCATGTTGACGTGGACTAGATGGGCTCCTATGTATGTATGGACTGGAGGGAGAGTGATGCAAAGGGGGAGAGATGGGTGCCATTGTGGATGGTCCCTCATATGGCGGGGACTCCACTATCAGGTCTAAGCGTCAGTTGGTGCGTGTGGTGATAGTGGTACGATCGGGGTTGGGGAGCCTAAGGGCCGTCAAATTTTTCCTTACAAAGCATAAGGAGTGTCCCTCTCTTACAATTATCTTCATGGCCAGACACACTCCCAGGTCAATCCTAGGGCTCCCCTCTATGCTATCTAGTGTAGTGTAGTCGTACCCCATCCTATGGCAAATGTGGGTAAGCAGGCCCCCCACATTAATCTCTCCTCTCATTTCTTTGCCCATTTTCACTAAGTGTCTAATGAAATGGGACCCTACATCGATGCTACTCCTTTCTTGTAGCATGTCCCATAGGCAAAGAAGCTCGCTAGTTCTCACTACACTGTCACTCTCCCCATGACCAAAAATAGTGTTTGCCATGATTCGGTGGAGGTATCGAAAAATGGGGTTTTTGAGGCGTGATGCTTTGGCCCTAGATGGGTCGTAAGCGTGTTCTCCTGTCAATTCAGTCCAAAAGATTCAAGAGTTGAACCCTATAGGAGTTCTTCTCTCTCCCCCACTAGGCAAGTCAAAGCATGAGTTCCATTGGTGTAGTGTCCATTCATGCTCAATGTTAAATATCCTAAAGGTAATCCTACCCTCTTCGCTCTCTCTACCCGTAAAGATTTCCGCTTCTAAGGAACTCAAAAATTCTAAAACTATCCTAGGGTAGGTTGGGTGTCTTATTCACATTATCTCTTCCCACCCTATTTTTTCAAATAGGGCTTGAATGTCACCCAACAACCCTAAGGACTCTAGTAAATCTTCATCAAGATACCTAGTTGCAATGATTTTACGAGTAGAAAGCATGTTATATCTATCCCTATGCTCATTGTTGTGAAAAAGAAGGGTTGGAAGAGTGTTACCCTCCTCCGGAGCTTGAGGGGTGTCGGTTCTCCTTGCTCATCACTCTGAAGCACCGGATCGAGATACCACTTGCTTGGTCCTCCTCATCCTTGCTCCTTTTGGCTTCTTTGAAGGTTGGAAAAGCTTCTAGGTGGTGGGGACGAAGGATCCACATGACTAGGGCAAGAAAAATCAAAACACACGGCGTATTTGGGGAAAAAATGCACGGCGTGCCCTTTTTAACCCCTACACGACATGGCCATGTGAAAACACACGGCCAGGTCGTGTGCGCCTCGGGTTGGTCGAGCACGGTCATGGGAAAACACATGACCAGGCCGTGTGTCCCCTATTTCTCTTCTTTTGTGCACAACGGTCCAAATTTTCTCACATGATTCACCATGTAAGCTAAAAATTGATTTTATTTTTACCTAGCAAGTCCTTTTTGGTTCTAATGCTAAACGAAATGGAAATCAAAGTTTAAATTAACCAAATGAATGCAGCACAATCAAAAGAAAGCCTAAAAGCAAAACTTGGGTTGCCTCCCAAGAAGCACTTTTTTTAAGGTCGTTTAGCTCGACCACATTCCATTATCAACTTGGCTCGGGAGGTTCTGTGAACCTCCATTCATCCGTCTCGGTGTCTACATCCGGTGGGCTCGGATTTATCCTGCTAAAAGTAAAGTCGTCTAGGTAGGTAGCATTGCACTCTGATAGGCTGAAAATGATTATCTCCCCATCTACCTCTAAGGAGATTTGGTGTGCCTTTACATCTATACACACCCCCGCAGTTGCCAGAAAGGGTCATCCCAAGATGATGGGATTCTGGGGATCTGGTCATGTGTCTAGTACGATAAAATTTGTATATATCACGAAGTTCTCGACAACCACATGCACATGTGCTAGCATGCCAACGGGCTTCTTGATCATGTCATCTGCCATACGAATGTTAGTGTCAATCATGAGATGATTGATTAGGGATCATATGTATCATATTTCATTAATAAAAGACAAGGATTGTTTATTATATTTACTTTATGCTTGTGCCAGCTAAAATAAATATAATGATGCCCTTGAATAGTAAGTTCTAATCTATAGTTTATCAATTGGTAGAATTAATTATGAGAAGCTGTAGAGAATACTATTCTTAATATTCCTAGTCAAGTATTAATATACAAGAGCAATATTAATACATTGAGACTAGCATGTAGGTCAATGGACGACTTGATCTCACAAGTCATGGATATGTGATATCACATTGACACATGGGTATATATATTAGAGAATATATATACTGAATTAACCCACCATGAGAAAGTATCATGGATCGTTATATGAGTGTCATATACTTTCTTATGTGACTATTGGTATGAATAGTCCTTAGACCTGAAGTCACTATGGTTCTCTACATAAGGAGTTATGTACTTTGGTATCGTCTAACATCACACCGTAACTGGGTGCGCTATAACGGCGATTACTGGGTATGTAACGAATTATGCGAAGGGATGTGAGTGATGTAGATGAGATCTATCCCTCCTATATGACAGGAGTGATATCTTTGACCTCTTGATAGAGTAGGACCACGAAATGCATGGTCATGCTCAAATGAGTCAATATGAGATATTGAGCTCATTTGTTTGAGTGTCTACTTGGGGATAAAGAAACATAAAGATCGATAAGGGGATGACACGGTCTATGCCTCATTAATCGATCTAAGATATCAGAGATAGAAGGACATCATCATACATGATAATAGTCATGGAAAGGTTGTCGGATCTCGACGATCTTGTAACTTGGGTAGCAATGATGTATTGTTAGATGCCGCTCATTGCTTATGTATCTAAAATGGTTTTAGATACATTGCCAATGTTACAAGAGCCTATAGGGTCACACACAAATGGCATTCTGTTTTTGAGATGGTTTCTTTTAGTTGGACTAAGAGGAAAATTGAGCATATGGCCAAGATTTGAGTTAGACTCAAACTGGTTAAACTTGAGTTAGACTCAAGTTTAACCATGGAATATGATTCATCATCATGCATGATTAATTTGATTAATCATGCATAGGAATACCAAAGGGCTTGATATTCATGATGAGAATTAAAAGAAGGGAATACCAAGGGTCTTGGAATTAAGAGTTTTCTTAATGGGGAGATAATGGCATTGATGGCTATGGGATTAAAAGGCCCTTTTTGGTGTTGAACATGCATCACTTGTGTGTGGTTTTTGTTTTGGGCGTGCAAGCCAAAAGGACCAAGAGAAAGAGTTCTCTTATCTCCTCCTTCCTCTCCTTCTTCTTCCAAAGAGTTCTTGGCGTTTTGCTAGGGGTTGCTAGCACAATGTGACTCCAAACCGTGTGGGTGTCAGTGTGGATATCATAGATATACGGTTACCCTTACCGTATTGAGATCCGACAGCGTTTGGAAAAGCGGGATTGTGAAGGGCACACGCCGAAGGTATATTCCTCATCTAGATAAGATCTAGATTGGATTAAAGAAAATGACTTATATAGTTTTGCATGGATCTCTGGTGGGATCCGGTTTAATTATTGTTTCCGCTGTGGTTGTGCGAAGTATTTGCCCACGATGTTGTGAACATCAGATCCGGAGTTCTCCCAATAGCGAATGTCTATGCCCGTTGGTTGTATACTGCCCAGTCCCATCTCTAGGTATAATGCGTAAGGCATCATGCTTACTGATGGCCCTAAGTCGCATAGTGATTTATCGAAGCTTTTCCCATAAATCGAACAGGGGATAACAAATTCACCAGGGTCATCAAGCTGGGGTGGAATTTTATCTTCAATTTCAGCTTGGTCTGGTAGTGTGGAAATCATGGCTGCACACCCCTTGGTAAATCTGTTTCTTTGCGCTCCTTTCTCACCATGCCCTCCTTCTTCCTTAAATTTACCCGGCTCGGGTAAGGATGGAGAGCTCTCCATAGGTTGTGACAGGGTTTGGGCTATCTGGGCCACCTATGTCTCCAATATCCTTGTGTGACTTACAAGACCATCAACAGTTGCCTTCAAGTCTCTGAGTGACTCCTCTGTTTTCTGATGTTGGCGATGGAACTCTTCATTGTCCTTCGTTTGGGTAGCAATAAAGTCTTCCATATCAACTCTAACCTAGACTTCTGTGGTTGATGCTGCCCATTGCTCTGCTACCGCCCATACCCTCCTGATGATTGGAAGTTCCCCGAGTTATTCCGATAGGAAAAATTCAGGTGGTTCTTCCATTCGAGGTTGTAATTACTGGAGTATGGGTTGTTGGGCCTTTGATTGTAGTCCCCAACCGCATCGCAATGCTCAATCTGCTCTTCTAAGCCACCCTGCCCTCCATAGAAGTCCTCCTGATACGCTGCTGCTTTTTCTCCAAAGTCAATGGTCGCACATACAGATGCAGGATTTAAAGAGTTGAATCATCTGCTAAGTGCCTCCATTCTCACTACTAGGTGATCCATGGAGTTGACAGCATATCATCCCGCTGCAGGAGCTAGGTGACCACGTTCGCAAGTGTAGGGATCTCATATGCAAAATAGCATATGCGCAACGGAAAAATAGGATCCCTTCCAAGTGATCCTTGCGAAAGAAAACCTCGTACAAAAATAAATTTCTCAAAAACTATCTTATAGGAGAATATTACCTTTGTTGCGTGCCCTTTGTAATCCCGCTTCTCCTTGGGTTTGTTGGATCTTTTAGCACGTTCAAATGTCCGTGCCTCTATATGTATCCACATGAGCAAGCTCTTGTCTCACAAAAGAAACTAGAAGAGCTCTCCTTTACTTCTTGCTAGAGAAGTCCCTAAAGGAGAGGAAAGTAGGGAAAAAGAGAAAGGAAGAAGAAGACTACTCTTCTTGCTACACTCACAAAAGCCACACAACCAAATGCTCTCACCACCAAGCTCTCTCCAAGCCTCAAGCTTCAACCCTTCAACTCATTTGGCCGGCCACCCCATGGGGTGTTTTATAGGATTGGAAAAACCTTTCATCTCCTATCACATTCAATGCAATCAATGGCATTGAAAGATAATCAAACAAGCACATGTGGGGGAAATCCAAAGGTCAAAACCCTTTGTCTCCTTCCACCTCATCAAGCTTAGGTGGCATGCTTATGTGGCATTCATGGATGTTGAATTAATCTTATTAATTCAATAAGCTTATGTTATCATATTGAATTAATCTCATTAAATCAATAAGGTAACATATTGAGTTAATCTTATTAAATCAATTAAGCTTAGCATATTGAATTAATCTCATTAAATCAATAAGCTAAAATTCTCATTAAGCTTAAAGTCCAAAAACCATTTTGTACTTAAGCTTATTCCCAAATTATTCTAGTCAAACAAAAATACACTAATTCTTCTAATCATCATGCTCTTTGTGTGTGACCCTATAGGCTCTCATAACGTTGGCAGTGGATCTAAACTCTTTTAGATACACAAGCAATGAGCGGCATCTAGCAATACATCATTGCTACCCAAGTTACGAAATAAGTCAAGATCCGACTAACCTTTCCGTGACTACTATAATGTATGACCGTGTCCTTCTATCCTTGATATCAGATTGACCAATGAGGCATAGACCGTGTCATCCTCAATCAATCTATGTGTTTCTTGATCCCTGAGTAAACTAACTCAAACAAATGAGCTCAATATCTCATATTGACTCATTCGAGCATGGCCATGTGTTTTAGTAGTTCTACTCAATCAAGGGGCCCACAGATATCACTCCCGTCATATGGGAGGGATAGATCCCATCTACATCACTCATATCCCTCCGCATAATTTGTTATATACCCAGTAATCACCTTTATGGTCCACCCTGTTATGGGTGATGTTTGACGATACCAAAGTACATAACTCCTTATGTAGGGAACCGTAGTGACTTCAGGTTTGAGGACTATTCATACCAATAGTCACATGAGAAAGTTTATGACACTCATATGACGATCCATGAAACTTTCTCATGGCGGGTTAGTTCAGTATATATTCTCTAATATATACCCATGTGTCAACTTGATATCATATATCCCTATTCAACCATCACATGATTGGTTCTAGGGCTATAACTAATAGCAAGCCCATTGATGGTGGTTCTGGGTCACCTCTTCTATTAGCTCCTCAGCTTCCTCTATGGTCTTATTCATAAGTGATCCTCCAGCGGCAGAATCGAGGGACATCTTTGTGGTGTACGTGATCCCATTGTAAAAGATGTGGATCACCAGCCACCTTTCCAATCCATGGTGGGGGCATTGGTAAAGTAGCCCCTTGTAGCGATCCCGGGCTTTAAATAGGGACTCCCCCTCCTTCTGACGGAAGCTTGTGATCAAATGGCGCATGTGAGCAGTTTTGCTTGGTGGGACCTATTTGTTCAAGAACTGCTGCTCACACTGCTCCCATGTAGTAATGCTTCTCGAAGGCAGGGAGTGAAGTCATGCCTTAGCCTTATCTCGCAATGAGAACGGGAATAGGCTCATGCGGATCGCATCTGTAGGGACTCCATTTATCTTCATCGTCGAGCAGATTTCCAAGAATGACTCCAGGTGTCGATTCGGGTCTTCAGTCGCAGCTCCCCCGAATTGACTCTGCTAGACCATATGTATAAGTGTTGGCTTCAGTTCAAAGTTGTTTGCGGAAATGGATGGTCTAGCTATACTCAGCCTAAATCCTCTAGCGCTAGGGGATGCGTAATCCTGTAAGGGTCAGCTACCTATATTCACTTCGGATGCAGCTTGATCCTCCATCCTCTTCTGTTCGACTTTTCAGCGATGATAGGTTCGTTCGATTTCTAAATCGATCGGAATCAGGCCTTCCGATCCTAAGCGTCTAAGCATACGAAGAACCGAGCCACAAAATTAGGAGTATTTACCTAAGGTTTAGAAACAGGAAATAAACTAATCTAACTAAATAATCAAAGAGCAAATAATAAATAGAGAATCACTACTAGAATAAATTAAAAACTAAATCTAGAAATGGAAAATCTAAAAATTCAAATAAAATAAAAATAAGCAAGTAAATAAATCTAACCTAAGTCCGATCCAACTATCCACTTTCTTGACTCGATATCGAATCAATCAGTCCCCGACAACGGCGCCAAAAACTTGATGCACACAAACGCGACCTCAAATCTTACGACGGAGACCGTCGAGGACTCGAAGTACGTTCTCGCGCTCAACACCCGTAAGTGCACGAATGTCATCAAGTAATAAAAAATATCGATCCCACAGGGACTGAGATTTTGAGTATCAGTTTGTCCAGTGGATGTGTTGTTGTTTGGATTGGAAATTTGAGGGTTCACATATGAGAGGTCGTCGGTGGTTCGAACTTAGTACGATGTCACACGGAAGAAGAGAAAAGGTTTCTACGAGGATTTGAATGGAATTCTAGGACTTCGATTTTGTTTGTGTGTTGCAGAACATGCTATCAATCGAATATATCCAGATTTTCTGGCTAGGGTTTTGTGGAAAGGACATCATACACTATGATACGAGGATGCCGAATCGATCCTTGCGACGAGCCGAAAATGAGACACGTTACTAACTCTATCGCTGTCACGCCCCGAGAGCATGCCGAGCCGAAAATCAAACGGACGGTATCTCCCCTATACGTGGCAACATTCCGGGTTAATACAAGACTCACAGGCCCACAATAACAACATAACATATTCAGTAAATACAAAAACTACTCAAAGCACAACGAAAACATAATACAACAAGCTACACACATGCATACCGGTATGACTAACACATCACAACAACACGAAACCTCGACAAAATCCGAATCTACAACATAGGACATCAGGAAAACTCCAACTACATAACACCATGTACGGAAAGCCCAAAACAAACACGGGAGCCTCGGAGGCGAGATGAGATGTCAGCCAGCGGTGCTCCAAGCCATCATGAAGACTTCTACCTGTTACCTGGGCAACAGAAAAACCCAAGGTCCGTGGGGGTGGTGAGTAAAACTCAGCAGGTAAATGAAAAACATATATATATGTAATATCACATGTATTTCAACAATATAATCTAGAGGTACAATAGGTATATCAGCATAGTATATAAATACAAGCATATACCGTCTAACCAAATGAATAACATAAAGTGCAGACATACCTGAAGTCTGCTACGCTACTCTGATCCAACCTGAACATATATCCAACATATATATATATACAACAGGAAGAGTAATACCAACTCATAATCTACTCATGCTACAGGTCAAGGTATCTAATGGTCTGTCCAACACATACCAGTATCCGACACAACCATATAACATATGCAAGAAGCATGCATGAATATGATGTACAATCAAATGTAGCAAGCATAATACAATCAAATGCAACATCACAATAAGCATATATATATAGACTGCATCTATATATGTATACTAATCACAATCATATATATATATATATATATATATATATGTATATATATGGCAATATGCCAAAATGCCATAAGTCGGCAATGCAGCATGCATGGTCATGTCGGCTCACCCTAAAGCTACCACGACCGTAGTGTGACCTCGGTGGATCGAGCATGACAACTGTCTCAACTCAACACTAACCACTACTCTCGAGTGACCGAGTGGGCAGTATGATCGAGTATCATATAACCGTAAAGATCAAGCTACACGATGGGGGTCCCTGCTGTTGGCCACTCCGACAGTCACTACCCATGAGTGGTCGAGTGCCACACACGTAGGACTATGGCACGCAAATCCAACTACCACCGTCTATAGTGGTAGAGTGCGGCACCACAATGCTCTGCCCTCACACTGGTTACTCCTCCAATGAGTAACCGTGGAGGCAGGATGACTGGCGACCCTCTCAACCACAAGGGAGACATGGTCACCAGCGTGCATGCAAATGACATGAATGCAATGTCTCATATACAGACATCCACCATAAACTCTCTATTCTACAGAAAGTCATACTAGTTAGATCAATGCACTCTCTATCCTGCAGAGATTCGTACTCAACTGATTATAACACTCTCTATCCTGTAGAGAGTCATACCAATCTAATCGACGCACTATCTATCCTGTAGAGAGTCATACTCAACTGATGGACGAACTCTCTATCCTGTAGAGAGTCGTACTCATCCGATTATAACAAGTTAGGACCACTAGTCCGTAGCGACACACTAAATATCATTCCCCTGACCATTTACACAATACATGGTCGGTGGTAACATGCAACCTAAGGGTATTAGAATTAACCCTAGGTTCAAAACATTACCTACCCACAAATGACCTCTTTGCCCAATTTACTATCAGGTTGTCATCCGGACTTTACTATTTACACTTAACTAAACAAATTTTAAGTTACTTACATCACCTATATATATAACTCCTAATCATGATTAAATGTAACATGATAGCAGCAATGGAGTTAATAGCCAAAGGTAAAGTATCAAGCATAAGATAATAAGAGCAGGGTCAAGGTAACATGATAATATAAGATGACCATGCATCTAAATCTGTATGCATTAAACTACCTGACCAGGGTAGGAATTACCCACTTGATACGAAGCTCAAAATAGTCCCCACGACCGTGAACCCGCTTCGTATCCCAAACCTGCACATAATAGCAAACTATGATTAAGTACAAGTATCTAATAAATACATAACTACTACGTCGTCCCTACACTCCCGTCCCTTTATCGAACGTGAGTTAGCACTACGGGCACACACCTCTCGTAACCCCAAATCTACATTCATCCTTGGTCGATTTACACCGAACTCAATCCACAACAGACCACTAACATCCACAAGATCAATTAAAGTAATTAGATCTAAACAACACTCATAGATGCGCACAGTCGTTCATAGCCCTTCATAATCCCAAATTCGCAGCTTTTACAACACCATGAACAACCATCACGGACACAAACAGAGCATTATACCACCTACTTGCTACCCACCATTCGCACACAAAGACATAGAATTCTGACCTAGCCTGGATGAACACACAACACCCCCAAGCTTTCTTCGCTCACCCACAGCTCACATTCATCCATAACCGAACAAACCTCTCAACAGCAGCCCTTAACCGGCATACCTATCGACAGAAACCCAACATCCCCACAAAGATCACACTGCTGCCAATCGATCCACAGAATCATACTTGACAGAAAAAGAAAGAGGGAGATCCAAGTATATACCAAGAAATCAAGCTACGCAAGAAGAATCCTCACCGCAAAGAACTCCACGTAACTAAAGCCACACACTCGACCTATCCCCAACAACTGCATCCTCTTTTCCCTATCCTCGCTCGCCTACAAAGAACTCCCCGCCCAATCACAAAGATCCAATTCAACGAAAGAAGGTTACAACTCCAACACTCAGTGGCAGGACCAATTACCGGCGATAAATGTGAAACTGGTCTCGGCCGCGATTCGAATTGACAATGACCGCCGCAATATCAGAGGAACTCCAAGGAGGTCGACTGCCAAGGTTTCCCGTGGTGGCTGTGAGGCTAATCGGATCGCGGCGGCGAGGGAAGAGGGAGGACGACCGGCGATGATGCCGAGTAGCGCTCGTGATCCTGGGCGGCGAGTGGCTGACGTAGTTTAGCCATGATGGCGACAACAGATTAGGGCTTGGTGGCGTGCGCAGTGAGCGGAGGCGAGGAGACAACCTGTTTCTCCCTCTCGGTCTCGAGATCTCCTCGGGAGATGCCGACGGTCGCTGGAGGTGCTCACTGTCGGCGATGTGCTTCTTCACGCCGCCGGTCGCGAGGAGAAGGTTGGTGAAGAAATCGGGAGAGAAGAAGTTGCGATCGGCTGCTGCTGCCGGCGTTCGATGGGCACCTCCGGCAGGGCTGGCGACCAACACGCCTCTCCGACGACACTCGAGGGAAAGAAGAGAGGAGTCGGGGATCGAGAATGAGGAATCGGGGAGGAAAGTGATCGGGCATGGTTTGTGGAGGGGAAGAGGTCAACGCGATCGAGAAAACGGAAGAAAATGGCTCGCTCGCGTTAGAGACGAGTGGGTTTTTAATGCTAAGTGGTTGAGTTAGCCTAGATCAAATCCGAGTTAATCCAACTTGACCCAACACCCATTTAGGCTTTAACCTTCCTCCAAATGGTCATACAAATCCCCTTTAATTTCAGAAAAATTTCTGAAAAATTCCACAAGATAATTCCCAATTGGAAAGATTTTTTTTTCCCCGATATCTTACATTCTCCCCCACTTATAAAAATTTTGCCCCCAAATTTCGTACTAACATGCAAAAATTACTCCAAGCAAGTTTCCGACAGGACCACATGCCTTCCTCAAGTTAATAGATGAGACTATCAAGCCCGGATAGTATCTTCCAGCTCCCACATAGCCTCCTCATCGATATGATGTTGTCATCCAACCTTTACGAGTCGGATGGTCTTGTTCCGCTACTGTCGCTCCTTACGACCCAAATCGTTTCACCCCTTTCGAAGGTGAAACACACAGAAATATCTATTCCCCAACTGAGAATTTCTAAAGGCCTTCGCCTCTGGTCTGCATAACTCTTCTGTCGACCCTGTACCTCTAATAACCATCATCCGATGACGCACACCAACTCTGCATCATGTTGGATACTCTGTGGCCCCAATAGCTATTGTTCCCTGATTTCCTCCCACAACACGGGAGATCTACAGGGTCTACCGTATAGGGCCTCAGAAGGCATCATCTGAATGGAGGAGTGATAACTATTCTTATAGTCAAATTCCACTAAAAGAATGTGATTCTCCCAACTACCTCCATAATCCAGGACACAAGATCTTAATAGATCCTCCAGAGTCTGAATGTTACGCTCAGACTGTCTATTTGTCTGCGGATGAAACGTTATACTAAGTCGAAGCTCTGTGCCCATAGCTTGCTGCTGACTCTGTCAACATCGTAAGGTAAATCGCGGGTCTCTATCAGACATGACACTTAAAAGTACCCCATGCAGTCTGATAATCTCTCAGCAGTACAACTCTGCTAGACGATCCAATGGATCCGACCTACGAATAGGAAGGAATGAGCTGATTTGGTCAGTCGATCCACAATCACCCAAATCGCATCAAGTCTTTTACGGGTTCTAGGCAATCCCGTAACGAAATCAATAGTGATATGCTCCCACTTCCATTCCAGAAATCAAAATTTCCCGGAGTAATCCAGCGGGTTTCTGATGTTCAGCCTTCACCTACTGGCATACTAAACATCGAGCAGCAAAATCTACTATAACTCTCTTTATACCATTCCACCAGTATAAACGTTTCAACTCTCGGTACATCTGAGTACCACCAAGGTATATAGCCCATCTCGAATGATGTGCTTTCTATAGCAACTCTTCCTTAAACACTGCAACTCCGGAACCCACTATCCTTATCAGAGACGAAGAATTATTTCCTCAAAAGAGAAATCCATCCACCATCCAAAATACACTCCACACACGCTGTAAGTGCATGGAAGACTATAGCGATCAATCTCCCTTGTTGCAATTGTTGTAACTGTTCGCGCTCCAACAACTCTATAGTAGCTACCGAGTAGCTAGTTAAAATCCCATGAGCATTCCTGCTCCATACATCTGTAAATCCAGATAATAACTACTAAAGCCTCGTCATGTATATGACAGCCTATCTCGTAGTTTCTTAACTGTCGTAAGCATAAGATATGTCTCATGCAACTGTATCGAATTCGCTCCGATCCCTGAAATGATACATTTGCGTACAACATCTTTTATCCACCCCGGAAGGATTAACTAATACTCGTGTAAAAGTTAACCACTGTCTAGGTCCTGTAACTGGTTTCACCAGCTTCCGACTAAATGATTTCCATCATCACCTTTGTCAAGCAAGTCCGTGGTATAGTAATGCTAAACCATTCTATCCACATCTACCGTAATAACCAAACCATACAAGGCAAATCACCATCTACGATGGTCGAGTGCGCAACTTCCAACTACCACAATCAATAGTGGCCAGGTTACGCAACTCCAACAATCACGAACGGATCCAATCGTGTTCAAGATACACGATTCTCAAATCCATGGATGACTAAATCGTTTAATAGTCTAACAAGACAATCAAAACTCATAGAATTCATACTAAGTATGAAATTTTCATTCCTCCATACACCTGCATCCTATTTACTCTAAGCTAATGATATATCAATCATCACAACGACAATGATAACTGTATGACACCATGTCACTACAATATCAACACTCTTGTCGTAAACCAACCCTAGAGTAACACAGGTGTTATTGGCTGATCTAAATAGATCATTCATCCTCAACAAAGGATATTCACTTCCAACAACTATCGCATTCCATCATCGATAATCGATCCATAATCTCAAAGGTACAACTCTCTTTCAATAAAGAGTTCCGGATCTTCTCAAGGAGGAATACTGGGATAGATAAATATCCCCTCCAACATCTCCTATAATCGCAACTTACATTCTTCTAATTTCTATAGTGTTTAGCAACACTAATACCAACAAAACTATCACTCGATATGTGATCTTTGATACCATAACTATTTCCGCAATCATTTCGATCGCCTACTCCGCTTGCCTATGCAACGGCAAGCCTTGGAGTTCATTCGAAACTACATCCAAAGGCTCTCAGATTATACGCACATCCGAGAGACATATCATACCATAATCTCAACAATTTGACCATCCGTAAGGATATGTCTACAGTGAAGGTATGTCTATCCAAGTCTAAGGGCATCCCTTAACTTCTTAATTGTTGGTCCACATCTCACCTGACGGTAGGGATACCACCGACCCACAAGTCGATGCATAGGAACCCTTCTAATCCAACTGAGAATGTTCTAGACAAAGATACCTGTAAACTACAAGTATCTCTCAATATATTAACTCAGAGGGTAAACTAGAGTAATACCCTTAACGATCAATTATCTGCCGATCCGATCCAAAGGCTCCCCGCAGGTCTCGGCCTTTCTCCGTAGAGAACCAGATCAGATCCAACAGCTCACGACAAAGCGGTCGCATTTCTGCGACGAATGACCCGAGGATCTTGCTAGATCATCTGATCACATCACTTAATCCTACGAGCTGCAACTATAGAATACAAAATAGATACGACCATCGTCGTATACTCTCTCCTCTGTACTAAGAAAATCACATCTGGAGGTAACTGTTATTGTCTGCTGAATCTTCTAAGATGTCTTCTGCTGACGTTGCTTCTGTGATGATCTCTGCTGAAGGGGAATATCAAGGAACTCCAACCACGCCTGAGGTAGTAGGTTGTTGCTGATGAGATAACCCAATCTTCGGTGTTGATCTCTACTGTCGAGACGATGTATCTTTCTCCTGGAATACCATCGATAGTCTTCAAAGTACACCTCCTCCATTGTACTGGTTGCTCACAATAGCAACAGACGAACTGATCCAACAAATAATCTGACTTTGCATGTCTTCGTGATCTGCACTACACGCACATAATCCCTTCTGAGTCTTTGTTCTGATTTCATTGATGTGCACGAGAACATCCTGATGATCTTCGGTTGGTCTTCTATAATCGGAAAATAGTTCAAAGCCTATGACTCCGATCTTGCTCCTTTTATCCAACAGTTGGAGACTTCTGGCCCAAATAAGTTGACCTGCATTATCTGCTTATCAGTTTCCAACTCTTTAAAACTTGTACGGAGTCATTTCTAAACTCATGTCTCAATCCAATGCCTTCCAGCAGGATCTGATAGAAGATCCCGGCATCCTAATCCAACTATAAGTCAATAACTCTGGGTGGCTTACATCATCCATTCATCTTCTTGAGCTATTAGGTGGTCGTAACCTCCGCAAGTCTCATGACTCTGCACAGTACATTATTACTAACCAATCACCCTTTCTTGAAGCTCAAGAATTCCTTACAATGTGTCACTAAAAGTGACACGGAAAAATACTCTCTTTTAACATCACTAAACCATAAGTTATAAGGAATTCTTACGTCATGCTGCTTGGAGTTCAGGCTGTTGTCCATCTCATCTCAGAAAACCAAAATCGAATAAATCGACTCCCAAGAATCCAAGACTCGACACAAAAACAACATTGTATGGCATCGCAAAACCTAGGGCTCTGATACCACTAAAGTTATCACGCCCCGAGAGCATGCCGAGCCGAAAATCAAACGGACGGCATCTCCCCTGTACATGGCAACATTTCGAGTTAATACAAGGCTCGTAGGCCCACAATAACAACATAACATAAACAGTAAATACAACAACTACTCAAAGCACAGCGGAAACATAATACAACAAGCTACACACATGCATACCGGTATGACTAACACATCACAACAACACGAAACCTCGACAAAATCCGAATCTACAACATAGTACATCAAGAAAACTCTAACTACATAACACCATGTACGGAAAGCCCAAAATAAACATGGGAGCCTCGAAGGGGAGATGAGATGTCAGCCAGCGGTGCTCCAAGCCATCACGAAGACTTCTACCTATTACCTGGGCGACAGAAAACCCCAGGATCCGTGGGGGTGGTGAGTAAAACTCAGCAGGTAATAGAAAAACATGTATATATGTAATATCACATGTATTTCAACAATATAATCTAGAGGTACAACAGGTATATCCGCATAGTATATAAATACAAGCATATACCATCTAACCAAATGAACAACGTAAAGTGCATATACCAAGTTCAAGTACGCTACTCTGATCCAACCTGAACATATATCCAACATATATATATATATAACAGGAAGAGTAATACCAACTCATAATCTACTCATGCTATAGGTCAAGGTATCTAATGGTCTGTCCAACACATACCAGTATCCGACACAACCGTATAACATATGCAAGAAGCATGCATGAATATGATGTACAATCAAATGCAGCAAGCATAATACAATCAAATGCAACATCACAATAAGCATATATATATAGACTGCATCTATATATGTATACTAATCACAATCATCCATATATATATATACATGCATATATGTATATATATGGCAATATGCAAAAAATGTCATAAGTCGGCAATGCAGCATCCATGGTCATGTCGGCTCACCCTAAAGCTACCACGACCCTAGTGTGGCCTCGGTGGCTCGAGCATGACAACTATCTCAACTCAACACCAACCACTACTCTCGAGTGGCCGAGTGGGCAGTATGATCGAGTAGCATATAAGCGTAAAGAGCAAGCTACATGATGGGGGTCCCTGTTGTTGGCCACTCCGACAGTCACTACCCATGAGTGGTCGAGTGCCACACACGCAGGACTACGATACGCAAATTCAACTACCACCATCTATAGTGGTAGAGTGCGGCACCACAATGCTCTGTCCTCACACTGGTTACTCCTCCAATGAGTAACCGTGAAGGCAGGATGACTGGCGACCCTCTCAACCACAAGGGAGACATGGTCACCAGCATGCATGCAAATGACATGAATGCAATGTCTCACATACATACATCCACCATAGACTCTCTATTCTACAGAAAGTCATACTAGTTAGATCAACGCACTCTCTATCCTACAGAGAGTCGTACTTAACTGATCATAATATTCTCTATCCTGTAGAGAGGCATACCAATCTAATCGACGCACTATCTATCCTGTAGAGAGTCGTACTCAACTGATGGATGCACTCTCTATCCTGTAGAGAGTCATACTCATCCGATTATAACAAGTTAGGACCACCGGTCCGTAGCGACATACTAAGTATCATTCTCCAGACCATTTATACAATACATGGTCGGTGGTAACATGCAACCTAAGGGTATTAGAATTAACCCTCTGTTCAAAACATTACCTACCCACAGATGACCTCTTTGCCCAATTTATTATCAGGTTGTCATCTGGACTTTACTATTTACACTTAACTAAAAAAATTTTAAGTTACTTACATCACCTATATACATAACTCCTAATCATGATTAAATGTAACATGATAGCAACAATGGAGTTAATAGCCAAAGGTAAAGTATCAAGCATAAGATAATAAGAGCAGGGTCAAGGTAACATGATCATATAAGATGATCATGCATCTAAATCTATATGCATTAAACTACCTGACCATGGTAGGAATTACCCACCTGATACGAAGCTCAAAATAGTCCCCACGGCCGTGAACCCGCTTCGTATCCCAAACCTGCACATAATAGCAAACTATGATTAAGTACAAGTATCTGATAAATACATAACTACTACGTCATCCCTACACTCCCGTCCCTTTATCGAACGTGAGTTAGCACTACGAGCACACACCTCTCGTAACCCCAAATCTACATTCATCGTTCGTCGATTTACACCAAACTCAATCCACAACAGACCACTAACATCCACAAGATCAATTAAAGTAATTAGATCTAAACAACACTCATAGATGCGAACAGTCGTTCACAGCCCTTCATAATCCCAAATTCGCAGCTTTTACAACACCATGAACAACCATCACGGACACAAACAGAGCATTATACCACTCAGTTTGCCACCCACCATTCGCACACAAAGACATAGAATTCTGACCTAGCCTGGATGAACACACAACACCCCCAAGCTTTCTTCGCTCACCCACAGCTCACATTCATCCATAACCGAACAAACCTCTCAACAGCAGCCCTTAACCGGCATACCCATCGACAGAAACCCAACATCCCCACAAAGATCACACTGCTGCCAATCGATCCACAGAATCATACTTGACAGAAAAAGAAAGAGGGAGATCCAAGTATATACCAGCAAATTGAAGCTACGCCGGCAGTTAATCCTCACCGGCAGCAACTCCACAGAACCAGCAGCCACACCTTGACCTATCCCCAACAACTGGCATCCCTCTTTTCCCTATCCCCTGTTCGCCTACAGCAACTCCTGCCCAATCACAAAGATCCAATTCAATAAAAGAAGGTTACAACTCCAACACTCAGTGGCAGGACCAATTATCGGCGATAAATGTGAAACTGGTCTCGACGGCGATCCGAATTGACGATGACCGCCGCAATATCAGAGGAACTCCAAGGAGGTCGACTGCCATGGTTGCCCGTGGTGGCCAGAGGCTAATCGACTGGCGGCGACAGTAGGGGAAGAGGGAGGACGACCGATGATGCTGGAGCAGCGTTCAGATCCAGTGGCGATGAGTGCCCAAGCGACAGAGTTTAGCCATGATGGCGACAACAGATTAGGGCTCGGTGGTGTGCGCAGTGAGCGACGGCGAGGAGACGGCTTGTTTCTCCCTCTCGGTCTCGAGATCTCCTCGGGAGATGCCGACGGTCAATGGAGGTGCTCACTGTCAGCGATGTGCTTCTTCACGCCGTCAGTCCCGAGGAGAAGGTTGGCGAAGAAATTGGGAGAGAAGAAGTTGCGATCGGCTACTGCTGTCGACGTTCGATGGGCACCTCCGACAGGGTTGACGACCAACACGCCTCTCTGGCAATGCTCGAGGGAAAGAGGAGAGGAGTCGGGGATCGAGAATGAGGAATCGAGGAGGAAAGTGATCGGGCATGGTTTGTGGAGGGGAAGAGGTCCACGCGATCGAGAAAACGGCTCGCTCGCGTTAGAGACGAGTGGGTTTTTAATGCTAAGTGGTTGAGTTAGCCTAGATCAAATCAAAGTTAATCCAACTTGACCCAACACCCATTCAGGCTTTAACCTTCCTCCAAATGGTCATACAAATCCCCTTTAATTTCAGAAAAACTTCTAAAAAATTCCACAAGATAATTCCCAATTGGAAAGGATTTTTTTTTCCGATATCTTACAATCGCATCCTTCTATCCACAGTTGCAGGCGATGAGACCAACCTATAGGTTCCTCCTAATATTCCCTAAATCTTAGATATGAGGACTATCACTCCTTGTATCGTCTATGCATAGAAGATAGAAAACCAAAATACAAAGCTATAGATCTAAATAATCATTCAACTGCAAATACGATTTCAAGAATGGAAACATATTTGAAATAGTAATGTTCTACTCAACACAAACTACTCCCTAACCCTAGAATTGGAGAATCTACTCCATGAATACGACAAGAGAGTCACAATACATTATAGAATTCATGAATAAAACGATAAATGTGCAAGAAATATGAATTACAATGTAATTGCAGCTCTTCCCTCTGGCATTATGGTGCAGATCTTGATCCTCGAGCAGCCCTCTCCTTCCTCGATGCGAGTTCCCGAAGCTTTTTAGGGCTTCGGAGTGTCGTCCCGGCCGGCGTGCCTCTCCCTAGAGTTTGGGCAGAGCTTTCCTTATATAGACATCACACCGGATCGCTGCGAAATCTGAAAAAAAAACCCTAGTCATGTCAAATCGCTGGGTGGCTACACGACCTTGTGAAAACACACGGCCTGGTCGTGTGTCAGGCTATGGCAGCCGTTTTCACCTTCTGAACATGGGCGTGTGTAGGCACACACCCTGGTCGTATTCCCTTCTGCGTTTAGTTGTCAAATGTCTTCTTTTTGCTCTGAAAGTGTATCATTTTCCCCACGAAATGTTATCCTGCACACAAAAATATACAGAGCAGATCTCCGAACTAGAAAACAAAAAATGCATGGGAAAAAAAAGTAAAATATGCATGAAACCAACATAAAATGAGATGAGATGTGAGCGAAAACTACTCCTAAAATCCTATATGTTTTGCTCACATCAACAATACACAAGTGATATACGTGGTTCAAAACCTTAGGGTTCCTACTCCACAGGGCGAGCTCAACGAGCTCTAGTGATGTACACACCACTAATAAATCTCCTTCTCGGCAACAAGTCAGAGATGGAGAAACCTCGTACAAGAGTTTACAACAATAAATAAGATACAACAAGAAAATATAAATAAACTACACAAATACAAGTAAAGAAAACTTTACAAATGTGCTTTTGAATGCTTGATTGTTGATCGCCTTGGACTAGCTTTGAAGGGCTAGAAAGCAACAACTATCCTCTTCAAATCGCCTAAGAAAATCATTGCCAAAATCCTCTCCGTCGAGCTCTTTTTAAGCCTCCGTGCGACCTAGATTTCCACCTGATAGTCGACTGCCAACAGTGTCGTTGCCTCACAACAGACTTGATCCACATTGGCATTCAAGCCAACGGATAGACTGGCAGTCAATTACCACTTACCAGTAGTCGACTGCTCATATCCGTAACCGACTACTTAGTCATCTACCAAGCATTCTGCCCTCACGACTTACACCAGCAGCAGTCGACTGCCCTCCATGGAAGTCGACTGCTCAAGGCCAATCGACTGCCATCAATGGTAATCGACTGCCCAGGCCACTCGGCCGTAGTCAATCGCCAGTCGACTCCCATCAGTCGATTGGTCATAATCCCAGTCGACTGCCCAGAGTCGACTCAATTGCCAAGTGTCAAACACTTGAACAATCGATTGGTCCATAACCCCAATTGACTGCTAAACCTCAACCATGAGATTTACCCCAAGTATAATGCCCTCATACTTGCTAGACCACCCTTAGCCTGACCTAAGCTTTCTATCCATCTCCATCAGTCTCACGCCTATCGGATCCCTCCAAGTCGTCCATAACTTGTTCATCCATATGCTAGCCTTTAGGTGCTTCCATTGCCTATTATCATGCTAAGCTAGTTTACACCGCCAAGGCACATTGGGCTTATGCTACCAAGACACACGCTTGGACTTTACGCCACCAACCATTGGAATTCTGGTGCCAAGACTTCACCCTTGGACTTTACACTGCCAATAGCAAACCTTGGACTTCACAAATGTCAAGTACTCATGACTTGGACTTTCATCGTCAAGACTACACACTTGGACTTACGTGGTCAAGACTACACCCTTAGACTTTCCTTGCCAACCCATGTTGGACTTTCCAAGCCAAGTGTCTGTTAGTAATATATGAGAGATGTCCTAAGGCAATCGCCTTATGTATGAACCATTTATATGATAAATGAAGATTCACTATTTGAGTATACATGTTTTATGTATTTGATTGGATCTTAAACTCATTTATCAATGTCCACGATACGATTCACAAAGATGAGAGAATTTGTGATTGGATCACAACTAGTGAGTATCTCTACATGTGTAATTGTGATGTATCGAATTATCCTAGTCGATGAATTGATGGATTTGGACACCATCAATTCTGTCGAGACTAGCACGAGGTATACTCCTTGGTGTATCCAAGCAGCTGATTCTCACTGGCTGGAGACATAGTGATGTCCGGAGTTAATCGTGGATGCTAGTTTTGGTAACTAGTTCATTGGAGTGACCAACCGTAAGACTTCATATGGTTCTCTGCATATATAGATATGTCAATGAAGTTCTTACTGTGGCTTAAGTGCGATGTTCCTTTGACTTGCGGTATTCAAGTCATCTTGATCATGGAGACTTATGCTTTGACATCTTAAGTAAACATCTCTAAGGAGATGTGGACCCGGGATGATTGGGTATAAGTCGAAGTGATCGAAGGTGTTTGAATAGCCTATAAATGATTCACCACTCCTTGCGAGGAGATGTATACCCATGGCCTCTCGTCGAATTGTTACTAAAGTCTTTGGCCAAAGCATTACATGTTTAGAGTAAGGTACTCTTCGATACATGTGCAGTAACTAGAATTCGTAGGACGAGGAAATAATACTTGGGCTAGGTGTGACGTAGTCAGCCTAGTGGGGACTGACACAATAGACCATGTCCTGAACCAAGTGGGTATAAGATGAGTGAAGGGAATGGGGCACGAATCATTCGAGCCATCAAGGGTTTCGTAAATAGTTCCGATCAACCGCTGATCTTTTCGGTTAATTGGGGATCATGATGTACTACTAGGTGCCACTCATGATCGTTCTATAATTAATGGTTAATTATAGACGGCCAACATAAACCGAGAACCTATTTGGTCACACGCACAACGAGCGTAATCCAAAGGATTTAAAACGAGCTTGAGAATGAGATTCTCAGACCGAGAGAAACTAGGTTTGGTTGGACCAAACATAAAGCGAGCATGAAATCGTTTCAGTAGCAATGGAAGCGTGGATGGGCCGAGTCTTATGAAGACGTAATGGATGAACCAAAATGGTTTGGTTCTAATCCAATGGATGAGAATAAACCAAAGGGTTTGGTTTATTTTAAACGAATGAACCAAAAGTTGGTTCGGTTCGTTTTAACTTAAAATAAACCATCATGGTTTGGTTTATTTTAACTTATCTTAATGGAGCGGGTTAACGGGCCTAATGGTTATGATCCAATAACCATTAAGAGAATTAGTTCTCTATAAAAGAGGGCTTAATGGATAATTAAGCCCTAATTGGAAGAGCCCTAAACCTAGTTGCCACCCAACCCCATTGAAGGAGTTGCCGCCCAAGCTCCTTGGCCGCCCAGCCTTGTGCCGTGCCTGCCCAGCTCCTTGCCGGTGACCAAGCTTCAGCCGTGATCCTCCGCGACCCTCCGTGATCTTCCTAGGTCTCGTGAAAAGGTGAGCACTTGGCTTCCTTTGTTTTGGCCGGCGCCTATTCTTCCACCAAGCTGTCCAGTTTTTCTGACAGCTTTTTCTCGTTAGAGCCCGACAGCGGTAATCTGGAGATTCGATCTCCGGTAATCCTCTGAGGTGGATGATGAAGGATTCGTCAATCGGTTGACGAATACCTCTCCGGAGAAGCGAGTTTTGAGGACTCGTTTTGGATCCGAATTTGGATTCGGATCGTGATCATCTCTCGATCACGTCGTCTTCAACACGAGGCTAGTAACCCGTACGAAGACGAAGCTCGTGGCTTAGCGAAGTCATCCCGAGGAACTCGGCGTGGATACGGATAGAGACGATTCTAGCGAGGATCGCGGTTGTTGCTGCTCCCGCTACACGTCCATTTAAAGGTATAACGTAGATAAATTTCCTTTTATTGCAAATTTAAATTTACGGTTATGTCTACACTTGTTGTAATATGCATGCGTGTGTTGTGTGTGTTGTAATAAATAGGAGTATTTATTATTTTTATTGCTTCCGCTGTGTTCATGTTTGCGAAACATGATCGAACACACACACGCCGCGATGCCGGAAACCCAACAGTGGTATCAGAGCCCAGGTTGTGTTTCGACATAATCGTAAAAATGGTTTTGCGATAGTCATAATGTATTTCTGGAAATTTTCTAATTTTGGAAATTTAGAAGTATTTATGGAAATTTTTTAATTTTGAAAAGTCTAGAAGTATTTATGGAAATCTTCCACTTTTGGAAAGTTGGAAGTATTTATGGAAATTGATATTTTTCATAAATAATATATTTGATTAGATTCTGGAAATTTGTTTCCTAATTTAATCATGATTTGATTTGGGAAATCAAATCTTTAAATATTTTATTTCCATAAGTAGTTTTAATGATTTAAGAAATTGGTTTCCTAAATAGATTTTCCTTAATCAAATAATTCCATGAATAAAATATGTGATTAGATTTGGAAATTTGTTTCCTAATTTAATTATGATTTGATTTGGAGAATCAAATCTTAAACATATTTTATTTCCATAAATAGTTATGAAATATAAGGAAATATATACATGACATAATTGTATGCCATGTAATTGCATTAAATGCATAACATTATGCCATGCGTGTCGTGACATGTAGATGTATGCCATGTATGCCATGTCATGTAGATAATAGTTATTTGCATGCAAAGAGGATGAGACATAAAAACCCTTAAACAATATTAAAGCCTACACCTTCCATTAATATGGTTAGAACCAGAGTTCCGTTTCTTGTTTGGGTTGTTGGACTCTCTCCAAGCCCTACGAACCCAATATGTTCAAACCATGGAATAGTTTAATACTAATATGGTAAGAGTCAGAGGTCAATCGTTAGCTTTGGTTGTTGGACTCTCTCCAAGCTGGGCTAATTGGTTGAATGCGCTCTAACCATATTAAAACTATGTCCCGATTAATGGGTTGGCTTTAACCCGAGCATCGGCTTGTTGGACTCTCTCCAAGGTCGATGTAAAGGGAGGTGAAGTTGGGTGCTATGCATATGATGCATACTTGTTAATGTGTTAACAACCCGATGTATGTGTGAACATTCAATTAGTTGATAGCACATTGTGATAGTTGCATATACATGATATGCAATCGGTATAGAAGATACCTACCGTCGTAGTTATGAATGGCTTGTTGGACTCTCTCCAAGGTTGTTCATAACTATGATGGATATCAGCCCATTCGGAGATGGACCTACGATCTCCCGAAGTGAGTTTGGGGTTTTTGAAATTCGAAAAATGAATGGGATTTATAAATGTATATTGATGCATTTTAAAATCATCTTTCTCATATATGCTCGTTTTGTATTTCTAAGATTGATCATGATGTCTTTGAATTGCGTTCCATTTTGGATTCGAATAAATTGACTGGGTCGAGCTTCTTGGACTGGCTTAGAAGCTTGAGAATTGTTCTCAAGGTTGAAAAGCTTGCAAATGTCCTCGAAGCGCCTCTTCCCGCCCGTCCTAGTGACGATGCAACTCTGGACCAATTGTTGGCCTATCAGAAACATGTGAGTGATTCTGAACAAATGAGTTGCATCATGTTAGCCGCGATGGAACCCAAGCTACGAAAGCGCATGAGCATATGGATGCTCATATCGTAGTCCTTCATCTTTGTGAGTTGGTTGATGAGCAAGTGAGATTCAAAGGTTCAAGTCTCAAAGCTCCTCTTCACCTCTGAGATGCTAGAAGGTTCATCTGTGGTACTGCTCAACATGCTGAAGACTGTGGAGCCTTCTGAGAAGCATGAGTAGGGGACGGTGTTGTTAGTTGATTCCTCGAAGAAAGGTTCTAAGAGGGAGTCAAAGGAACAATAGAAGGGGAAGAAGAGAAGGGCTAAGAAGGTAGAACTAGCACAAAAGGAAACTTGCCATCATTATGGCAAGGAGAGCCATTTGCGAAGAAAGTGCAAGATTTATCTTGAGTCCGTGAAGAAGGATAAGGCATCGGATGCCCCATCTTCTTCAGAAATCTTCTTTATTGATTGTCATTCTATTTCCTCAGACACTTGGGTATTTGATACTGGGTGTGGCTCACATATATGTAATGACATACATGGGCTAAGGAATAGAAGAAGACTCGTCAAGGGGAGAGTCAAATTTACGTGTTGGGAATGGAGCAACGGTTGCTGCACTCACCATCGGAACGTATTTGTCGGAACTCCCTGTAGGACTTGTCTTAGAACTGGACAATTGCTTTTATGTTTCATCGTTGATAAAGAACATCATTTCTATTTCTTGTTTAAATAGAAATGGGTACTATTTGACTTTTAGTAATAATTGTTGTTACATAACTTTGAATGGAGTTCTTTAAGGGACTGGAACTTTAAGCAATGGTGTTTATACGTTGGACGTATCCAGTGATATTTTCAATATCGAAGCGAGCAACAAGCGTGCTCGAAAGGATAATCAAATAGACTCCTATATGTGGCATTGTCGTCTTGGCCATATAAGCAAGAAACGCATGTCCGAATTACACCGATGTGGAATTCTGGAATCGCTTGAATTGGATTCATACGATACATGCGAATCATGCTTAAAAGGCAAGATGACTAAGTTACCTTTACCGAAAAGGTGAACGAGTGGGAGAGTTACTAGGTCTAATACATACTGATGTATGTGGACCTATGTCAACTCAAGCTTTAGGAGGCTATAGCTACTTCATTACCTTCACCGATGATCACTCATGGTTTGGGTATGTGTTCTTGATGAAACACAAGTCTAAAGCCTTTGAAAGGTTCAAAGAATTCAGAAATGAAGTAGAGAAACAACATGACAAGAGTATTAAAATACTTCGATCGGATCGAGGTGGTGAATACTTAAGTCAAGAGTTTCTTGATTATCTAAGAGACAATGGTATATTGTCTCAATGGACTCTGCCATATACACCAAGGCATAATGGTGTATCTGAGAGGCGTAACCGGACCATGTTGGACATGGTCAGGTCAATGATGAATCATGCGACTCTTCCCAAGTCCTTTTGGGGCTATGCACTTCAGACAGCTGTTTACTTGTTAAACAGAATGCCTACCAAGGTAGTCTCAACTACTCCATATGAGATATGGAATGGTAAGAAACCTCATGTATCTTACTTGAAGATATGGGGTTGTCCTGCTTATGTGAAGCGGACTGTATCAGACAAATTGGATGCTAAGTCTGATAAATGTCTATTTGTTGGATACCCTAAGGAAACAAAGGATTACCAATTCTATCATCCTGTGGAACAAAAGGTGTTTATTTCAAGGCATGCTGTGTTTTTAGAGAAAGAGTTTCTCTTACAAGAAAACAGTGGGAGTGTCGTCGAGCTTGAGGAGGCTTGAGAGACTCAAATAGACATTAATGAGATACCTGGTGAAGCACAACAGGCGACAACTCATAGTGATGAGCAATCGGCTGGACCTATTGTAACACCACATCTTCGTAGATCTGGTAGAACATGCAATATTCCTGAGAGATATGGATTTCTCGTAAGTCAATCAAACGATGTGTTATTCATTGATGATGAGGAGCCTACCAGTTATGAAGAAGTGCTGACAAGTTCAGAAAGGGATAAGTGGCTTGGTGCCATGAAGTCGGAAATGGATTCCATGTATGAAAACCAAGTTTGGAACTTGGTTGACCCACCTGAAGGGATAAAGCCTATAGGGTGCAAGTGGGTTTTCAAGAAGAAAACCGACATGGATGGGAATGTGATTACCTATAAGGCTAGATTGGTGGCGAAAGGATATCGTCAAAAACAAGGTGTTGATTATGACGAAACCTATTCGCCTGTTTCTATGCTTAAATCCATTTGGATGCTCCTGGCCATAGCGGCTCATTATGATTATGAAATATGGCAGATGGATGTGAAAACAGCTTTCCTTAATGGAAACTTGCTCGAGGACGTGTATATGATACAGCCTGAGGGTTTCACATCGGTTGATAAAACCAAGGTATGCAAGTTGCGACGATCCATTTATGGATTGAAGCAAGCATCCAGGAGCTGGAATATCCGTTTTGATGAGACAATCAAAAAGTTTGATTTCTCACAAAATCCGCATTTAACCTTGTGTGTACAAGAAGGTTAGTGGGAGTGCAATGTGTTCCTAGTATTGTATGTCGATGACATACTACTTATAGGAAACGATGTTTCAATCTTACAGTCAGTGAAGGTTTGGTTATCCAAGACATTCTCCATGAAAGACCTGTGAGAAGCAACCTACATCCTCGGGATTAAGATCTATAGAGATAGATCGAAACGGTTGCTTGGTCTTTCGCAGTCTACATATATAGACCGAGTGCTAAAGAGGTTTAGCATGTCGGAATCCAAGAAAGGTTTCCTACCCATCGGGCATGGGTACACCTTTCAAGTCTATGTGTCCGCACGTAAGACGAGAGGATTTGCATGAGTAAGATTCCTATGCATCCGCAATAGGATCTATCATGTATGCTATGTTATGTACGAGGCCCGATGTATCGTATGCTCGAGTGTCACGGCAGATACCAATCCGATCCAGAATGGATCATTGGTATAAGACGATCCTTAAGTACTTGAGAAGAACTAAGGATGTGTTCCTAATATATGGAGAAGGGACATGGTGATACGTGGGTATACGGATGCTTCGCATGCAAGGATGATTCCGTGTCTCACCGATACGTGTTCACCTTGAATGGGGCGCAGTGAGTTGGAAAAGTTCCAAACAAGAGATCAGAGCGGATTCTACCATCGAGGCAGAATACATTGCGAGAAGGAAGCGGTTTGATCAAAAAGTTTGTTCATGAACTTGGTGTGATTCCGCCATTGTTAAAGCAATACCGGGTCATCGCGATAACAATGGAGCAATTGCAAAGCGAAAAGAGCCAAGGTCTCATGCTGATCCAAACATGTGCTTCGCGCTATCATCTTATCGAGAGATCATCGAGGAACGAAATACAAATCGAGAAAATTCACCGAAAGGAACTTAGCGGATCCTTGACTAAGGCATTACCTCAAAATAAGTTTGAGGGTCATGTTCGAGCTTATGGTATTGGATACCGTAGCGATTGGCATTAGGCCAAGTGGGAGTCTGTTAGTAATATATGAGAGATGTCCTAAGGCAATCGCCTTATGTATGAACCATTTATATGATAAATGAAGATTCACTATTTGAGTATACATGTTTTATGTATTTGATTGGATCTTAAACTCATTTATGAATGTCCACGATACGATTCACAAGATGAGAGAATTTGTGATTGGATCACAACTAGTGAGTATCTCTACATGTGTAATTGTGATGTATAATTATCCCTAGTCGATGAATTGATGGATTTGGACACCATCAATTACCGAGACTAGCACGAGGTATACTCCTTGGTGTATCCAAGCAAATGATTCTCACCGGTTGGAGACATAGTGATGTCCGAGTTAATCGTGGATGCTAGTTATGGTAACTAGTTCATTGAGTGACCACCGTAGTAAGACTTCATATGGTTCTCTGCATATATAGATATATCAATGAAGTTCTTACTGTGGCTTAAGTGCGATGTTCCTTTGACTTGCGGTATTCAAGCCATCTCGATCATGGAGACTTATGCTTTGACATCTTAAGCAAACATCTCTAAGGAGATGTGGACCCGGGATGATTGGGTATAAGTCGAAGTGATCGAAGGTGTTTGAATAGCCTATAAAGGATTCACCACTCCTTGCGAGGAGATGTATACCCATGGCCTCTCGTCGGATTGTTACTAAAGTCTTTGGCCACAGCATTACATGTTTAGAGTAAGGTACTCTTCGATACATGTGGAGTAACTAGAATCCGTAGGACGAGGAAATGATACTTGGGCTAGGTGTGACGTAGTCAGCCTAGTGGGGACTGCCACAATAGACCATGTCCTGAACCAAGTGGGTATAAGATGAGTGAAGGGAATGGGGCACGATTCATTCGAGCTACTGAAGGGTTTCAGAAATAGTTCTGGATCAACCGTTGATCTTTTCGCTAATTGGGGATCATGATGTACTACTAGGTGCCACTCATGATCGTTCTATAATTAATGGTTAATTATAGACGGCCAACATAAACCGAGAACCTATTTGGTCACACGCACAACGAGCGTAATCCAAAGGATTTAAAACGAGCTTGAGAATGAGATTCTCAGACCGAGAGAAACTAAGTTTGGTTGGACCAAACATAAAGCGAGCATGAAATCGTTTCAGTCGCAATGGAAGCGTGGATGGGCCGAGTCTTATGAAGACGTAATGGATGAACCAAAATGGTTTGGTTCTAATCCAATGGATGAGAATAAACCAAAGGGTTTGGTTTATTTTAAACGAATGAACCAAAAGTTGGTTCGGTTCATTTTAACTTAAAATAAACCATCATGGTTTGGTTTATTTTAACTTATCTTAATGGAGCGGGTTAATAGCGAAGTCATCCCGAGGAACTCGGCGTGGATACGGATAGAGACGATTCTTACGAGGATCGTTCCGGTTGATGTCGTTCCCGCTACACGTCATACGAAAGGTATAACGTAGATAAATTTCCTTTTATTGCAAATTTAAATTTACGGTTATGTCTACACTTGTTGTAATATGCATGCGTGTGTTGTGTGTGTTGTAATAAATAGGAGTATTTATTATTTTTATTGCTTCCGTTGTGTTCATGTTTGCGAAACATGATCGAACACACACACGCCGCGGTGCCGGAAACCCAACAGTGGTATCAGAGCCCAGGTTGTGTTTCGACATAATCGTAAAAATGGTTTTGCGATAGTCATAATGTATTTCTGGAAATTTTCTAATTTTGGAATTTTAGAAGTATTTATGGAAATTTTTTAATTTTGGAAAGTCTAGAAGTATTTATGGAAATCTTCCACTTTTGGAAAGTTGGAAGTATTTATGGAAATTGATATTTTTCATAAATAATATATTTGATTAGATTCTGGAAATTTGTTTCCTAATTTAATCATGATTTGATTTGGGAAATCAAATCTTTAAATATTTTTTTTCCATAAGTAGTTTTAATGATTTAGGAAATTGGTTTCCTAAATAGATTTTCCTTAATCAAATAATTCCATGAATAAAATATGTGATTAGATTTGGAAATTTGTTTCCTAATTTAATTATGATTTGATTTGGAGAATCAAATCTTAAACATATTTTATTTCCATAATAGTTATGACATATAAGGAAATTATATACATGACATAATTGTATGTCATGTAATTGCATTAGATGCATAACATTATGCCATGCGTGTCGTGACATGTAGATGTATGCCATGTATGCCATGCCATGTAGATAATAGTTATTTGCATGCAAAGAGGATGAGACATAAAAACCCTTAAACAATATTAAAGCCTACACCTTCCATTAATATGGTTAGAACCAGAGTTCCGTTTCTTGTTTGGGTTGTTGGACTCTCTCCAAGCCCGGCTCGAACCCGAATATGTTCAAACCATAGAATAGTTTAATACTAATATGGTAAGAGTTAGAGGTCAATCGTTAGCTTTGGTTGTTGGTCTCTCTCCAAGCAATATCTACCAATTTATATATCAACAATAAATAGGCACATATAATAGTGATATCAATCAATAACTACATGCTAATGATGAGCAAACAACCTAGAATCCAAGGGTTCAGCAAATATAGTATCAAAGCAATTCCAGCAATAACGTAAAGGGTAACTACAATATAACATAAGTAAACCACATAACCAATATAACCATGCACTAAATTCTAAAGAGATCACAGAACCACCCACCTGATCTGTAGAACGTGTTGGTTGTCTTCACGTCCGACAATTTAACTCAAATCAGAATCCCCATGATCATCCATCTCCAAATCTTGAATCTCCAATCCACTATACATAGTAAGATCTACATGAGTATTACCCCAAATTCAATGTGTAAAGATATGCAAGTTGGCCCCTTTTAGTGCAAGGTATTCAGGGGCTCGCCCACAAGGTATTACAAGGGCATCATAACTTGATGCATCCAAGCCTTCAAAAGATGCAGTAAGGGAAAAATCATGGTCGGGATTTTCAAGTTTGGTCACCCTCAAAGTCATGGATAGTAGTTAGACATTTTTCACCTACAGCTTTACCAGGATAGACAACATCAACATTACAACCAAGAGCTTGAAGTACTTATTATTGAACCTCCTAATGTTTAGACGAAAATACAGATAAACTCAAGGTGGCAGTCTTTCTCGAGTTCGGAGTCATCATGTCGGCCTTCGCCTCGATGATCCGAGGCATGACATCAATCTCACCATCTTAGATGAGGGGGAGGCCACTGAAGCTCCGGTGGTGATTAGTGTGCATATCGGACTCGGTTCTGAAGCGGCAGGGTTTGCGACAGGTGGTGCAGACAAGATTGAGAATGACTTTCGTAGATTCAGAGAAGTTGGAGTGTTTCATGAGCTTTGCATGCTCCTGCGCCTCCTGCACACTCTTAAGGAGGGCACCGCGATTGTGGCAAACAGAGAGAATCGAACCATGACGAGGGGATCCCTTCTGGCAGCGGCGGGCGGTGCACACGCAATGCGTGAGCAGCGGTGACACGAGGAAGATAAACAGGGAGAGCAAGCAGCAGAGAGATGGCGGCTTGCGACGGCGAGGAGAGGGGCGTTGACTGGTCAGAAGGCGACCACGTGTGTGCGACGGTGGCAAAGCGGGAGCAGCGACGATGGCCTGGGTGAGGGCACGGTGAACCGGCTCAAGCGGCGGCTGTTGGTTTCGAGCGCACGGTGTGTGCGTGTGGGAGGACGATTGATGGTCACGTAGTGCGGCCCTATGTTCCACGATTAAAGGAGGGGACGACGGTGGTGACGGGAGAAAAGAAAGAACGTGATCCCGTCATTAAGCTAAACCTAGATTTATAGATAAACCTAAGTTCTATTGAATTAATCAACCCTTGATTAATTCACTTAGCCAAGCCCTAAAACTTATCCCGAAAATTTCTTATAAATATTTAATAACTAAATTCCATTTTAATAAATAAATTTATTTTATTTATTTCATCTTAAATTATATTATTATATTTTTAATTTTTAATTAAATTTTTTCGGATATATTACATTCTCCCCCACTAATAAAAAATTTGGTCCCCAAATTTCCTATTTAATATATCCTAATAAAAATATCCCATCTGCATGTTGTTCTTCTACTCTAAGTAGTTTCTTCATCAGAATCTAGTTAGCATCCAATCTCTATCCAACAGATGAACTTGTTTCATCTCAACATTCTTTGCACCTAGAATATAATCTAGAACTTCAACTATATTCTTCACAACATAAATAAATTGAGTACATGCTCTCGTATTAACAAAATATGGAAGTCAATATATACTTCTATGGTTAGATAACCCTAAGTATTTTATCTTAGCATTTCAATTGTCAGATCGTAAGCTTCTCTGTGGGTTATGAGTCCACCTTGATTCCGTTGTCCATCTCTAATTCTATCCCAATCGGTTATTGGTCTCCTTATCTTCGGTAAGTGTGAGATTCAATGCCTTTGTACTGAGTTTTTGTATGTTGAGTCTCATACTCTACGTTACTGATAGTTTAATCTCAAGTCAAAGTATGACTATCAAAATCCAATGGTTACTCCTTTACTTCGTAATGAGACATTAAAGTCTTCCTTAATAGTGTTATTATCACTAATCTACAAGGTCGAGGTATCAAAATTCTACTAATTTTTCCTAAGAATTATTGAAATATAAAGGAATGTGAACTATCAGTATATCGACTAGAATAAGATAAACTAACACGATACCTTGTATACCAAACCCATCGGCTCGCTGAGTCATCTTGATCGGTATG
This sequence comes from Wurfbainia villosa, assembly GCA_025175895.1. NCBI lineage: Eukaryota > Viridiplantae > Streptophyta > Magnoliopsida > Zingiberales > Zingiberaceae > Wurfbainia > Wurfbainia villosa. The sequence goes on along the minus strand of CM045991.1, from coordinate 10,354,372 downwards.
ACTCGACCTAGTGCCTCTCAATAGGTATCAATGGAGGATTTGGACATCCTAGTCCGAATGTAGGCTGCAATACCATAGACAACTTGGAGCATATGATCATAGTCCTGAGCTCCTTAATGGGGTAAAATTCTACAAATCGATTAAATTTCTCCAATGTAATTCATGATGCTCCGATCGCCTTGCTTACGATTCGAAAACTCCCGACGACAACTTATACGAAAGGAGACAGAGAAATATTGTCTCTCCAAGGCCTCTCGAAATAGTCTCCAAGTGATACTCTGCTCCCTGAAATCATCTGCTGCATTTTCCACCATGTGATGATCTGTCCTCGTAAGAGATACACCACAAGCTTCCTCTTCCTTGCATCCATGCAAGTTATGTATCCAAATGAGTATTCTAGATTGTCCATCCATGCATGAGCAATCCATGGACCGGTATCCCCCTAAACTAAGGTAAAATGTCCTTCGTCGTTTTGGCCAATGTAGGTATACACGCTTTATCTATGACTAAATAACTAGTGGTAGGGATTGATACTCTCTAAGGGGTTACTCCTTGACCCCCAAATAGGTAGCTAGCAGGCCTAACCCTAGCTTCCTAATTCGACATCAATCGACACCTCTAAAGAGTCTACATTTTCAACCTCGAGAGTAGGTCCTGCTGTTGGGTTTCCGGCACCGCGGCGTGTGTGTGTTCGATCATGTTTCGCAAACATGAGCACAGCGGAAGCAATTAAAAATAATAAATCTATATTTATTACAGCACACACAACACACGCATGCATATTACAACAAGTGTAGACATAACCGTAAATTAAAATTTGCAATAAAAGAAATTTATCTACGTTATACCTTTCGTATGACGTGTAGCGGGAACGGCATCAACCGGAACGATCCTCGTAAGAATCGTCTCTATCCGTATCCACGCTGAGCTCCTCAGGATGACTTCGCTAAGTCACGAGCTTCGTCTTCGTACGGGTTACTAGCCTCGTGTTGAAGACGACGTGATCGAGAGATGATCACGATCCGAATCCAAATTCGGATCCTAAAATGAGTTCTCAAAACTCGCTTCTCCGGAGAGGTATTCACAACCGCTTGACGAATCCTTCATCCTCCACTCAGAGGATTACCGGAGATCAAATCCCCGTAGTTAGCCGCTGTCGAGCACTAATCGCCGCCCAAACGACGCCCGACAACAAGAAACAAGCTGTCCAGAAAAACTGGACAGCTTGGTGGAGGAATAGAGGCCGCCAAAGGAGATGTGGAGCTCACCTTATCACCTAACCCACAAGAGATCACCGGAGGGTCGCCGAGCATCGCCGCTGAAGCTTGATGCCGGGCGGCAAGGAGGTGGCAGCAGCTCCATGAAGTTGGCGGCAACACCATGTTGGGCGGCAACAACAAAAGGAGGCTAGGTTGGGCGGCCAAAACATTCATTAGCTTTAGGGTTAGGTTTAAGCCCTATTTTATAGAGAACTAATTCTCTTAATGGTTAATGGATCATATCCATAAAGCCCTAACCCGCCTCCATTAAGATAAGTTAAAATAAACCAAACCATGATGGTTTATTTTAAGTTAAAACGAACCGAACCAACTTTGGTTCATTCGCTTAAAATAAACCAAACCCTTTGGTTTATTCTCATCCATTGGATTAGAACCAAACCATTTTGGTCCATCCATTATGTCTTCATAAGACACGCCCATCCACGCTTCCATTGCGACTGAAACAATTTCATGCTCGCTTTATGTTTGGTCCAACCAAACATAGTTTCTCTCGGTCTGAGAATCCCAGTCTCAAGCTCGTTTTAAATCCTTTGGATTACACTCGTTGTGCGTGTGACCAAATAGGTTCTCGGTTTATGCTGGTCGTCTATAATTAACCATTAATTATAGAACGATCATGAGCGACACCTAGTAGTACATCATGATCCCCAATTAACCGAAAAGATCAACGGTTGATCCAGAACTATTTCTGAAACCCTTCAGCAGCTCGAATGAATCGTGCCCCATTCCCTTCACTCATCTTATACCCACTTGGTTCAGACATGGTCTATTGTGTCACCCCACTAGGTGACTCACGCCACACCTAGCCCAAGTATCATTTCCTCGTCCTACAGATTCTAGTTACTCCACATGTATCGAAGAGTACCTTACTCTAAACATGTAATGCTTTGGCCAAAGACTTTAGTAACAATCCGACGAGAGGCCATGGGTATACATCTCCTCGCAAGGAGTGGTGAATCCTTTATAGACTATTCAAACACCTTCGATCACTTCGACTTATACCCAATCATCCCGGGTCCACATCTCCTCAGAGATGTTTGCTTAAGATGTCAAAGCATAAGTCTCCATGATCAAGATGACTTGAATACCGCAAGTCAAAGGAACATCGCACTTAAGCTACAGTAAGAACTTCATTGACATATCTATATATATGCAGAGAACCATATGAAGTCTTACGGCTGGTCACTCCAATGAACTAGTTACCATAACTAGCATCCACGATTAACTCCGGACATCACTATGTCTCCAGCCAGTGAGAATCAGCTGCTTGGATACACCAAGGAGTATACCTCGTGCTAGTCTCGACAGAATTGATGGTGTCCAAATCCATCAATTCATCGACTAGGGATAATTCCGATACATCACAATTACACATGTAGAGATACTTACTAGTTGTGATCCAATCACAAATTCTCTCATGCTGTGAATCGTATCGTGGACATTCAGTAAATGAGTTTAAGATCCAATCAAATACATAAAACATGTATACTCAAATAGTGAATCTTCATTTATCATATAAATGGTTCATACATAAGGCGATTGCCTTAGGACATCTCTCATATATTACTAACAGACTCCCACTTGGCCTAATGCTAATCGCTACGGTATCCAATACCATAAGCTCGAACATGACCCTCAAACTTATTTTGAGGTAATGCCTTAGTCAAGGGATCCGCTAAGTTCCTTTCAGTGGGAATTTTCTCGATTTGTATTTCGTTCCTACTGATGATCTCTCTGATAAGATGATAGCGGCGAAGCACATGTTTGGATCATTGATGAGACCACATCAAGTTCATAGATGAACTACTTGATCCAAATCGCTTCCTTTGCTGCTTCCAAAGCTGCAACGTATTCTTCCTTAGTGGCAGAATCCGCTATAGTGTCAAGCTTGGAACCTTTCCAACTTATTGCGCCTCCATTCTAGGTGAATACATACCCAGACTAAGACATGGAATCATCCTTGTTTGTCTGGATCTGGCATCCGTATACCCACGTATCACCATGTACCCTTCTCCATATATTAGGAACACATCGTTAGTTCTTCTCAAGTACTTAAGGATCGTCTTAACAGCCGCCCAATGATCCATTCCTGAATCGGACTGGTATCTGCTCGTGACACTCAGAGCATACGATACATCGGGCCTCGTACATAACATAGCATACATGATAGATCCTATTGCGGATGCATAGGGAATCTTACTCATGCAAATCCTCTCGTCTTCTGTACGCGGACACATAGACTTCGAAAGGTGTACCCCATGCCTGATGGGAAGGAAACCTTTCTTGGATTCCAACATACTAAACCTCTTTAGCACTCGGTCTATATATGTAGACTGCGAAAGACCAAGCAACCGTTTCGATCTATCTCTATAGATCTTAATCCCGAGGATGTAGGTTGCTTCTCCCAGGTCTTTCATGGAGAATGTCTTGGATAACCAAACCTTCACTGACTGTAAGATTGAAACATCGTTTCCTATAAGTAGTATGTCATCGACATACAATACTAGAAATACGACTGCACTCCCACTAACCTTCTTGTACACACAAGGTTCGTCTGGATTTTGTGAGAAATCAAACTTTTTGATTGTCTCATCAAAACGGATATTCCAGCTCCTGGATACTTGCTTCAATCCATAAATGGATCGTCGCAATTTGCATACCTTGGTTTTATCAACCGATGTGAAACCCTCAGGCTGTATCATATACACGTCCTCGAGCAGGTTTCCATTAAGGAAAGCTGTTTTCACATCCATCTGCTGTTGGGATGTATACTGAAAGCCTAGCTCTTTTGTATGGACATCTTTATTTTGAAATAAGAATTACATGATCATTGTTTGCACGTTATATTTATATGTGTGCATATTGTCTAATATTTTACATTGTAGATAACATGGTGCCTGGGTGCGGCACAGAAGATCATGTTATCAGTCCCTTGTAGAATATAAGTAGAGGCTCACAACCAAGATGGTTTTGGACAAACCATTGGCATGGTTGTAGTGTAGCTTGGTATTGTTTTATCTTGAACATAGAGTTACACTAGTACACCTCGGTGTATTGAGCAGGACCGACATAGAGGTGATTCAATTTATTGCTGACTACATAATTGAATCGGACCTCGGATATTATGTTGTACATGCTCTTAATCCCGATATAATAACGGGCACATGTACTTAGTATTTATTTCTTTGATTTACCAGAGGGTGAGATTTCTATGGATTAAATTAATATGCCCGGTAAGTTGGGAAGTGATATTATTTACATGGTGTGCCGTTGATTATAGGAGGAATCCGTGTCCTATATATTAGGTTGATGATGTCCCCTTGAGGAGCTCATAAGGTTCATCATGTAAACCCTGCAGGTTGACTTAGTCAACATGATGATAAGGTTGAGTGGTACTACTCGAGGAGTTAGATGTTAATTAATTGATGGTCAGTAAATCAATTAATTGACGGACATTCAATATCTTAAACACGGGGAGATGGATGTACAAATAATATATGGAGCCCATATTAATTTATGGGGGTTGGTGAGGTAGTTCGATGATGATCCTCTAGTGGAATGGAACATCATTGATGGATCAAGTTTGTGTGGTTCCGATCCATCGGGTGGCCAAGACCCAACTCCTCCTCATGGTCCCTATCGTAGCCTTATATAAACCTCATGAAGTCTAGATCAAATGATGGAAAACAAATCCCTAGAACCGACGGTTGAGATTAGATCTCTAGATCCGACGGTTGGGATTAAATTCCTAGAACCGACGGTTGAGATTAAATCTCTAGATCCGACGGTTGGGATTAAATTCCTAGAACCGACGGTTGAGATTAAATCTCTAGATCCGACGGTTGGGATTATTTCCTAGAACCGACGGTTGAGATTAAATCTCTAAATCCGACGGTTGAGATTAAAACCCTAGAACCGACGGTGGAGATTAAACCAAGGCCTAAACCTAACTCTATATAAAAGGGAGAGGAAAGGTTGGATAAGGTGCAAGAAAATTGGGAATTAGTTCCTATATTTTTGGCTACCTTATCAATAACCAATTTTCTCCTAAGTTCTATATAAGGGAGCATGCGTTCGGCGGCAACTAAGTTTTTGGATGGTTCATGATGGATGCTAAGGAAATTAGGGTTTTGCCTAGCATTACTTGGGCGGCAAGCAACCTCAAGGAGGAAACCCTAATTAGGGTTTTGGTTCCTTAGGTTGGGCGGCCAAGGTGGTGGAGCTAGAGGGGGCGGCAACCTATGGATGAGCTTGTCTTCTTCCTTGGAGGTGGCTAGCTCCTAGATCTCTCCTCTCCGCCATGCTTAGGCGGCAAGAAACCTATGGAGGAAACCCTAATTAGATTAGGGTTTGGCTCTTTGGATTAGGCGGCTAGGTTTGGAAGTTATGGTTGGGCGGCAACTATAGGGGAAGGGCTCATCTTCTTCCTTCTAAGGGTTGGCCGGCCACTACCTTCTCTTCCTCTACCTTGGGCGGCAAGAAATCCAAAGGAAGCTTGGTTGGGCGGCTAGGGTTTGGAAGGTAAGGTAGGTGGCAACTATAGGGGAAGTGTTCTTCTTCTTCCTAGGGTGTTGGCCGGTTCCTATCCTTTTTCCTATACCTTTGGTGGTGCCCAACCTATTCCTCTTTTCCCTTTGTTTTCCTCTTGGCCGGCGGCACTAGGAGCTAGGGTTTGTCCCTACTTCGGTTGCTTGGTTGTTTCCATTATGTTCTCTCTATTCTTGGGGCCGGCGGCATCAATCCTTTGTGGATTGGCGGTTGGCTCAAGCAAGAAGGGAAAGAGAGTTCTTCATTCTTTGGATTGAAGAAGATCTAAGAAGCTTCAACTTGTGGAGGATCTTCGCCCACACGAAGTCTACAAGGAGGTTAGGACATACGATAGAAGATCAAGAGGTATAAAAGTTTTATAACTTTTATTTATGATCTTTGCATGTTTCTATTCTTAATTGATATGCTAGCTTAAGTTCTTTAGGTTAGTATATGTTGATTATACTAGTTTGCATTTGCATGTATTTGTATAATCATGGACCCCGAATAAGAAACACAAAAACCGGCGATCCGTCCGTCGTCTCTTCCGCGGCTAACCGACTAGAAGAGTTGTGTTGCTTGAACAACTAGTTTGTCGTTAGCATGACGACATTTAATTGGTTGTGCTTAGGAAACTCATCCCATCCGGATTAGTTTTCATTAGTGAAAATTTTAATCCGGGACATGGGAGCCTATGAGCATTCCGAGAAATAGCACGCTACAACAAATGCTATCAGAGCCACGGTTTTCGGTTTTGTGTGTTTTGGATTCGGTTACTTTCATGCACTTATCATATATTGTGTATGCCGGATAATAGTAGGATGTGCGTAGGCTAACTTTTTGGTTGCAGGCATAAGATCCAACTATTATGGCTATATATGTGAGTATGTGATTGCATGTGTGTGTGATTGTATATTAATTGAGTCCTTGGGGTTGACGAGGCTAGATTAGTATTTAATTTTTGTAATTAAATACGGCATTGTTTAGCTGCTCATTTTAGTTTACTTTCGATCTAGATTATTTGTACACTCCTTCGTGGAGTATAGGATCGATGGATGTAAATTAAAATGTTTTATCTCGGCTCGGAACTCTTTGGTGACTTGCGCACGGGAAAAGATGGAGCGGACGAGGTGGCGACACGACGGAACGCATATTGGAGAACAATGCCATAATAGTTGGAAAAATTCTGTTTTTTCCATATTTATTGCTGATTTGTTTTATATGCATGTTGTGTGTGCTTGAAAATTCCTCATTTGCAATTTACTAAGTGGGAGAGGGATATTTTAATTAATTCCCGCGGCCTCCATTACAATTTGACGTGTGATGCAACAAACTTGTGTGTCGGCTCTGAGTGCCTTCCTCCCTGCGGATGAGTTTGTTTGCGGATCACTAGGTCAAATAATGGTTATAGGAAATTATCTAGGAGCGTGTGTACTTCCACAGCGGTAAGGCACATAATCCGAAATAATTCCCTTAGTATCGTGTAATGGTGCACACTTAGATGCAAATAAAAAGTATCCTCCCCATCGGAGTCACTGCTTTTATTTGTAGGGCCAAAGAGGAACCAACTATTAATTTTATTTGTCAAAAAGTAAGGTTGACAAGATAATAAAATTAATGGGTAAAACCTCCTCTTACAAATGTAGAATTCGTATACGTCCACACTGCGTGGCATGCGATATTCTCGGTGTTTTGAGGTGTTGGTTGATTTCAAAATTTTATTGTTTGAGGAATCAATAATTTTTTGAAATCTAAAGTAATGATCTATGTGATTCTTAGGATTTTCAAAATTGACTTTCAATCCACTTATTTTGATACTAAAGGAAATAAACTTATTGTACCCAAATTATATTGATTGGAAATGAATCCAAATATTGTCTTATCTGCTAGTATGCAATCTTCAAAGAGTGTCCTCAAGCCATCATTGCTCAAAAGGGTTTCTACTTCTAAGCCGAAAGGCATGAAGAAGGAGAAACAAGGTGGAGCAAATATGGTGGGAGGATCTCAGGGAGGAGTGAAGAAGCCGAAAGGCAAGTACTTCACTTACAAGCAGGATGGACATTGGAAGGAGGACTGTCCCAATCCAAAACAGATCAAAAGTATATCTTTTGGTCTAGTCGTTGTAACATGGTTAGCGGTGTTATCTACCGGTACCTGGTGTGTAGATACGAGAGCCACTAATCATGTCTGCAATACTTTGCAGGGGTTCCAGGAAACCCGACAACTAGCTAAAGGGGATATTACCATTTACTTGGGCAATGCCATGAAGATGGCAGCTATTGCAGTGGGAGATGTTTTATTTATTTTTTGAGAAAAATAAAGTTTTCTGGTTCTTAAGAATTTCCTTTATGTACCCTTATTTAGAAAGAATTGATTTCGGTTTCTAAATAGTTTTTGGATGGATAATCTATTTCTTTTCATGACAGATTTGTTATAAAAGGAATAGGGAAATTATCTATTCAGGTACATAGATAGGAAATTTATAACTTGAACCACAAGCTCCCACGATGCAAATAGAAGTTAATAACTCATCTTCTAATTCCAATAAGAGAAAAGAACCTTCGAAGATGAACCAAACATATCTTTGGCTTCTTAGGCTTGGTCACATTAACCTAAGCAGAATTCAAAGGTTGATAGCTGATGGACCTTTGGGTTCATTAGTGGTGGAGGATCTCCCAACCTACGAATCTTGCTTGGAGGGTAAGATGACCAAGAGGCCTTTTTAAGGCCAAGGGGTATAGAGCCAATGATTTGTTAGAAATGGTTCATTCTGATTTGTGAGGTCCTATGACTATCTAGGCAAGAGGTAATCTTGAATATTTCGTCTCTTTCATAGACGATTATTCAAGATATGGATGACACTACGATCTGATTGTGGTGGTGACAACCTCTTGGGAGAGTTTAGGAACTACTTATCAGAGGTTGGGATTCGCACACCCTTGAGCGGTGTAGTAGAGAGCGAAGGAATATGACTCTTATGGAGATGGTTAGATCGATGATGAGTTATTCTGACTTGTTTTATAGTCCTAGAGATCAGAGGGTAATCGTTAACACGAATGCCAGATTTCTAGAGGAAGACTATGTGATAAGCCACAAGCCCAAGGGTAAAATTGTTCGAGGAGTTAAAAGGGAAGTCACTTTAGTACCACGGTACAAGAGGACATACCACATGTCATCGCACCAGCGTGTCACAGAGGATACATAGAAGATACTCCGTCGTAGTGGGAGGGTTGTTAGACAACCTCTTAGATTCATGTTTTGGACAAATCTTCCGATTTGGTCCCTAGCAAACATGAACCCGATCCTAGACATACTGACGAGGCAATCCAAGATATAAATACAGATCTTTGCAAAGTGCAATGAATAATGAGATTGAATCTATGGATTCAAGTCGTCCGGGAGCTCATGCATAGCAACTCATATGGATTACGACGTGATGACGGATGGATGTCAAGACAAAGATTCCTTAGTGGAAGTCTTGAGGAATCCATCTACATGAAGCGAGGGATTCATTGCTAAGGGCAAAGAGCGTATTGTATATAAGCTTAATCGGTCCGTTAATGGATCAAGCAAGCTTTGAAGTCTTGGGACATCCGCTGAGGAGGTAAATCCACTTATGGATTTATTCAAAGTTCGGATGAGTCTTGTGTATATCAGAGATGTGACGGAAACGTAGTGGTATTTTTGTACTATACGTAGATGACATTTTGGTGGTTGGCGACAACATCGAAGTGTTATCAGACGTAAGGGTATGGTCGTCCAAACAGTATGATATGAAGGACTTGGGAGAAGTGGGTCACAACCTTGGGATCAAGGTTGTTGTGCTTATCCCAAGCTTCATACATAGACATGGTTTTGGATCGTTTTAGCATGCAATACTCCAAGAAGGGTTTTCTACCTTTCAGGTATGGAGTTCCTTTATCAAAGGAGATGTATCCTAGATCATCTGAGGAGATAGAGGAGATGAAGGCGGTCCCTTATGCTTCGGCAGTAGGAAGCCTCATGTATGCGATGCTCTGTACGAGACCAGATATCTGCTTTGCCGTGGGCATGGTCAGCAGATATCAAAGTAATCCAGGACAGGGATATTGGACTGCGGTAAAGCATATATTGTAGTGCCTGAGAAGGACTAGGGATTATATGCTAGTTTAAGGGCGGACCAATTACTCCCGTGGGTTACACGATTCTCGATTTCCAACGATAGGGATAAGAAGTCTACCTCAGGGTTTGTGTTTACTTTGGGAGGTGGAGCCATAGTATGGAAGAGTGTCTAGCAGAAATGCGTGGTGGACTCTACCATGGAAGCTGACTGTATGGCAGCCTCTAAGGCGGCCAAAGAAGCTGGGTGGCTCAGGAATTTCCTAATGGACTTGGATGTGATTCCTGGTTTGCCCAGAACTATCACAATTTATTGTGATAATAATGGTGATTGCAAACTCAAGGAACCGCGAGCCCATAAGGTTAGTAAACACATAGAGTGCAAGTACCACGATGAGAGAAATCGTTAAGAGGTAGAAGTTGTTGTCGCCAAGATTACATCAGGATGACACTGGTAGACCCTTTCACTAAGGCCCTTGAGAGCTTTGATAGGCATGTGGAGGGAAGGGGAATCGATGTATGGCGAAGAGGACAAAGATAGTCTTTTAGTATAAGTGGGAGATTGTTGGGATGTATACTGAAAGCCTAGCTCTTTTGTATGGACATCTTTATTTTGAAATAAGAATCACATGATCATTATTTTCACGTTATATTTATATGTGTGCATATTGTCTAATATTTTACATTGTAGATAACATGGTGCCTGGGTGCGGCACAGAAGATCATGTTATCAGTCCCTTGTAGAATATAAGTAGAGGCTCACAACCAAGATGGTTTTGGACAAACCATTGGCATGGTTGTAGTGTAGCTTGGTATTGTATTATCTTGAACATAGAGTTACACTAGTACACTTAGGTGTATTGAGCAGGACCGACATAGAGGTGATTCAATTTATTGCTGACTACATAATTGAATCGGACCTCGGATATTATGCTGTACATGCTCTTAATCCCGATATAATAACGGGCAAATGTACTTAATATTTATTTCTTTGATTTACCAGAGGGTGAGATTTCTATGGATTAAATCAATATGCCCGGTAAGTTGGGAAATGATATTATTTACATGGTGTGCCGTTGATTATAGGAGGAATCTGTATCCTATATATTAGGTTGATGATGTCCCTTGAGGAGCTCATAAGGTTCATCATGTAAACCTGCAGTTGACTTAGTCAACATGATGATAAGGTTGAGTGGTACTACTCGAGGAGTTAGATGTTAATTAATTGATGGTCAAGAAATCAATTAATCGATGGACATTCAATATCTTAAACACGGGAGATGGATGTACAAATAATATATGGAGCCCATATTAATTTATGGGGTTGGTGAGGTAGTTCGATGATGATCCTCTAGTGGAATGGAACATCATTGATGGATCAAGTTTGTGTGGTTCGATCCATCGGGTGGCCAAGACCCAACTCCTCCTCATGGTCCCTATCGTAGCCTTATATAAACCTCATGAAGTCTAGATCAAATGATGGAAAACAAATCTCTAGATCCGACGGTTGGGATTAAATTCCTAGAACCGACGGTTGAGATTAAATCTCTAGATCCGACGGTTGGGATTAAATTCCTAGAACCGACGGTTGAGATTAAATCTCTAGATCCGACGGTTGGGATTAAATTCCTAGAACCGACGGTTGAGATTAAATCTCTAGATCCGACGGTTGGGATTATTTCCTAGAACCGACGGTTGAGATTAAATCTCTAAATCCGACGGTTGAGATTAAAACCCTAGAACCGACGGTGGAGATTAAACCAAGGCCTAAACCTAACTCTATATAAAAGGGAGAGGAAAGGTTGGATAAGGTGGGCGGCAAGAAAATTGGGAATTAGTTCCTATATTTTTGGCTACCTCATCAATAACCAATTTTCTCCTAAGTTCTATATAAGGGAGCATGGGTTGGGCGGCAACTAAGTTTTTTGGATGGTTCATGATGGATGCTAAGGAAATTAGGGTTTTGCCTAGCATTACTAGATCTGCAAGCAACCTCAAGGAGGAAACCCTAATTAGGGTTTTGGTTCCTTAGGTTGGGCGGCCAAGGTGGTGGAGCTAGAGGGGGCGGCAACCTATGGATGAGCTTGTCTTCTTCCTTGGAGGTGGCTAGCTCCTAGATCTCTCCTCTCCACCATGCTTAGGCGGCAAGAAACCTATGGAGGAAACCCTAATTAGATTAGGGTTTGGCTCTTTGGATTAGGCGGCTAGGTTTGGAAGTTATGGTTGGGCGGCAACTATAGGGGAAGGGCTCATCTTCTTCCTTCTAAGGGTTGGCCGGCCACTACCTTCTCTTCCTCTACCTTGGGCGGCAAGAAATCCAAAGGAAGCTTGGTTGGGCGGCTAGGGTTTGGAAGGTAAGGTAGGTGGCAACTATAGGGGAAGTGTTCTTCTTCTTCCTAGGGTGTTGGCCGGTTCCTATCCTTTTTCCTATACCTTTGGTGGTGCCCAACCTATTCCTCTTTTCCCTTTGTTTTCCTCTTGGCCGGCGGCACTAGGAGCTAGGGTTTGTCCCTAGTTTGGTTGCTTGGTTGTTTCCATTATGTTCTCTCTATTCTTGGGGCCGGCGGCATCAATCCTTTGTGGATTGGCGGTTGGCTCAAGCAAGAAGGGAAAGAGAGTTCTTCATTCTTTGGATTGAAGAAGATCTAAGAAGCTTCAACTTGTGGAGGATCTTCGCCCACACGAAGTCTACAAGGAGGTTAGGACATACGATAGAAGATCAAGAGGTATAAAAGTTTTATAACTTTTATTTATGATCTTTGCATGTTTCTATTCTTAATTGATATGCTAGCTTAAGTTCTTTAGGTTAGTATATGTTGATTATACTAGTTTGCATTTGCATGTATTTGTATAATCATGGACCCCGAATAAGAAACACAAAAACCGGCGATTCGTCCGTCGTCTCTTCCGCGGCTAACCGACTAGAAGAGTTGTGTTGCTTGAACAACTAGTTTGTTCAAGCGATCGCTCGAGTCGTTAGCATGACGACGAATTGGTTGTGCTTAGGAAACTCATCCCATCCGGATTAGTTTTCATTAGTGAAAATTTTAATCCGGGACATGGGAGCCTATGAGCATTCCGAGAAATAGCACGGTTGCCAACATCTGCCATATCTCATAATCATAATGAGCCGCTATGGCCAGGAGCATCCGAATGGATTTAAGCATAGCTACAGGCGAATAGGTTTCGTCATAATCAACACCTTGTTTTTGACGATATCCTTTCGCCACCAATCTAGCCTTATAGGTAATCACATTACCATCCATGTCGGTTTTCTTCTTGAAAACCCACTTGCACCCTATAGGCTTTATCCCTTCAGGTGGGTCAACCAAGTTCCAAACTTCGTTTTTCATACATGGAATCCATTTCCGACTTCATGGCACCAAGCCACTTATCCCTTTCTGAACTTGTCAGTACTTCTTCATAACTGGTAGGCTTCTCATCATCAATGAGTAACACGTCGTTCGATTCACTTATGAGAAATCCATATCTCTCAGGAATATTGCGTGTTCTACCAGATCTACGAAGATGTGGTGTTAATAGGTAGGTCCGATTGCTCATCACTATGAGTTATCTACCGTGTGCTTCACCAGGTATCTCATCAATGTCTATTTGAGTCTCTCGAGCCTCCTCAAGCTCGACGACACTCCCACTGTTTTCTTGCAAGAGAAACTCTTTCTCTAAAAACACAGCATGCCTTGAAACAAACACCTTTTGTTCCACAGGATGATAGAATTGGTAACCCCTTGTTTCCTTAGGGTATCCAATAAATAGACATTTATCAGACTTAGCATCCAATTTGTCTGATATAGTCCGCTTCACATAAGTCAGACAACCCCATATCTTCAAGTAAGATACTTGAGGTTTCTTACTATTCCATATCTCATATGGAGTAGTTGAGACTACCTTGGTAGGCATTCTGTTTAACAAGTAAACAGCTGTCTGAAGTGCATAGCCCCAAAAGGACTTGGGAAGAGTTGCATGATTCATCATTGACCTGACCATGTCCAACAAGGTCCGGTTACGCCTCTCAGATACACCATTATGCTGTGTGTATAGGGCGGAGTCCATTGAGACAATATGCCATTGTCTCTTAGATAATCAAGAAACTCTTGACTTAAGTATTCACCACCTCGATCCGATCAAAGTATTTTAATACTCTTGTCATGTTGTTTCTCTACTTCATTTCTGAATTCTTTGAACCTTTCAAAGGCTTCAGACTTGTGTTTCATCAAGAACACATACCCAAACCGTGAGTGATCATCGGTGAAGGTAATGAAGTAGCTATAGCCTCCTAATGCTTGAGTTGACCTAGGTCCACATACATCAGTATGTATTAGACCTAGTAACTCTCCCACTCGTTCACCTTTTCCAGTAAAAGGTAACTTAGTCATCTTGCCTTTTAAGCAAGATTCGCATGTATCGTATGAATCCAATTCAAACGATTCCAGAATTCCACATCGGTGTAATTCGGACATGCGTTTCTTGCTTATATGGCCAAGACGACAATGCCACATATAGGAGTCTATTTGATTATCCTTTCGAGCACGCGTGTTGCTCGCTTCGATATTGAAAATGTCACTGGATACGTCCAACGTATAAACACCATTGCTTAAAGTTCCAGTCCCATAAAGAACTCCATTCAAAGTTATGTAACAACAATTGTTACTAAAAGTCAAATGGTACCCATTTCTATTTAAACAAGAAATAGAAATGATGTTCTTTATCAACGAAGGAACATAAAAGCAATTGTCCAGTTCTAAGACAAGTCCTACAGGGAGTTCCAACAAATACGTTCCGATGGTAAGTGCAGCAACCGTTGCTCCATTCCCAACACGTAAATTTGACTCTCCCCTTGACGAGTCTTCTTCTATTCCTTAGCCCATGTATGTCATTACATATATGCGAGCCACACCCAGTATCAAATACCCAAGTGTCTGAGGAAATAAAATGACAATCAATAAAGAAGATTTCTGAAGAAGATTGGGCATCCGATACCTTATCCTTCTTCACGGACTCAAGATAAATCTTGTACTTTCTTCGCAAATGGCTCTCCTTGCCATAATGATGGCAAGTTTCCTTTTGTGCTAGTTCTACCTTCTTAGCCCTTCTCTTCTTCCCCTTATGTTGTTCCTTTGACTCCCTCTTAGAACCTTTCTTCGAGGAATCAACTAACAAGCCCCCTACCATGCTTCTCGAAGGCTCCATAGTCTTCAAAGATGTTGAGCAAGACTACGATGAACCTTCTTACATCTCAGAGGTGAAGAGGAGCTTGAAGACTTCGAACCTTTCGAATCTCACTTGCTCATCAACCAACTCATAAAGATGAAGGACTACGATATGAGCATCCATATGCTCATGCTGTTTTCGTAGCTTGGGTTCCATCATGGCTAGCATGATGCAACTCATTTGTTCAGAATCACTCACATGTTTCTGATAGGCCAACAATTGGTCCAGAGTTGCATTGTCACTAGGATGGGCGGGAAGAGGCGCTTCGAGGACATACGCAAGCTTTTCCACCTTGAGAACAATTCTCAAGTTTCTAAGCTAGTCCAAGAAGTTCGGCCCAGTCAATTTATTTGAATCCAAAATGGAACGCAAATTCAAACACATCATGATCAATATATTAACTTAGAAATACAAAATGAGCATATATGAGAAAGATGATTTTAAAATGCATCAATATACATTTATAAATCCCATTCATTTTTCGAATTTCAAAAACCCCAAAATCACTTCGGGAGATCGTAGGTCCATCTCCGAATGGGCTGATATCCATCATAGTTATGAACAACCTTGGAGAGAGTCCAACAAGCCATTCATAACTACGACGGTAGGTATCATCTATACCGATTGCATATCACGTATATGCAACTATCACAATGTGCTATCAACTAATTGAATGTTCACACATACATCGGGTTGTTAACACATTAACAAGTATGCATCATATGCATAGCACCCAACTTCACCTCCCTTTACATCGACCTGGGAGAGAGTCCAACAAGCCGATGCTCCAGGTTAAAGCCAACCCATTAATCAAAACATAGTTTTAATATGGTTAGAGCGCATTCAACCAATTAGCCCAGCTTGGAGAGAGTCCAACAACCAAAGCTAACGATTGACCTCTGACTCTTACCATATTAGTATTAAACTATTCCATGGTTTGAACATATTTAGGTTCGAGCCGGGCTTGGAGAGAGTCCAACAACCCAAACAAGAAACAGAACTCTGGTTCTAACCATATTAATGGAAGGTGTAGGCTTTAATATTGATTAAGGGTTTTTATGTCTCATCCTCTTTGCATGCAAATAACTATTATCTACATGGCATGGCATACATGGCATACATCTACATGTCACGACACGCATGGCATAATGTTATGCATCTAATGCAATTACATGGCATACAATTATGTCATGTATATAATTTCCTTATATGTCATAATTATTTATGGAAATAAAATATGTTTAAGATTTGATTCTCCAAATCAAATCATAATTAAATTAGGAAACAAATTTCCAAATCTAATCACATATTTTATTCATAGAATTATTTGATTAAGGAAAATCTATTTAGGAAACCAATTTCCTAAATCATTAAAACTACTTATGGAAATAAAATATTTTAAGATTTGATTTCCCAAATCAAATCATGATTAAATTAGGAAACAAATTTTCAGAATCTAATCAAATATTTTATTTATGGAAAATATCAATTTCCATAAATACTTCCAACTTTCCAAAAGTGGAAGATTTCCATAAATACTTCTAGACTTTCCAAAATTGAAAAATTTCCATAAATACATTATGACTATCGCAAAACCATTTTTACGATTATGTCGAAACACAACCTGGGCTCTGATACCACTGTTGGGTTTCCGGCACCGCGGCGTGTGTGTGTTCGATCATGTTTCGCAAACATGAGCACAGCGGAAGCAATTAAAAATAATAAATCTATATTTATTACAACACACACAACACACGCATGCATATTACAACAAGTGTAGACATAACCGTAAATTAAAATTTGCAATAAAAGAAATTTATCTACGTTATACCTTTCGTATGACGTGTAGCGGGAACGGCATCAACCGGAACGATCCTCGTAAGAATCGTCTCTATCCGTATCCATGCCGAGCTCCTCGGGATGACTTCGCTAAGTCACGAGCTTCGTCTTCATACGGGTTACTAGCCTCGTGTTGAAGACGACGTGATCGAGAGATGATCACGATCCGAATCCAAATTCGGATCCTAAAACGAGTTCTCAAAACTCGCTTCTCCGGAGAGGTATTCGTCAACCGTTTGACGAATCCTTCGTCCTCCACCTCAGAGGATTACCGGAGATCAAATCCCCGGTAAGTTAGCCGCTGTCGGAGCACTAATCGTCGTCCAAACGACGCTCCGACAACAAAGAAACAAGCTGTCCAGAAAAACTGGACAGCTTTTGGTGGAGGAATAGAGGCCGGCCAAAGGAGATGTGGAGCTCACCTTATCACCGAACCCACAAGAGATCACCAGAGGGTCGCCGGAGCATCGCCGGCTGAAGCTTGGATGCCGGCGGCAAGGAGGTGGCAGCAGCTCCATGAAGTTGGCGGCAACACCATGTTGGGCGGCAACAACAAAAGGAGGCTAGGGTTGGGCGGCCACAACATTCATTAGCTTTAGGGTTAGGGTTTAAGCCCTATTTTATAGAGAACTAATTCTCTTAATGGTTAATGGATCATATCCATAAAGCCCGTTAACCCGCTCCATTAAGATAAGTTAAAATAAACCAAACCATGATGGTTTATTTTAAGTTAAAACGAACCGAACCAACTTTTGGTTCATTCGTTTAAAATAAACCAAACCCTTTGGTTTATTCTCATCCATTGGATTAGAACCAAACCATTTTGGTCCCTCCATTATGTCTTCATAAGACACGGCCCATCCACGCTTCCATTGCGACTGAAACAATTTCATGCTCGCTTTATGTTTGGTCCAACCAAACATAGTTTCTCTCGGTCTGAGAATCCCATTCTCAAGCTCGTTTTAAATCCTTTGGATTACACTCGTTGTGCGTGTGACCAAATAGGTTCTCGGTTTATGTTGGCCGCCTATAATTAACCATTAATTATAGAACGATCATGAGTGGCACCTAGTAGTACATCATGATCCCCAATTAACCGAAAAGATCAACGGTTGATCCAGAACTATTTCTCAAACCCTTCAAAGCTCGAATGAATCGTGCCCCATTCCCTTCACTCATCTTATACCCACTTGGTTCAGGACATGGTCTATTGTGTCAGTCCCCACTAGGCTGACTACGTCACACCTAGCCCAAGTATCATTTCCTCGTCTTACGGATTCTAGTTACTCCACATGTATCGAAGAGTACCTTACTCTAAACATGTAATGCTTTGGCCAAAGACTTTAGTAACAATCCGACGAGAGGCCATGGGTATACATCTCCTCGCAAGGAGTGGTGAATCCTTAATAGGCTATTCAAACACCTTCGATCACTTCGACTTATACCCAATCATCCCGGGTCCACATCTCCTTAGAGATGTTTGCTTAAGATGTCAAAGCATAAGTCTCCATGATCAAGATGACTTGAATACCGCAAGTCAAAGGAACATCGCACTTAAGCTACAGTAAGAACTTCATTGACATATCTATATATGCAGAGAACCATATGAAGTCTTACGGCTGGTCACTCCAATGAACTAGTTACCATAACTAGCATCCACGATTAACTCCGGACATCACTATGTCTCCAGCTAGTGAGAATCAGCTGCTTGGATACACCAAAGAGTATACCTCGTGCTAGTCTCGACAGAATTGATGGTGTCCAAATCCATCAATTCATCTACAAGGGATAATTCCGATACATCACAATTACACATGTAGAGATACTTACTAGTTGTGATCCAATCACAAATTCTCTCATGCTGTGAATCGTATCGTGAACATTCAGTAAATGAGTTTAAGATCCAATCAAATACATAAAACATGTATACTCAAATAGTGAATATTCATTTATCATATAAATGGTTCATACATAAGGCGATTGCCTTAGAACATCTCTCATATATTACTAACACCTGCAACATCAATAGGTCACTTTTGAGGTTGACCTTGACCACGACCATGAGTAGGGGCAATTTAACTAGGTAGCATTTCCTACTATGAGCAAATATGTAAGTGTCTAACAAAAACATGATAATAACTTCCTATTACATAAGGAAAGTACAATGACAACGAAAGACGACTACTTTTCCTATAGCTCAGAGATGTCCTTCAGCCTGCCTGGTCCCAAAACACAAAAGTCCAAAAATCAAAGGAAAAGAAAACCTCAAAACACAAAACCCACAAATCGAAATCGCAAACCTAAGCTCTGATACCAATAAAATTGTCATGCGCTGGGGGCCTATTCGTCATCCAAATGATAGAGGAGCCCCTTAGTGAAAATATTCCGAAATACATCACTGGAATCAGATCTGGTAACAACTTTGAAATTGTTAGGGCAATCTCTTGCCGTGATATGGTTTTGATGGTGTGGCAAAGGGTTTAAGTTAGTGTGTTATGTTTATTTGATATGTGCGTTGAAGTCGTGCAGGACTTAGTAATTCGCACATGGAGCCATGGCGAGTTTCACATCTCATGACTCGTGCCTTGAGTCGGTGAAGGATAGCTTTGCGGAAGCCGTGCGCTTGGAGCATCCGAGGGACCGCCGGACGAGAAGCTTGGAGTGAAGCCGGAGGAAGTAGACTTCGAGGCAAGAGACGCGAAGGAGCATTGCAGAGCCGTGCGCCTGATGCTGCCGAGGGACGTGGCCGAGAACGAAGAGAACTTCGAAGGCGAAGGACTCCGAGAAATGAGAGTGAGCGATTGTAACCCGGGGAGGGGGTAGCTCTTAGGTGAAACTTGGCCATTTGGCCAAGTGTCGGATGGGTTTTCCCGACACCCGGTCGCTGCCATGTCATGGCAATGATCGCTCGAAGTCGAGTGTAGCTCGACCGTATACGATGGCCGGTTTGTGGCGCAGCCGATCGGCATACGCTGGCGATCGAAGATTAGCATGCGGCGATCGTGATCGTCAATAGGGTTTTGGCCAGAACCGCTCGTAGTCGATCGGGCGATTACGCGGAGTCAATGATCGGTGAGGTCCAGAATGCCGATCGCTAAGAGTTCCGCTTGGACAACAACGGTTGGCATCCGGCGTGTTCGGAGGCCGTCAGGATGATCATGATCGCCATGGGCGCAATGATCGATGGCGGCAAACGGGAAGAAGTTAGCCCTCTCTATAAAAAGAGAGGGTGTGAGCCTTTGAGAGGCTTATGCTTAAGTTCCAAATAATCTTCCTAGTGCCCCACAAGCTCTAAACTCTTCTTACTCGCTTTTACTCCATTCTATTTGTAAGAAGAGTGATCTTGATTGTAAAGGTTACCTCCACCTAGCTTGGTGCAAAGGAGAGACCATTTAGTGGATTGGTTGAGCGGAGTGATTCACCGAGGACGAATCGGGGACCGTGGATTAGCGGCGTAGCCGTGAACCACGTTACATCTTGTGTTAGCATTGTCTATTTCCTTTGCTTTGTTTTTATTTGTTTAATTTGCTTGTATTGTTGTTTCCGCTTGCGCTAATCTAATTGTAGACGAGCAAATTCCTATAACCAACGAACGAGGGCTATTCACCCCCCTCTAGCCGGCCATCCGATCTCTTACAAGTGGTATCAGAGCCGAGGTTGCTTGTCACCGGACTAACCGCCGCAACAAGCCCTACATCAAAAATGGCCGGCTCCAACATCCACCCACGAGTTCGAAGAATTCTCTTGGTGGAAAAGGAGAATGGAGGTATTCTTCAAACCGATTTCGATATTATGCTTATAATGGAAAATGGTTTTGAGTTGCCTAGGGATGAAGAGGGGAAGCCAATAGAGAAATCTAGGTGGACCAAGAGGCAAAGAGAGGAGCACCTTGCAAACTCCAAAGCCAAGCACCATCTCTACAATGTGCTCCCTCAACAAGAGATCAACCGGATCGGAGAATGCACTAGCGCCAAAGATGTGGGAGAAGCTTGTAGAGCTTCATGAAGGCACCTCGGGAGGCCAAGCTTGCAAGAAGAGACCTCCTCCGCTCCCAACTATCCAATATAAAACTAGAAAAGGGAGAAAAGGTAACCTCACTACACTCTAGGTTTAAAGAAATTTTAATTGGGCTAACAAGTGTAGGTGAGAAGCTATCGAACCGGGACATGCTCATGAAGGCTATAGATGCCTTTCCCCGGTCCTCAAAGTGGAGTTCCATGGTGGACTCCTTCTATATGTCCAAGAACTTGGAAGTAAGTACCTTGGAGGAGTTCTTCTCGACAATGGAGCTCCACGAAACGAGGCTTGAAGGAATTCAAGAAGAGCCAAGAATTCAACCCTCAAGAGGAGTAGCATTGTTGGCAAACAAGGGAAGAAGAAGATGGAAGTCCCTCCTCCTCCGATGATGAAGCCTCCTCCTCCTCCATGGATAGCACCGGAAGCCATATGGTAAGGAAGGTGAGGCGTGTATATAAGAATTTTAGATTTGATAAATCAAATGATAGGAATAGAAGACCAAGGTTGAAGGTGATATGCTACAATTGCCAAGTAGAGGGACACATAAGGGACAATTGTCCTCTCCTAAACAAGAGCAAGGAAGAGAGGAAAAAGAAAGAAGAAAAGAAGAAGAAAAAGGGGAGCAATAAAAAGAAGGAAGAGGAGAAGAAGGCAAAATAAAAAGGCAAGGCCAAAGCATACAAGGCCAAGACATGGGATGATCCTACCTCATCCTCCTCCTCATCATCGGATGAGGAGAATGCCTTTGTCGCCAATTTGGACTTGATGGCCTTTGACGATTTGGATTGCTCCTCCTCCGAAAATGAAGGATCAAGCACAAGAGGAGAGAGCTCAAGTGAAGGGGGAGCCTCCTCCACATCATCATCCTCCTCATCATCCGAAGAAGAAGAGGACATGGAAACTATGGTAACGAAAGCCTCTCCTAGTAAAATAGTTTCTATGATTTCTAGTTTAACTAGGGATTTGTTTAGAGCAAAGAAGAAAAATAAATGCATGCTAGATCAAATTAAGGCATTAGAAAATAAGCTAGAAAATGCATGCTTAAATAATAATGATACTTCTTCTTGCCATGATGATGCATGCTCACATGATAATTATGTGCCTTTAGATGTTAGTGATGCATGCATAGAAGAAAATAGGGCATTAAGGGAAAAGGTAGATTATTTAACCAAAGCCCTAGGAAAATTCACAATTGGCTCCAACACCTTGAATATGATCATAGGGAGCCAAAGGGCAAGTTTTAACAAGAAAGGCCTAGGATATAAAGAGAAGAAAAATGAGAAGGCCTATAGATGCCTAATAGCTAGGGGACAAGACAAAAACAAAGTAATAGCTAAGCAATGGATCCCCAAGGAATTTCTAGTGAACCCCATAGGTAAAAATCTATTTTGGGTTCCAAAATCCATCCTTAAGGGTTAGAAAACCCCTAGGGTAGTCAACCATATGAACTTGACCTATATCATATTTTGGTTGACTTAGGATGACGGGACAATATTTTTAGATAGTGTTGGGTGATGATAACGTGCCCATAAAAAGGTAATAATGCTTAAATCATGATGATTAATGTAATTTCTATGCATATGTGTAATCATGGTTTATGATTTTGATATTGGGCACCTCATCATGAGAAATAGGTTTAAATCATGCTTTAGGTGATACTTTATTTATTATCATCATATAATGCCTAATGCATGGTTATAATTTGATGAAAACATGTATTTCATGATCATAATGTGAAATTAATTGATATATGTCATTATGATCATGTAGGTTGTTAGGTTGATACTTAACCATGATAGAATTGCTTGAATATATTGGTTAAGTATATATATACAAATACCCCCTAGGATGCATCTCACACTCACTATAGGCTAACTTGATTGCAAACTTAGCATGGGTGAGATGTTAGGATGATACAAATGTCCACTAATGCCTATGGCATTTAGATGGTCATTTAAAGTATCAAAATATCAATAATAGACCAATCATGGGGAAGGCTTATGTTTAATTAATAGACATATTGCCCAAAGATCATGGTTGGATATTTCTAATGTTTTCAAAACAATTTCTTACCCTAAAATACATGTATTCATGTTTTGAAACAATTGGATGCAAAACTAGGTAGCTAACTTGACACTAGAATGATCAAAAACCTAGTGGTTTTTAGAACTTTTGGATTTTTGGCAAAAACAAGAAAATATAATGAGTTTTCATGAAAAACTATTTTTCATTGATAGATATACTTAAAAGAAATATGTTTCAAAATTTCATGATTTTCGTATTTTCGGAATTTATAATGCATTTCAAATTAAGTCAAAATCGAAAATATGGATTCATTTGTGCATCATTTGCCATCGATAGCGGTCATTGGTCTATAAATCAGAATATTGAAGGCCGATTTCAGTTTATAAACCTCCTACAAGTGGTAGAAATATACTTGATGCCATCAACAAGTGGTACCCAATTTTAAATCAACTTGACATATTTTTTCCTCCATTATACTTGATGTCATGAGCTTATAACTTAGTGTTAATCTTTTTGATGGTGTCAAAGGGGGAGAAATAAGTATGTTTAAGTTAATCACTTTAGGGGGAGAAATATATTGTAGGGGGAGAAATATATTATAGGGGGAGAAAATTTTTATAAAAAGTTTCATGGATTAAGGGGGGAGTTGCATGTTGTTATATCATGTTTATCTTTACATGCTTTCTTACCCTTAGAATTTATATCAAATGTTTTTACCTAACTTAAACGGATTGCCACACATCAAAAAGGGGGAGATTGTTAGGGCAATCTCTTGCCGTGATATGGTTTTGATGGTGTGGCAAAGGGTTTAAGTTAGTGTGTTATGTTTATTTGATATGTGCGTTGAAGTCGTGCAGGACTTAGTAATTCGCACATGGAGCCATGGCGAGTTTCACATCTCATGACTCGTGCCTTGAGTCGGTGAAGGATAGCTTTGCGGAAGCCGTGCGCTTGGAGCATCCGAGGGACCGCCGGACGAGAAGCTTGGAGTGAAGCCGGAGGAAGTAGACTTCGAGGCAAGAGACGCGAAGGAGCATTGCAGTCGTGCGTGCGCCGAGAGGGACGTGGCGAGAACGAAGAGAACTTCGGCGAGGACTCGAAATGAGAGTGAGCGATTGTAACCCGGGAAGGGTAGTTTAGGTGAACCATTTGGCCAAGTGTCGGATGGGTTTTCCATCGCCATGTCATGGCGGCCGATCGCTTCCGAGTCGAGTGTAGCTTCGTAGTATACGATCGATCGGTTTAGGGCAGCCGATCGCCATACGCCCGATCGCTAAGATTAACGACCGGGCCCAAGGCGCAGCTGATCGGTAGTCAATAGGGTTTTGGCCATTAATCACCGTGAGCCGATCGTAGCCGAGGCGACGTCGCGTGCCGATCGGGTGAGGTCCATCAGACGATTGCCAAGAGTTCCGTTGGACAACAACGGTCGGCATCCGACGTGTTCGGAGGCCGTTGTAGGGACGGCAGTCGACTGCCATGGGCGGCAGTCGACTGATGGCGGCCAACGGGAAGAAGTTAGCCCTCTCTATAAAAAGAGAGGGTGTGAGCCTTTGAGAGGCTAATGCTTAAGTTCCAAACAATCTTCCTAGTGCCCCACAAGCTCTAAACTCTTCTTACTCGCTTTTACTCCATTCTATTTGTAAGAAGAGTGATCTTGATTGTAAAGGTTACCTCCACCTAGCTTGGTGCAAAGGAGAGACCATTTAGTGGATTGGTTGAGCGGAGTGATTCACCGAGGACGAATCGGGGACCGTGGATTAGCGGCGTAGCCGTGAACCACGTTACATCTTGTGTTAGCATTGTCTATTTCCTTTGCTTTGTTTTTATTTGTTTAATTTGCTTGTATTGTTGTTTCCGCTTGCGCTAATCTAATTGTAGACGAGCAAATTCCTATAACCAACGAACGAGGGCTATTCACCCCCCTCTAGCCGGCCATCCGATCTCTTACAGAAATAATATAGAAATACAATTATTTTATTAACCGCATGCATGCACGACTAAAATATATATATCAATTAAAAGTAAATTAGTTTTATGACACCCAATCCAATTGAGAAAAAATCCAAATATGTAAACAAAATGTGGAAACAATAAAGAAAGACAAATCAACAGCTAGACGATGCAATGGGACTAGCACGGCAAGGGACTCTCTGAGCGATGCGAAGGTAAGCCAACTAGACTAGTCCTCTATCGGCTAACCTGAAGGATAAGAAAAGAGGGGGTGAGTACAACCACTCAGTGGATGGATAGAAAATAGTGCATAATCATAATGGACATAATGAACATAATGGAGATCAAAGAAATCAAACTAGAGTAATCCAAATCTCAGAGTACCAATACCAGTCTGCTACAAACCTGGTCAGTCATATAATAAATGCACCAGCAACATACACAACCAACTGTGAATCTACAAGCAATAAGTATCAAGATACAACAACAAAGCCTCGTGGCTCTCGAGGTAATACAAAGGACACTATCTGCTGGCAACGACATGCTACCACGAACGTAACCCATGGGCAGATAGGCAATATACATAGCATTGTCTATGTGCAACCACATGCTACCACGAATGGGGCTCGTGGGTAGACAGACAATAAAAGATTCAATGTTTGCGGGCAATGACATGCTACCACGAACGGGTCTCGTGGACAGACAGAGTATATAGCTATCTAGCTATAGACTGCATGCAACAACATGCTACCACGAACGGGTCTCATGGGCAATCAAGATATTAGGTAGCTATCTAGCTACAAACGACATACGAATCCAACTATCACTAACTCCTAACGAGTAGTGTAAGAGTATAACTCTACGGTAGATTCTCTCGACCATGAATGAGAGACATGATCAACCACAGGTATACAAAGCAACCATAGTTTAAAAGTAGATGACATACGAATCCAACTATCACTAACTCTGAACGGGGAATGCAAGAGTACAACTCTATGGTAGATTCTCTCAACCGTGAATGGGAGACATGATCGCCCACAGGTATACAAAGCAACCATGGTTCAAAAGTAGGGAACCTCTACTGTAGACCCTCTCAACCACAAATGGGAGACATAGCTGGCAGCCGAGATAGAAGAAAAGTTATATATCCTCTACTACAGACCCTCTCAACCACGAATGGGAGACATAGCTAGCAGCCAAGATAGGAGAAAAGTTATATATCCTCTAACGATTAATCTTATCTTAATTATACTATTTCATTAGTCCAATTATGATACCAATCCAATAAATAATAGGTAAGCATCTACCAACAATATCTACCAATTTATATCTCAGCAATAAATAGGCACATATAATAGTAATATCAATCAATAACTACATGCTAATGATAAGCAAACAACCTAGAATCCAAGGGTTCAACAAATGTAGTATCAAAGTAATTCTAGCAATAATGTAAAGGGTAACTATAATATAACATAAGTAAGCCACATAACCAATATAACCATGCACTGAATTCTAAAGAGATCACAGAACCACCCACCTGATCTGTAGAACGTGTTGGTTGTCTTCACGTCTGACAATTTACCTCAAATCAGAATCCCTGTGATCATCCCTCTCCATTCTTGAATCTTCAATCCACTATATACAGTAAGATATACATGAGTATTACCCCAAATTTGGTGTGTAATGATCTGTAAGTTGGCCCCATTTAGTGCAAGGTATTTAGGGGCTCACCCACAAGGTATTACAAGGGCATCATAACTTGATGCATCCAAGCCTTCAAAAGATGCGGTAAGGGAAAAATCATGGTCGGGCTTTTCAAGTTTGGTCACCCTCAAAGTCATGGGTAGTAGTCAAACATTTTTCACCTGCAGCTTTACCAGGACAAACAACATCAACATTACAACCAAGAACTTGAAGTGCTTGTTATTGAGCCTCCTAATGATGGGATGAAAATACAGATAAATTTTGGGTGGCAGTGCTTCTCGAGTTCAAAGTCATCATGTCGGTGATCCGAGGCATGACATCAATCTCACCATCTTCGACGAGGGGGAGGCCACTGAAGCTCTGGTGGCACTTGGTGTGTTGATTGGACTCGATTCTGGAGCGATAGGGTTTGCGAAAATGGTGTAGACAAGATTGAGTATGACTTATATAGATTCGGAGAAGTTGGAGTGTTTTGTGAGCTCTGCATGCTCCTGCGCCTCTTGCACACTCTTGAGGAGGTGCCACGATTGCCGCATACAAAGAGGATTGAACCGAAACGAGGGGATCCCTTCTGGCAATGGCGACGATGCATGCGCAATGCGTGAGCAGCGACGACGCAGGGAAGAGAAACAGGGAGAACATGCAGTAGAGAGATGGTGGCTTGCGGTGGCGAGGAGAGGGGTAGCGATTGGTCAGAAGGTGACCGCGTGCGTGCGACGGCAACGAAGCGGGAGCAACGGCGATGGCCTAGGTGAGGGCACGATTAGCCAGCTCGAGCGGTGATGGTTGGTTTCGGGCACGCGGTGTGTGAGCGTGGGAGGACGACCGATGGTTGCGCAGCGCGGCCCTGCATTCTGCGGCTGAAGGAGGGGACGACGGTGGTGATGGGAGAAAAGAAAGAACGTGATCCCATCATTAAGCTAACCCTAGATTTATAGATAAACCTAAGTTCTATTGAATTAATCAACTCTTGATTAATTCACTTAGCCAAGCCCTAAAACTTATCCCAAAAATTTCTTACAAATATTTAATAATTAAATTTCATTTTAATAAATAAATTTATTTTATTTATTTCATCTTAAATTATATTATTTTAATTTTTAATTAAATTTTGTTTCGGATATATTATAGTGACCTTCTAAGTGGCTTCCCTAGGTTTACTTGAAACCTTAGCCACTAGGCACACACCTTTGTTAACCTTAGGGATGACCTCCCTAGTAACATTGATTTTCCTAGACCTAGGTTGTGTTCCATAATCGAATGGAACATTATAGTAAGTCTCTTTGGGCTTAGGTTTGTGACTCAAACCTTTCTTGCCCTTGGGTGGACCTTTCTTCCTAGACCTTAGGTTTTGACTCCTAGATCCTAAATCTTGACCATTTGACCATGGCATTTGATTTTGTATTTTCCTAAAGGTCTTTTCCAATTTCTCAAGTTTTAACCTCAAAACTTGATTTTCTAATTCTAATTTCCCAATTTTTTGAATTTTCATTTAATCTTTGGGCAAGGTTCTTTCTTTTAGGCATATGCCTATCCTTCTTAGAATTAATGCCTAAATGGTTTTTTACCTTTCTAATTGTTTCCTTAGGTAGAATATTTCTAGGATTATTAGTCCCAAATTTCTCTTTAGTTCTAAAATTGTAACTCTTAGCACCTAAATAAAAATATTTGTTTTTAGCATGCTTTGTATCATGATGAATAGCAAGTGAATTAAAATTATCCCTCGCATACTTTTTAACATTAAAATTTGAAGGTGCATTATTAAAATATATCTTAGGGTTTGCTTTTAAAGCTCCCCCTACATGTGATTCTCCTTCTTGGGTCTTCTTCCTCCTCCTAGGGCATTGACTTCTAAAGTGGCCCCATTGTTGCCACTTGAAGCACACCACGTGCTCCTTGCTTTTCCTAATTGTGGCTCCGACATCCTTTGACTTTTCTTAAAATTTTGGTGTTGATTGACTTTTCTTGTTTCTTTTGGGACATTTACTCTTGTAATGCCCTACTTCCCTACATTCAAAGCATATGATATGATTCTTATTTTTAATGAAAATGCTTGAGTTACCTAGAGTGGTGGAAGTCAGAATTGGTTCTTCATCTCTTCCGATGGTTGAAGCTACTTCTTGATTTTGCTCCAGCTCCGGTGATCTAATATCCTCCCCCTCAAACCTAGAGGTGGAGGCTTCTTCAACTTCCTCTTCCTCAGATGTTGATGGTCGTTCAACCTCTGATTCCTCAAGCTCTTGCGATGAAGATGATGTGCTCTCTTCTTCTTGAGCTTGAGAGGAAGAACACTCCTCTTTTTCCTTATCTTGGACCGGTGCGAGCTTTTCATGGAACTTGGCTAACTTGCTCTATAGTTCCTTAGCATCTTGATATTCACCTAGCTTGCACAAAATATCATTAGGATTAAATCTTCCAAAAATTTTGTTACCTTAACCTCAATCTTGAATTTTTGGCGTTGCTCTTGGGTCCATTTCTTCAATTTGAGGACATCTCCCTTCTTATCCCTGGGGGTTCGAAATCTTCCATGATGATGAATCAATTCGCTATGTACATCATTAAGAATGTCTCCATTCTCGCCCTCCATGCCAGAAAGTCTTCTTGGTCATATGGTGGAGGAATGTCAATGGCATACCCCCAATCCGTCCTTAGGTAGCTCCACCTCCTCTAGCAATTTTGCTCCCAGTTGTTAATTCATAGAAGAGCTCTTAGCTCTGATACCACTTGTAGGAACATCAGTGAGCGCTAGAGGGGGGTGAATGGCACATTTTCATTCGTTGATTGATTCGATTGCTTGATTGCTATAATTTGATTAGTATGCAGTGAAAATAATAGAAAAGTATAAACAAAATACAAGCACAATAATACAAAAGCAATATATGTGGTTCAGAACCTTAGGGTTCCTACTCCACGAGGCGAGCTCAATGAGCTCTAATGATGTACACACCACTAATAAATCTCCTTCTCGACAACAAGTCAGAGGTAGAGAAACCTCGTACAAGAGTTTACAACAATAAACAAGATACAACAAGCAAATACAAATAAACTACACAAATACAAGTAAATAAAACTTTACAAATGTGCTTTTGAATGCTTACTTATTGATCGCCTTGGACTAGCCTTGAAGGACTGGAAAGCAACAACTATCCCCTTCAAATTGCCCAAGAAAATTACTGTCGAAATCCTCTCCATCGAGCTCCTTTTAAGCCTCCACATGACTTGGATTTTCGCCTGACAATCAAGTGCCAAAAGACCCTAGTTGACTGCCAACAGTGTCGTTGTCTCACAACGGACTTGATTCACATTCAACTGCGATACACCGCGGCAATCGACTACCATTTACGATCATTGCTCATACATAGTCGATCGCTCGCTATTCGGCACTGCCCTCACAACCAACACCAGCAGTGATCGTTGCTCAAGGCGATCGAATGTCATCCATGGATCGCGGCCATTCAGCGCGATCGATTGCGGTGACTCCCATCGATCATTGGTCATAATCCCGATTATCGCTCAAAGTCGACTCGGATGACAAGTGTCAAACACTTGACCAATCAACTGGTCCATAATCTCAATCGACTACTAAACCACAACCATGAAGTTTACCCTAAGTATGATGCCCTCATACTTGCTAGACCACCCTTAGCCTAGACCTAACCCTTCTAGCCACCTCCATCAGCCTCACGCCTATCGGATCCCTCCAAGTCATCCATGACTTATTCATTCATACGCTAGCCTTCAGATGCTTCCATCGGCTATTGTCATGATAAGCTGGTCTACACCACCAAGGCACATTGGGCTTATGCTGCCAAGACACATGCTTGGATTTTACGCCGCCAACCATTGGACTTATACTGCCAAGACTCCACCCTTAGATATTACTCCACTAATATCAAACCTTGGACTTCCCAAATTCCAAGTGCCAATGACTTGGACTTTCACCGCCAAGACTACACACTTGGACTTACGTGGCCAAGACTACACCCTTAGACTTTCTTTGCAAACCCATGTTGGACTTTCCAAGCCAAGTGTCCCACTTGGACTTCTCTATCATATGGGCAACCCCATGTCAACCATATAGTCAATCCATTGTCAAACAAAGGTCAACTCATCGTCAAACATCAAAACACAAACACCAAAAATACTACTCGAGTCAAACTTGAGTCTGGTCAATCATGATTTGGGTCGATTGCACCAACAAGTTTCACATTTCTCGGAGCCCAAAAAAGGAGGGGACTCGAAGCTAATGGTAATAGAAAAACACCTTAGCCCCGAGATGAAACCCCTCCCACCAAATCTTAGATATGAATTTTTGGGACCAACATCGACTTATCCAGTAATCATCAATGCCAGTTTAAGAGAAGTTGAGACAGGGAAGTTACTGAAGGTACTGAAGATGTATAGAAAGGTATTGGGTTATACCATCGATGACATTAAGGGAATAAACCCCTCCCTTTGCATGCATTGGATAGTACTCAAGGATGGGGATAAATCAACTAAGGAGCATCAAAGGAGACTCAACCCTAACCTATAGGAGGTTGTGAAGAAAGAAGTGCTCAAGCTATTGGATGCAGGGAAAATTTGTTGGACTTTTCGATCCACAAAAACCACTTTTTGCATTGCGGAAATCTCGAAAGCCCGGCCATGGATCCGTGTGCAGTATAACAAAAACTAAATTCATGTGTGTGTTTAAAACCTTAGATCTACCTTAGATCTACAAGATGAGAGCATTACCCTCGTAGCGATGCCCTTCGCTTATCCCGCTCATCCAAAAGCTTTGCCAGATCTCGAAGAGTGTCAAGTGTACACTCCTCTACAAGTATCCACACGGACAAATGGTGGAGAAGACACCTTAGAGTGTGCTAGCACCCTTGATGTCCATGGTAAGATGAGGATTTGGAGAGAGCTTGAGAGGAAGAAGATCCAAGGAAGAAGAAGATGGAGTTACTCACCAAATGAATTCACTTCATCAAGTGAAAGTGGTCGGCAACTTCAATGGGTGGGGGTTACATGCATGCATGTAACTCCAAGAGCCAATGGCTCTTGGTCTCCCTCATGAGGTGGCACCACATGATAAGTCCATGATGATGTGGAACACCATCATTGGCCAGCCCACATGCTATGTCACCATGACATGGCAATTGGTCAAATCAAAATTGACCATTCATCTTCCCTCTCAAGTCAAGTCAAACTTGACCTCTTATATCCCTTGGTTGATCAAATCTAACCACTTGATTCAAGTCAATTTGATTTAATGAATCTCTATTCATTAATTTAAATTGACTCAATGAATCAAATCTAAATTAGACTCATTCAACACTTGAATCAAATTGAGTCTAACTCAATTAGTCTAATTTGGATTACTCTTAATCCAATTTGGTTTATCCCATGAACCTAATCCTCATGGTTCATCATATGAACCTAATCTCCATCTAATTGCCCTTTGTGTGTGACCCTATAGGTTCTTGTAACGTTGGCAATGCTCCTAAACCGATTTAGGAACATAAGCAATGAGCGATATCTAGCAACACATCATTGCTACCCAAGTTACAAGAATGTTGAGATCCAACATCACCTTTGTGACTACTAATTGTGACTCTTACAATATGTGAAAATGTCCCTCTATCCTTGACATCTAGATTGACCAATTAAGGCATAGACCGTGTCATCCTCAGTACAATCTATATCTTGAACTCCAAGTAGACTCACTCTAATCAAATGAGCTTAATATCTCATATTGACTCATTTGGGCATGGTCATGCACTTCGTGGTCTCACTCTATCAAGAATAACGATGTCACTCCCGTCATATAGGAGGGATAAATCTCATCTACGTCACTCACATCTTTCTGCATAATTTGTTATATACCCAGTAATCGCCTTTATAGTCCATCCATTTACGGGTGACGTTTGGCGAAGCCAAAGTATGCAACTCCTTATGTAGGGAACCATGGTGACTTCAGGTCCAAGAACTAATAGTCATACTAATAGTCACATGAGAAAGTATATGACACTCATATAACGATCTATGATACTTTCTCATGGTGGATCATTCAGTATACATTCTCTAATGCATACTCATGTGTCAACTTGATATATCATATCCATGACTTGTGAGATCAAGTCATCGAGTTAACCTACATGCTAGTCTCTATGCATTAACATTGTCCCTGAATTTTAATACTTGACTAGGAAAGATTAAGAGTAGTGTTCTCTATATCATCTCATTATCGATTCAACCAATCGATTGATATAGATAAGAACCTTCTACTCAAGGACGTTATTATACTTAGTTTATTTGGCACCAATACAAGGAAATATAATAACCATGCCTTTATGAACAGGAATATGATACAATAAAGTCCATACAATAATCATCACATGATTGGCTCTAGGGCTTTCACTAATAATCTCCCACTAGCACTAGTGTCAATCATCATAGTATCTAATACCCAATGACCTAGTGTGACCATCATGCTTTTTCTGTGCCAAAGCCTTGGTCAAGGGATCTGCGATGTTAGCCTCTGTGGGTTCTCTATAAATCTTCACATCTCCTCTATTGATAATCTCTCGAATGAGATTGAAGCGCCGTAGTATGTGTTTAGTCCTAGCGAGGTTCCTTAGCTCAGGTAATCGCTCCATTGTTGTCACAATAGAGCTCTATGGGATCTCGCTATGCTAGGAACCACCCCAAGCTCAAGAATGAACTCGGATCCAAATCACTTCCTTTGTCGCTCGTGATGCAGAATATACTGCTCTTGTAGAATCAAGCAATCGTGTCTCGCTCAAACTCTTCCACCACAGCCACCATTCAAGCAAAACACGAACCCCGATCGCGATCTATAATCATCCCGGTCGCTTTGAAGCCGCATCAGTAACCCTTTACAGCCTAGCTCTCATCACCTCCAATATCAAGAAATATTCTTTAGTCCTTCTCAAGTACTTAAGAATATTCTGACTTTATCCATTGATGCTCACCGATCCGACCGTATCTACTCATGCTCAAAGCATAAGACATCGTGACGAGTACACGATGACGTACATGATAGATCCTATAGCAGATGCGTAAGGGATCTTATCCATATGGTCTCTCTCCTCTCTAGAAGACGGACTTTGAGTCTTCGAAAGACTCACACCATGTGACATCGGTAGAAGTTCCTTCTTGGAATTCTGCATGGCAAACCATAGTAATACCGTGTCAATATATGTACTCTGACTTAGGCCAAGCAATATCTTAGATCTATCTCTATAGATCTTGATGCCTAGAATACAGGCTGCTTCACCTAAGTCCTTCATTGAGAAGCACGTCCCCAGCCAAGTCTTCACAGACTGTAGCGAAGGGATATTATTCCCAATGAGTAGTATTTCATCCACACACAATACAAGGAAGACAACTGTGTTCCCATTAACCCTCTTATAGACACAGGGTTCATCTTCATTCTTGATGAAACCAAACTGTTTGATCGCATCATCGAATCGAAGATTCTAGCTCTGAGAAGCTTGCTTTAGCCTATAAATGGACCTTTGCAGCTTGCATACTTTCCCACTATGCTATGGATCTATAAAACCCTCAGGTTGTGTAATGTACACATCCTCGAGCAAGTTTCCATTCAGAAATGCGGTTTTGACATCCATCTGCCAGATCTCATATTCGTGGTATGCTGCAATAGCAAGCATGATCCGAATGGACTTAAACATCGCCACTGGAGAAAAGGTTTCATCATAGTCAATACCATGAATTTGCATGAAATCTTTAGCCACCAATCGGCCCTTATAGGTATGCGTAAGTCCATCCATGTCAGTCTTTCTCTTAAAGACCCACTTACACTCAATGGGTTTGACCCCTTCAAGTGGATCAACCAAAGTCTATACTTGGTTGGTGTACATGGATTCCATCTCGGATCTCATGGCCTCTAGCCATTTCTCGTAACTGGCTCATCACAGCCTTCCCGATAGGAGGTAGGCTCATTCTCAATGAGCATAATGTCATCATGGTCGACAAGAGAAATGAGTATCTCTCAGCCGACGACGCACTCTATCGACCGCAAGAGGTAGGTCTACTGAACAAGTGGTTGTTCCACAACTCTTGTGCAACAACCTCATCACCACAACACTTTGTGGTTCCTGTTCAACCTCCATCAAGGCCTCAGTGCTATGGTCCTTATCTTGAATTTCTTCAAGATCGAAGGTACTCCCACTAGTTTTTCTAGAAACAAAATCCCTTTCTAGAAAAACCCTAGTCTTTGCCACAAACACTTTGTGCTGACTGGGAATGTAGAAGTAATATCCCTTTGTATCCTTGGGATATCCAACAAAATAGCACCTATCGGATTTGGGTCCCAGTTTGTCTGAGACTTGACGTCGAACGTAAGCCTCACAACCCCAAATCCTCATGAAAGACATCTTGGGATTTCTCCCTGTCCATATCATATATGGTGTCTTTATCACAGCCTTGGATGGTACACGGTTAAGGGTAAAGGTTGCTGTGTCTAGAGCATATCCCCAAAAGGATATAGGAAGATCTGTGTGACTCATCATAGATCGTACCATATCTAATAGGGTACGATTCCTCCTTTCGGATACACCATTCCACTATGGTGTTCCAGGAGGAGTGAGTTGGGATAGAATCTCACACTCAGCTAGATAGTCACGAAACTCATGGCTAAGGTATTCACCACCTCGATCTGATCGAAGTATCTTAATACTCTTGCCAAGCTAGTTTTGTACTTCATTCTTGAATTCTTTGAACTTTTCAAAGGATTCTGATTTATGTGTCATGAGATACACATAACCATATCTACTGAAGTCATCAGTAAATGTAATGAAGTACCTGTAACCACCTCTAGCAGCAACATTGAAAGGGCCACATACATCACTATGTATAAGTCCTAACAAGTCTGTTGCTCTTTCGCTGTGTCCACTAAAGGGAGTCTTGGTCATCTTGCCTAAAAGGCAAGACTCGCATGTCTCATATGATTCAAAATCAAATGAGTCTAGCAGCCCATCCTTATGGAGCTGAGATAAGCGACTCTCATTTATGTGACCTAAGCGACAATGTCAGAGATAGGTTTGGTTCAACTCATTTGACTTGAAC
The DNA here is from genome assembly GCA_025175895.1 of Wurfbainia villosa. Lineage (NCBI taxonomy): Eukaryota > Viridiplantae > Streptophyta > Magnoliopsida > Zingiberales > Zingiberaceae > Wurfbainia > Wurfbainia villosa. Next base: position 10,318,604 of record CM045991.1, on the reverse strand, counting down.
CTTTTGGTACTTATGTTATAGATGGGGCTCTCTAAGTCTAGAAAGTAGAGTCCGTTCATTAGAGGTGCACTACAATAGAACATATCATTTAAATAAACTGAACAACATTTGTTCTTTATTATAAATGTAAATCCTTTCTTGTCCAAACAAGAAACCGAAATTATGTTCTTAGTTAAAGCAGGCACATAACAACATTCATCTAATTCTAGTACAAGCCCAGAGGGCAGAGATAGATCATAAGTTCCTACAGCAACAGCAGCAACCCTTGCTCCATTGCCTACTCGTAGGTCCACCTCGCCCTTTGTCAATGCCCTGCTATTTCTCAGCGCCTGCACATTGGTACAAATGTGAGATGCACATCCGGTATCTAATACCCATGATGAAGAATAGATATATTGACTTCTATAACATTTATACCTGAAGTAGAAGTCTCACTTCTCTTCTTCTTAAGATCTTCCATGTATGATTTACAGTTATGCTTCCAGTGTCCAGCTTCCTTGTAGTGGAAGCAAGCCCCTTCTTTGGCCACCCCTCCTTTGGGTTTCAGTTCTTTGCCTTTGCCCTTGGCTTGGGACTTTCCCTTACCTTTAGGCTTGCCCTTGCCTTTCTTCTTTTGCACCATCAAAATGGAGTCAGATTTTCCCTTCTTAAGGTTGAGCTCAGCAGTTCTCAACATACTGAGCATCTCAGGCAATGGCTTATCAATTTCATTCATGTTGTAATTCATGACAAATTGATTGTAGCTTTGTGGTAAAGACTGCAAGATCAAGTCAGTGGCCAGCTCTTGGCCAAGGGGGAATCTCAATCTCTGTAGGTTTTCTACGTACCCAATCATCTTGAGTACATATAGACCTACGGGAGTCCCATCTTGCATCTTGGACTGAAACAATACCTTAGAGACCTCATATCTCTCGTGCCTTGCTTGTCCTTGATATAGTTGACGAAGATGTTCAACCATATCATAAGAATTCATGAACTCGTGTTGCTTATGAAGCTCAAAGTTCATGGTAGCGAGCATGAGACATGACACATCTAATGCATCATCTTGATGCTTCTTGTAAACATCTTTGTCACCGTGGCAAAGGGCGGAGGTGCCTCGAATGGGCTGCTCCAGACATACAACTTTCTTTCGGTGAGAATGATTCTCGTGTTCCCTGCATCACCCAGAAATTTGCTCCATTGAGCTTGTCCTTCTCGACAGAACGCAGGAGAGAGTGTTCGTGTTTTTTGACATAGTAATATACAACTTAAAATGCAGAGGATTAATATCATATTCCTTTTATCATTTAATTAGGTTTTTAATCAAATGATGCTCCCACTGAATTATAGGACTTTTGTAGAATAGAGTTATGGATGTGGTCAAATCACATTACTAGATTCATACAAACATGCTATAATTTTTGTGGGACAAGATCCACATCATACTAAGCCTTGAGTTAGCTTTGGCTAAATTGCCCAAGACTTAGTATGATCGGTGGGTAACACATTACCGATTACATCTCTATGCAACTCTTGTTTATAGGATCAAGACCCACATTCACAAAAAACCTTGAGTTAGCTTTGGCTAAATCGCCCAAGATTTAGTGTAAATACGATCTTATCCTATCTTTCCAACAGTTGGAATATGCCTATAGTTCTACTCGATCCAATTGAGTTAACTAGTTTTACTCAATCTAATTGAGCTTACTCTAACCCAAGCTATGATAGGCGGGACCAAGATTGTCCCTCTGCACCCTACCAAGATAATATGCATTGCTCTGCTTTGGTAGATTCAACAACTATAAATGATCGAGATAGTGATGGGTATCAAGGACTTGGTAGGCATTTTCGAGTTGATTCGATTAAGATCTAATCTAATCATGAATGTGTATCATATACGCATCAAAGCCTTTATTATCCTACACTAGCTTGCATCACATACATACAAGCATTATTCTAGCATGCATCATATACATACAAGAAAAATATCCTAGCATGCATCATATACATACAAGCATTATTCTACTGGCATGCATCACATACATACAAGCATAACAAATATATATATATATATATATATATATATATATATATATATATATATATATATATATATATATATATATATATATATATATCAATTGTGATTAGGTCATGGCCCTACTATGATCTTCTCAAGCTAATGAGAAGATCGGATGGTCAACCTAGGGTTAGCGGCTTCTCCAAGTGCCTCCTTTGACCGCCATGTGTTATCGGCTCCCTCCTCGTAACTCCGTCTACAAGTGGACCTTCCATCGCTCCATTTTTGTACATTACAAACATGAAACTTGAGTTACATTCGAGTCTAAAACTATTTACAACTAGAATTTTAAAATAAGAGGCACGACGCGTAGGTCGCATACCCTATACAACATGCACAACCACAAAAACACCACACAAGCCGTATTATGAATTACAATACATTATCATCCAATCATATTGGAATTCTTAGGTCGTGACCATCAAAGAATTATACATAATTCTAAATTATGTATTTTACAGAAATTTTCTATAATTTTTCCTATTTTTTTCAATTTTATGAGTCACCTCTCTGTAATGGTCCCGCTAAACGGTTTCTGGGCACGATCGCAGGACAAGGCCCATTTCGGGGATAGGGACAGTGCCCCTACTCACAAAAATAAACTTTGCGAATGTCCCTACTAGATCTTACAGTGACTTAAGTCGCTGTCCCAAAAACCTAAAGCGAGAACTCTGCTTGAGAGTTTTTCTCGATGGTTGAAGCTCATATGTCCCAAACACTTGTTCATGGTAGTATGTATCAAAGCCTAGCTCTTTTGTATGAACATCTTTATTTTAAAATAAGAATCACATGATCATTGTTTGCATATTTTTATAGTTATGCAAAATTGTCTAATATTTTACATTGTAGATAACATGGTGCTTGGTGTGGCACAGAAGATCATGTTATCAGTCCCTTGTAGAATATAAGTAGAGGCTCACAATCAAGATGGTTTTGGACAAACCATTGGCATGGTTGTAGTGTAGCTTGGTATTGTTTTATCTTGAACATAGAGTTACACTAGTACACCTCGGTGTATTGAGCAGGACCGATATAGAGGTGATTCAATTTATTGCTGACTACATAATTGAATCGGACCTCGGATATTATGTTATACATGCTCTTAATCCCGATATAATAACGGGCACATGTACTTAGTATTTATTTCTTTGATTTACCAAATGGTGAGATTTAGATGGATTAAATCAATATGCCCGGTAAGTTGGGAAATTATATTATTTACATGGTATGCCGTTGATTATAGGAGGAAACCGTGTCCTATATATTAGGTTGATGATGTCCCCTTGAGGAACTCACAAGGTTCATCATGTAAACCTTGCAAGTTGACTTAGTCAACATGATGATAAGGTTGAGTGGTACTACTCGAGGAGTTAGATGTTAATTGATTGATGGTCAGTAAATCAATCAATTGACGGACATTCGATATCTTAAACACGGGGAGATGGATGTACAAATAATATATGGAGCCCATATTAATTTATGGTGGTTGGTGAGGTAATTCAATGATGATCCTCTAGTGGAATGGAACATCATTGATGGATCAAGTTTGTGTGGTTCCGATCCATCGGGTGGCCAAGATCCAACTCCTCCTCATGGTCCCTATTGTAGCCTATTTACACCTCATGAAGTCTAGATCAAATGATGGAAAATAAATCTCTAGATCCGACAGTTGGGATTAAAACCCTAGAACCGACGGTGGAGATTAAATCTCTAGATCTGATGGTTGGGATTATAACCCTAGAACCGACGGTTGAGATTAAATCTCTAGATCCAACGGTTGAGATTAAATCTCTAGAACCAATGGAGGAGATTAAACCAAGGCCTAAACCTAACTCTATATATATGGGCTTAGGCTTGGGCGGCAAAGAAATGAAAAACCTAATTGAGACAAGGTGGCTTGGGCGGCAAGAAAGAAAAGGAGATTAGGGTTAGAGTTTGGTTGATTGTGTTGGGCGGCAAGGCTTCTTCTTCTTCCCATTGATGGCCGGCAACCCTTCCTCCCTTTTCCTCCTTGGTTTGGCCGGCGCCCAAGTTTTTCCCTTCCTTCTATGGCTTAGGTTGGATGGAATTAGGATGGCTTCCCTTGGGCGGCAACCAAATCCTAGATGGGATAGGATTGGGGTTGGGCGGCTAGGGTTAGGGTTTTGGGATTAGGGTGGGCGGCAACAAGAAGATGAAGATTCATTTCTTCTTCCTTCTAAGTGTTGGCCGGCCACTATCCTTGTTCCCTCTACCTTGGCCGGAGCTCAACCTATTCTCCTTCCCTTCATCCTTGGCCGGAAATTAGGAGAGCTTAGTCTAGGGTTTGGGCGGCAACAAGGAGGAGGATTGTTTTCCTTTCCTTTCTCCAAGTGTTGGCCGGCGCCCATACCCTAGGTGTTTCTCTTTTGGTTGGTTTCTATACTCCATTTTATCTTCCTTGGCCGGCGGCAACATCAAGTTTATTGACGTGGTGGCCGGTTCTAGAAAGGAAGATGAGTTTTGTGTTGGTGCAATCGGCCCAGGTCACGATTGACCAGGACTCGAGTTTGACTCGAGTGATGTTTTGATATTTCGACAAAAACATATGACAATGTAATTGTCATGGGAAAGTCCAAGTGGAACACTTGGCATTTGGTAAAGTCCAAGTCTTGAGTACTTGGCATGAAAAGTCCGAGTGGGACACTTGGCACATGGAAAGTCCAAGCATGGGTCTTGGCAAGGGAAAGTCCAAGTCATGGGTACTTGGCATGGAAAGTCCAAGTGGGACACTTGGCATTTGGGAAAGTCCAAGTCATGGGTACTTGGCATGAGAAGTCCAAGTGGGACACTTGGCATTTGGGAAAGTCCAAGTCTTGAGTACTTGGCATGAGAAGTCCAAGCATGGGTCTTGGCAAATGAGAAGTCCAAGCATGGGTCTTAGCAAATGGAAAGTCCAAGCATGGGTCTTGGCATGGAAAGTCCAACATGGGTTGGCAAGGAAAGTCCAAGCATGGTCTTGGCATGGAAAGTCCAACATGGGTTGGCAAGGGAAAGTCCAAGCTTGAGTCTTGGCATTTGAGAAGTCTAAGGGTTTGATATTGGCAGCGTAAAGTCCAAGCGGGAGTCTTGGCAGCATAAGACCAATGGTTGGCGGCGTAAAGTCCAAGCGGAGTCTTGGCGGCGTAAGTCCAATGTGCCTTGGCGGTGTAGACACCGTTAGCATGACATAGCCAACGGAAGCACCTGAAGGCTAGCGCGATGGATGAACAAGTCATGGATGACTTGGAGGGATCCGAGAGGCGTGAGGCTGATGGAGGTGGCTAGAAGGCTTAGGTCTAGGCTAAGGGTAGTCTAGCAAGTATGGGGGCACCATACTTGGGTTAAAACCTCATCTTTGAGGTTGGCAGTCGGCCGCATTATGGCGGTTATTACCGCCGTGAGTCGACAGAGTTCATTGCCGTTTAGGAGAGCGCTCGACAATCATTGCTCATGGAAGCGGATCAGGCCCGATGTCTGAGCGGCGCCAAGTCGTGATCATTGCTAGTTGACGCTAGTTCACATGCAGTGTCGCCCGTGCGATCGGTAGTCGATTAGCGGATCGGCGATCAATGTTCGAGCGGCTAAGAGATCGCTGGAGTTTTCGCGTAGATCTAGCCGTTGTCTCACGACAACAATGGCATCGATCGTGACTTATGGCGGTCGTGATAGTAATCCAGTCACGGAAGGTTAAAAGGAGCTCGACGGGAGGATTTTTGGCAATGGTTTCTTGAGCATCTTTGGGGCGATTTGTTGCTACAAATCAGAGTCTCCAAGACCACTCTTCAAGCAACCAAAAGCAAGCAATCCAAAGCATTTGTAAAGTGTTTTCTTTACTTGTATTGCATTATTCTTTATTGTATTTGCTTGTTGCTTTTAGATTATTGTTGTAATCTATTGTAAGAGGTTTCTCCACCTCCGACTTGTTGTCGAGAAGGAGTTTATTGATTAGTGGTTGCATTGGCGTCACTAGAGCTCGTTAGAGCTCGATATGTGGAGTAGGAACCGTGTGGTTCCGAACCACGTTATATCTTTGTGTTAGTGATTGTTGTATTTCGTTATTGCTTTCATTTCTATATTTCGCTGCGCTAACGAAATTGTAGACACGATCACGATTGAATTCCATCTTCGTATGGTCACAACGCTATTCACCCCCCTCTAGCGGCGTCAAATCTCCAACAAGTGGTATCAGAGCTCGGTGGCTCTTCAACGGATTAACAATCGGGAGCAAGACGCTCGAGGGTGAAGATGGAATTCCAAGACAAGCTTGGATGGGATATCAACACACCTATCCCTTATACCTTCTATGGACAAGAAGGATTCAATCAATGGAAGGTGAGGATTGAAGAATTCTTGATGATGAAGGACTTTGAAGAGTGGGCATTTTGATGGAGGGATTTCAATATCCAAAAGGGCCCAAGGGAGGAATTCTCAAGATGAAGAAGTGGACCAAGGAACAAATCCAAGAGTTCGAAAAGAATACAAAGGTAATTAAATTCTTGGTTGATTTGATTCCTAATAAAATTATGTGTGAGCTAGGTAAGTACAAGGATGCCAAAGAGTTTTGGAGTCAAGTGGCAAAATATCATGAAGGCTCACAACCGGTCCAAGAGGAAGAGACCGAAGAGGCTAATGCATCATCCTCACAAGGAAGTGAGGATTCGGAGGTTGATAGGGAATCAACATCCGGATCAGAAGAGGTGGAGGAAGTGGAAGAAGCATCCACCTCAAGGATTGAGGGGGAGGAGAGAACCTCAACACCGGAGCAACAAGAAGAACCATCTACATCTAGTAGAGAGGAAGAGCAAGCTCAAGAATCCACTCCAACCACCACAACCACCCTAGGTAACTCAAGCATGTCAATTAATAATAAAATGAATATTATATGCTTTGAGTGTAGGGAGAAAGGACACTACAAGAGTAAGTGTCCTAAAGCGGGTTAAGAAGACTCCACCCGTGCCAAAGTCAAGGAGACCGGTGCCTCAATGAAAGAGCAAGGAGCAAGTGATTTGCTTCAAATGCCGACTGGGTCATTACGAGTCAATGCCCAAGGGGGAGAAGAAGGGGCAAAGGGGAGCATCACAAGTAGGGGGAGCTACTAAGGCTAACCCTAAGGTATATCAAGTTAATAATGCTCTTTCTTTAGTTAATAGACAAAAGCATGCTAGAAATTTCAATTCCCTAGCAATTTGCCATGAAAAGCATGCTAATAGAAATAAATACTTTTGTTTAGGAGCTAAAAATATTCACTTAGATAATAGGGAGAAATTTGGGACTAATGTCCCTAAAAACAACTTATCTAAGGACAAACCTAGGTCAAATAACTCTAGAAAATTTTTACCTAGGGAGACAATTAGAAAGGTGCAAGAGCACCTAGGTTTAAACCCTAAATGGACTAGGCATATGCCTAGGAAGTCCAATGCCCAAGATTTAAATCAAAATTCTAAAATCGGGCAATTAGAAAAGGAAAATCAAGTCTTGAGGTCAAGGCTTGAAAAACTTGAAAAGACCCTTAAGGTTATGCAAAATCAAATGCAAGGGTCAATTAGTCAAACTTCTAGGTCCAAAAGTCAAAGTCAACACCTAAGACCTAAGAGTCAAAAGTCAACCAAGGGAAAGCAAGGTTTGGGTCACAAACCTAAGTCTAAGGTGGCTTACCATAGTGTTCCATTAGATTATGGAATACTGACTAGGTCTAGAAAGACTAAGGTCAATAGGGAAGTCATCCCTGGAGTTGACCAAAGGGTATGCCTAGTGGCTAGGGTTTCTAGGAAACCTAGGGTGGCCACTAAGAAGGTTGCAAGGGGAGTTACCCCTAGAGTCAACCTAGGTAAGACCCAAATGACCAAGGCTAATAAGCCTAGGAGGGTCATTAGGAAGGTATCTAGGAAGGTTATCCCTAAGGAATACCTAATTAACCCTAGGAGCTCAAATCGGTTTTGGGTTCCTAAGAGCGTGATTGATTCACGCTAGATGGGTTAGGGTGTGCCAACCTTAAATGGATGGGTAGTTAACTCAACCATGGCAAAGGTGCCACTTTAGGTTATTTTCAAGGTTATGTATACCTTGAAAATATATTTGAATTATAATCCTAAAAGTTTTAGGATGTGCCAATATTACTTGAGAAGTTTGATAAAATGATCAAAATTGGCACAATTTAGGTTTAGAGGTTAGTGTGCCATTTTGGGTTTTTTGGCACACTTGGGAGAAAAATAGAAAAATGGAAAAATATATATAATTATATCAAATAGCAATTAATATTAAAATTTGGGTATTACTATACCTATATATTTTATATGTTCATGTTTAGGATTAAGGTTTTAAATGTCATGTGTTTTTAGATTTCATATTATGCCATGACATCATGATTATGAGCATGTGTTTATCTATATCATCTCTAATGCTAAAATCATTCATGCATTTAAGATATTTTGATTGAAATTGATTTAAGGACAATGGCATGACTTGGAGTCCCATTTATAAGGGAATCAAGTAGGGTTGCCTTAGAAAAATGCATGAAACCCTAGATTAAATGAACCAAAACCCACATCTCACATCCAATTGACATGTATGTGTATTTATACACCCTAGATACATGTGAGATGCTAGGATATGAGTTGAGTTCAAGGTGCATAGTTTTTGCATCTAGTTGAACCAAAACTCATCTAATTTTATTTGTGGATCATTGGGAAAGCTTGTGTACAAGTCTTGTACATAGAGCCTGTTAGTAATATATGAGAGATGTCCTAAGGCAATCGCCTTATGTATGAACCATTTATATGATAAATGAAGATTCACTATTTGAGTATACATGTTTAATGTATTTGATTGGATCTTAAACTCATTTACTGAATGTCCACGATACGATTCACAGCATGAGAGAATTTGTGATTGGATCACAACTGGTGAGTATCTCTACATGTGTAATTGTGATGTATCGGAATTATCCCTAGTCGATGAATTGATGGATTTGGACACCATCAATTCTGTCGAGACTAGCATGAGGTATACTCCTTGGTGTATCCAAGCGGTGATTCTCCTTTGGTGGAGACATAGTGATGTCGGAGTTAATCGTGGATGCTAGTTATGGTAACTAGTTCATTGGAGTGACCGGTAGTAAGACTTCATATGGTTCTCTCTGCATATATAGATATGTCAATGAAGTTCTTACTGTGGCTTAAGTGCGATGTTCCTTTGACTTGCGGTATTCAAGTCATCTTGATCATGGAGACTTATGCTTTGACATCTTAAGCAAACATCTCTAAGGAGATGTGGACACGAGATGATTGGGTATAAGTCGAAGTGATCGAAGGTGTTTGAATAGCCTATAAAGGATTCACCACTCCTTTCTATGAGATGTATACCCATGTCCTCTTGTCGTATTGTTAATAAAGTCTTTGGCCAAAGCATTACATGTTTAGAGTAAGGTACTCTTGATACATGTGGGTAACTAGAATCCGTGGGGCGAGGAAATGATACTTGGGCTAGGTGTGCGTAGTCGGACCCTAGTGAGGCCCGACACAATAGACCATGTCTGAACCAAGTGGGTATAAGATGAGTGAAGGAATGGGGCCGCGATTCATTCGAGCTCTTGAAGGGTTTGAAATAGTTACGGATCGGCCGTTGATCTTTTCCGGTTAATTGGGGATGATGTACTACTAGGTGCCACTCATGATCGTTCTATAATTAATGGTTAATTATAGACGGCCAACATAAACCGAGAACCTATTTGGTCACACGCACAACGAGTGTAATCCAAAGGATTTAAAACGAGCTTGAGAATGGGATTCTCGCATCGAGAGAAACTATGTTTGGTTGGACCAAACATAAAGCGAGCATGAAATTGTTTCACTGCAATGGAAGCGTGGATGGGCCGTGTCTTATGAAGACATAATGGATGGACCAAAATGGTTTGGTTCTAATCCAATGGATGAGAATAAACCAAAGGGTTTGGTTTATTTTAAACGAATGAACCAAAAGTTGGTTCGGTTCGTTTTAACTTAAAATAAACCATCATGGTTTGGTTTATTTTAACTTATCTTAATGGAGCGGGTTAACGGGCTTTATGGATCTGATCCATTAACCATTAAGAGAATTAGTTCTCTATAAAATAGGGCTTAAACCCTATGCCGCCCACCTTGAGGCTCCAACCGGGCCCATTGCCTTCCCCTCACCGCGCCGAAGCTGCTGCCGGTTGACTCTCCGGTGATCTCTTGGGTTTGGCATAAGGTGAGCTTATCTTCTCCTTTTGGCCGCCTCTATTCCTCCACCAAAAGCTGTCCAGTTTTTCTGGACAGCTTGTTTCTTTGTTGTCAGAGCGTCGTTTGGACGACGGGTAGTGCTCCGACAGCGGCTAACTTACCGGGGATTTGATCTCCGGTAATCCTCTGAGGTGGAGGACGAAGGATTCGTCAAACGGTTGACGAATACCTCTCCGGAGAAGCGAGTTTTGAGAACTCGTTTTAGGATCCGAATTTGGATTCGGATCGTAATCATCTCTCGATCACGTCGTCTTCAACACGAGGCTAGTAACCCGTACGAAGACGAAGCTCGTGACTTAGCGAAGTCATCCCGAGGAGCTCGGCGTGGATACGGATAGAGACGATTCTTACGAGGATCGTTCCGGTTGATGCCGTTCCCGCTACACGTCATACGAAAGGTATAACGTAGATAAATTTCTTTTATTGCAAATTTTAATTTACGGTTATGTCTACACTTGTTGTAATATGCATGCGTGTGTTGTGTGTGTTGTAATAAATATAGATTTATTATTTTAAATTGCTTACTCTGTTCTCATGTTTACGAAACATGATCGAACACACACACGCCGCGGTGCCGGAAACCCAACAGTGGTATCAGAGCCCAGGTTGTGTTTCGACATAATCGTAAAAATGGTTTTGCGATAGTCATAATGTATTTCTGGAAATTTTCTAAATTTTGGAAATTTAGAAGTATTTATGGAAATTTTTCAATTTTGGAAAGTCTAGAAGTATTTATGGAAATCTTCCACTTTTGGAAAGTTGGAAGTTTTTATGGAAATTGATATTTTCCATAAATAAAATATTTGATTAGATTCTGGAAATTTGTTTCCTAATTTAATCATGATTTGATTTGGGAAATCAAATCTTAAAATATTTTATTTCCATAAGTAGTTTTAATGATTTAGGAAATTGGTTTCCTAAATAGATTTTCCTTAATCAAATAATTCCATGAATAAAATATGTGATTAGATTTGGAAATTTGTTTCCTAATTTAATTATGATTTGATTTGGAGAATCAAATCTTAAACATATTTTATTTCCATAAATAGTTATGACATATAAGGAAATTATATACATGACATAATTGTATGCCATGTAATTGCATTAGATGCATAACATTATGCCATGTGTCGTGACATGTAGATGTATGCCATGTCATGCCATGTAGATAATAGTTATTTGCATGCAAAGAGGATGAGACATAAAACCCTTAATCAATATTAAAGCCTACACCTTCCATTAATATGGTTAGAACCAGAGTTCCGTTTCTTGTTTGGGTTGTTGGACTCTCTCCAAGCCCGCTAACCAACATGTTCAAACCATGGAATAGTTTAATACTAATATGGTAAGAGTCGAGGTCAATCGTTAGCTTTGGTTGTTGGACTCTCAAGCTGGGCTAATTGGTTGAATGCGCTCTAACCATATTAAAACTATTTCCCGATTAATGGGTTGGCTTTTACTTGGAGCATCGGCTTGTTGGACTCTCTCCAAGGTCGATGTAAAGGGAGGTGAAGTTGGGTGCTATGCATATGATGCATACTTGTTAATGTGTTAACAATGTATGTGTGAACATTCAATTAGTTGATAGCACATTGTGATAGTTGCATATACGTGATATGCAATCGGTATAGATGATACCTACCGATCGTAGTTATGAATGGCTTGTTGGACTCTCCAAGGTTGTTCATAACTATGATGGATATCACCATTCGAGATGGACCTACGATCTCCAAGTGATTTTGGGGTTTTTGAAATTCAAAAATGAATGGGATTTATAAATGTATATTGATGCATTTTAAAATCATCTTTCATATATGCTCATTTGTATTTCTAAGATTGATCATGATGTCTTTGAATTTATGCTCCATTTTGGATTCAATAAATTGATCGGGCCGAGCTTCATGGACTAGCTTAGAAGCTTGAGAATTGTTCTCAAGGTTGAAAAGCTTGCAAATGTCCTCGGCGCCTCTTCCCCTGTCTAGTGACGATGCAACTCGACCAATTGTTGGCCTATCGTAAACATGTGAGTGATTCGAACAAATGAGTTGCATCATGCTAGCCATGATGGAACCCAAGCTACCGAAGCAGCATGAGCATATGGATGCTCATATCGTAGTCCTTCATCTTTATGAGTTGTTTGATAAGCAAGTGAGATTCGAAAGGTTCGAAGTCTCCAAGCTCCTCTTCACCTCCGAGATGCTAGAAGGTTCATCGTGGTATCGCCAATATGTCAAGACCGTGGAGTCTTCTCGAGAAGCATGAGCAGGACGGTGTTGTTAGTTGATTCCTCAAGAAAGGTTCTAAGAGGAAGTCAAAGGAACAGCATGAAGGAAAGAAGAGAAGGGCTAAGAAGGTAGAACTAGCACAAAGGAAACTTGCCATCATTATGGCAAGGAGAGCCATTTGCTAAGAAGAAAGTGCAAGATTTATCTTGAGTCCGTGAAGAAGAATAAGGCACTGATGCCCCATCTTCTTCAGATATCTTCAAGTATTGATTGTCATTCTATTTCCTTAAACACTTGGGTATTGGATACTGGTGTGGCTACATATATGTAATGACATACATGGGCTAAGGAATAGAAGAAGACTCGCCAAGGAGAGTCAAATTTACGTGTGGGAATGGAGCAAAGGTTGCTGACTCGCCATCTAACGCATTTGTTGAAACTCCTGCAGACTTGTCTTAGAACTAGACAATTGCTTTTATGTTCCTTCGTTGATAAAGAACATCATTTCTATTTCTTGTTTAAATAGAAATGGGTACCATTTGACTTTTAGTAACAATTGTTGTTACATAACTTTGAATGGAGTTCTTTATGGACCGAACTTTAAGCAATGGTGTTTATACGCTGGACGATCCAAAGGACATTTTCAATATCGGGTTTGAGCAACAAGCGCTTCAAAAGGATAATCAATTAGACTCCTACATGTGGCATTGTCGCCTTGGCCATGTAAGCAAGAAACGCATGTCCGAATTACACCGATGTGGAATTCGGAATCGTTTGAATTGGATTCATACGATACATGCGAATCATGCTTAAAAGGCAAGATGACTAAGTTACCTTTTACGGGAAAAGGTGAACGAGTGGGAGAGTTACTAAGTCTAATACATACTGATGTATGTGGACCTATGTCAACTCAAGCATTAGGAGGCTATAGCTACTTCATTACCTTCACCGATGATCACTCACGGTTTGGGTATGTGTTCTTGATGAAACACAAGTCCAAGCCTTTGAAAGGTTCAAAGAATTCAGAAATGAAGTAGAGAAACAACATGACAAGAGTATTAAAATACTGATCGGATCGAGGTGGTGAATACTTAAGTCAAGAGTTTCTTGATTATCTAAGAGACAATGGTATATTGTCTCAATGGACTCGCCTATACACCACAAAGATAATGGTGTATCCGAGAGGCGAACAGACCTTGTTGGACATGGTCGTCAATGATGAATCATGCGACTCTTCCCAAGTCCTTTTGGGGTTATGCACTTCATTGCTTACTTGTTAATGAGATGCCTAAGGTAGTCTCAACTACTATGAGATATGGAATAGTAAGAAACCTCATGTATCTTACTTGAAGATATTGTCTCGCTTATGTGAAGCGATCAGACGTATAAATTGATGCTAAGTCTGATAAATGTCTATTTATTGGATACCCTAAGGAAACAAGGGGTTACCAATTCTATCATCCTGTGGAACAAAAGGTGTTTGTTTCAAGGCATGCTGTGTTTCTAGAGAAAGAGTTTCTCTTGCAAGAAAATAATGGGAGTGTCGTCGAGCTTGAGGAGGCTCAAGAGACTCAAATAGATATTAATGAGATACCTGGTGAAGTACAACAGCCGACAACTCATAGTGATGAGCAATCGGCTGGACCTATTGTAACACCACATCTTCGTAGATCTGGTAGAACACGCAATATTCCTGAGAGATATGGATTTCTCGTAAGTGAATCGAACGACGTGTTACTCATTGATGATGAGGAGCCTACCAGCTTATGAAGAAGTCCGACAAGTTCGAAAGGGATAAGTGGCTTGGTGCCATGAAGTCGGAAATGGATTCCATGTATGAAAACCAAGTTTGGAACTTGGTTGACCCACCAAGGATAAAGCCTATAGGGTGCAAGTGGGTTTTCAAGAAGAAAACCGACATGGATGGTAATGTGATTACCTATAAGGCTAGATTGGTGGCGAAAGGATATCGTCAAAAACAAGGTGTTGATTATGACGAAACCTATTCGCCTGTAGCTATGCTTAAATCCATTCGGATGCTCCTGGCCATAGCGGCTCATTATGATTATGAGATATGGCAGATGAATGTGAAAACAACTTTCCTTAATGGAAACCTGCTCGAGGACGTGTATATGATACAGCCTGAGGGTTTCACATCGGTTGATAAAACCAAGGTATGCAAATTGCGACGGTCCATTTATGGATTGAAGCAAGCATCCAGGAGCTGGAATATCCATTTTGATGAGACAATCAAAAGGTTTGATTTCTCTCAAAATCCAGACGAACCTTGTGTGTACAAGAAGGTTAGTGGGAGTGCAGTCGTATTCCTAGTATTGTATGTCGATGACATACTACTTATAGGAAACAATGTTTCAATCTTACAGTCAGTGAAGGTTTGGTTATCCAAGACATTCTCCATGAAAGACCTGGGAGAAGCAACCTACATCCTCGGGATTAAGATCTATAGAGATAGATCGAAACGGTTGCTTGGTCTTTCGCAGTCTACATATATAGATCGAGTGCTAAAGAGGTTTAGCATGTCGGAATCCAAGAAAGGTTTCCTACCCATCAGGCATGGGGTACACCTTTCGAAGTCTATGTGTCCGCGCACAGAAGACAAGAGGATTTGCATGAGTAAGATTCCCTATGCATCCGCAATAGGATCTATCATGTATGTTATGTTATGTACGAGGCCCGATGTATCGTATGCTCTGAGTGTCACGAGCAGATACCAATCTGATCCAGGAATGGATTATTGGGTGTCTGTTAAGACGATCCTTAAGTACTTGACAAGAACTAAGGATGTGTTCCTAATATATGGAGAAGGGTACATGGTGATACGTAGGTATACGGATGCCAGCTCCAGACAGACAAGGATGATTCCATGTCTCAGTCTGGGTATGTATTCACCTAGAATGGAGGCGCAATAAGTTGGAAAGGTTCCAAGCTTGACACTATAGCGGATTCTGCCACTAAGGCAGAATACATTGCAGCTTTGGAAGCAGCAAAGGAAGCGGTTTGGATCAAGAAGTTCATCTCTGAACTTGATGTGGTCTCATCAATGATCCAAACATGTGCTTCGCCGCTATCATTTTATCAGAGAGATCATCAGTAGGAACGAAATACAAATCGAGAAAATTCCCACTGAAAGGAACTTAGCGGATCCTTTGACTAAAGCATTACCTCAAAGTAAGTTTGAGGGTCATGTTAGTGCTTATGGTATAGGATACCGTAGCGATTGGCATTAGGCCAAGTGGGAGTCTGTTAGTAATATATGAGAGATGTCCTAAGGCAATCGCCTTATGTATGAACCATTTATATGATAAATGAAGATTCACTATTTGAGTATACATGTTTAATGTATTTGATTGGATCTTAAACTCATTTACTGAATGTCCACGATACGATTCACAGCATGAGAGAATTTGTGATTGGATCACAACTAGTGAGTATATCTACATGTGTAATTGTGATGTATCGGAATTATCCCTAGTCGATGAATTGATGGATTTGGACACCATCAATTCTGTCGAGACTAGCACGAGGTATACTCCTTGGTGTATCCAAGCAGCTGATTCTCACTGGCTGGAGACATAGTGATGTTCGGAGTTAATCGTGGATGCTAGTTATGGTAACTAGTTCATTGGAGTGACCAGCCGTAAGACTTCATATGGTTCTCTGCATATATAGATATGTCAATGAAGTTCTTACTGTGGCTTAAGTGCGATGTTCCTTTGACTTCAGATTCAAGTCATCTTGATCATGGAGACTTATGCTTTGACATCTTAAGCAAACATCTCTAAGGAGATGTGGACCGGGATGATTGGGTATAAGTCGAGTGATCAAGGTGTTTGAATAGCCTATAAAGGATTCACCACTCCTTGCGAGGAGATGTATACCCATGGCCTCTCGTCGGATTGTTACTAAAGTCTTTGGCCAAAGCATTACATGTTTAGAGTAAGGTACTCTTCGATACATGTAGAGTAACTAGAATCTGTAGGACGAGGAAATGATACTTGGGCTAGGTGTGACGTAGTCAGCCTAGTGGGGACTGACACAATAGACCATGTCCTGAACCAAGTGGGTATAAGATGAGTGAAGGGAATGGGGCACGATTAATTCGAGCTACTGAAGGGTTTCAGAAATAGTTCTAGATCAACCGTTGATCTTTTTGGTTAATTGGGGATCATGATGTACTACTAGGTGCCACTCATGATCGTTCTATAATTAATGGTTAATTATAGACGGCCAACATAAACCGAGAACCTATTTGGTCACACGCACAACAAGTGTAATCCAAAGGATTTAAAACGAGCTTGAGAATGGGATTCTCAGACCGAGAGAAACTATGTTTGGTTGGACCAAACATAAAGCGAGCATGAAATTGTTTCAGTCGCAATGGAAGCGTGGATGGGCCGTGTCTTATGAAGACATAATGGATGGACCAAAATGGTTTGATTCTAATCCAATGGATGAGAATAAATCAAAGGGTTTGGTTTATATTAAACGAATGAACCAAAGGTTGGTTCGGTTCGTTTTAACTTAAAATAAACCATCATGGTTTGGTTTATTTTAACTTATCTTAATGGAGCGGGTTAACGGGCTTTATGGATATGATCCATTAACCATTAAGAGACACTCGACCCTCCGGTGATCTCTTGTGTGTTCGGTGATAAGGTGAGCTCCACATCTCCTTTGGCCGGCCTCTATTCCTCCACCAAAAGCTGTCCAGTTTTTCTGGACAGCTTGTTTCTTTGTTGTCGGAGCATCGTTTGGACGACGGTTAGTGCTCCGACAGCGGCTAACTTACCGGAGATTTGTGTTAGGGCAATCTCTTGCCGTGATATGGTTTT
The DNA here is from genome assembly GCA_025175895.1 of Wurfbainia villosa. Classification (NCBI taxonomy): domain Eukaryota; kingdom Viridiplantae; phylum Streptophyta; class Magnoliopsida; order Zingiberales; family Zingiberaceae; genus Wurfbainia; species Wurfbainia villosa. Next base: position 10,301,209 of record CM045991.1, on the reverse strand, counting down.
GATGGTGTGGCAAAGGGTTTAATTTAGTTTGATATGTTGATGTGATATGTGCGTTGAAGTCGTGCAGGACTTAGTAATTCGCACATGGAGCCGTGGCGAGTTTCACATCTCATGACTCGTGCCTTGAGTCGGTGAAGGATAGCTTTGCGGAAGCCGTGCGCTTGGAGCATCCGAGGGACCGCCGGACGAGAAGCTTGGAGTGAAGCCGGAGGAAGTAGACTTCGAGGCAAGAGACGCGAAGGAGCATTGCAGAGCCGTGCGCCTGATGCTGCCGAGGGACGTGGCCGAGAACGAAGAGAACTTCGAAGGCGAAGGACTCCGAGAAATGAGAGTGAGCGATTGTAACCCGGGGAGGGGTAGCTCTTAGGTGAAACTTGGCCATTTGGCCAAGTGTCGGATGGGTTTTCCGACACCGCCGATCGCTATGCCATGGAATGGCAATGATCGCTTCCGAGTCGAGTGTAGCTCGACCGGGTATACGATCGATCGGTTTGTGCGTGCGCAAGTGATCGCTATAGCGCCGGGTGATCAAGATTGACGATCGACGCGCGAATGATCGGGTCAATAGGGTTTTGGCCATGACCGCAGATCGCGGCCGATTACGGGTCGCGAATGATCGGGTGAGGTCCAAGATCGATCGCCAAGAGTTCCGGTGGACAACAACGGTCGGCATCCGACGTGTTCGGAGGCCGTTGTAGTGACGGCAGTCGACTGCCATGGGCGGCAGTCGACTGATGGCGGCCAACGGGAAGAAGTTAGCCCTCTATATAAAAAGAGAGGGTGTGAGCCTTTGAGAGGCTAATGCTTAAGTTCCAAACAATCTTCCTAGTGCCCCACAAGCTCTAAACTCTTCTTACTCGCTTTTACTCCATTCTATTTGTAAGAAGAGTGATCTTGGTTGTAAAGGTTACCTCCACCTAGCTTTGTGCAAAGGAGAGACCGATAGTGATTGGTTTTGGCGGAGTGATTCACCGTGGATTTAATCGGATCAGTGGATTAGCGGCGAGTCGTGAACCACGTTATATCTTGGTGTTTGTATTGCTTGTTTCTATTTTGCTTGTCTTTATTTATATTTGTATATTCCGCTTGCGCTAACGCTTTTGTAGACGAGCAAAATACGCCATCCAAACGAAAAGGGCTATTCAACCCCCCCTCTAGCCGGCCATCAGATCACTTACAAGTGGTATCAGAGCCAGGTTGCTTGTCACCGGACTAACCGCCGCAACAAGCCCTACATCAAAAATGGCCGGCTCCAACATCCATCCTCCGAAGTTTGAAGGAGAATTCGCTTGGTGGAAGAAGCGAATGGAGGTATTTTTCGAAACGGATTTTGATATAATGATTACAATGGAATCGGTTTCATTTTGCCTAGGGATGAAGAGGGAAGCCAATAGAGAAATCTAGGTGGACCAAGAAGCAAAGAGAGGAGCACCTTGCAAACTCAAAGCCAAGCACCATCTCTACAATGTGCTTCCTCAACAAGAAATCAACCGAATAGGAGAATGCCTAAGCGCCAAGGAGATGTGGGAGAAACTAATTGAGCTCCATGAAGGCACATCCGAGGCGAAGCTAGCTAGGAGAGATCTCCTCCGCTCTCAACTATCCAACATTAAATTAGAAAAGGGGGAAAAGGTAATCTCTCTACACTCTAGGTTTAAGGAAATTTTAATTGGGCTAACAAGTGTAGGTGAGAAGCTATCGAACCGGGACATGCTCATGAAGGCTATAGATGCCTTTCCCCGGTCCTCAAAGTGGAGCTCCATGGTGGACTCCTTCTACATGTCCAAGAACCTAGAAGTGAGTACCTTGGAGGAGTTCTTCTCGACAATGGAGCTCCACGAAACGAGGCTTGAAGGAATTCAAGAAGAGCCAAGAATTCAACCCTCAAGAGGAGTAGCATTGTTGGCAAACAAGGGGAAGAAGAAGATGGAAGTCCCCTCCTCCTCCGATGAAGAAGCCTCCTCCTCCTCCATGGATAGCACCGAGGAAGCCTACATGGTAAGGAAGGTGAGGCGTGTATTTAAGAATTTTAGATTTGATAAATCTAATGATAGGAATAGAAGACCAAGGGGGAAGGTCATATGCTACAATTGCCAAGGAGAGGGACACATAAGGGACAATTGTCCCCTCCTAAACAAAAGCAAGGGGAGCAAGAAAAAGAAGGAAGAGGAGAAGAAGACAAAAGAAAAGGGGAAGGCCAAAGCATTCAAGGCCAAGACATGGGATGATCCTTCCTCATCCTCCTCCTCATCATCGGATGAGGAGAATGCCTTTGTCGCCAATTTGGCCTTGATGGCCTTTGACGACTTGGATTGCTCCTCCTCCTCCGAAAATGAAGGATCAAGCTCAAGAGGAGAGAGCTCAAGTGAAGGGGGAGCCACCTCCACAACATCAACAACCACATCAACCGAAGAATAAGAAGAGGACAAGGAAACAATGGTAAAGAAAGCCTATCCTAGTAAAATAGTTTCTATGTTTTCTAGTTTAACTAGGTATTTGTTTAGAGTAAAGAAGAAAAATAAAAGCATGCTTAATCAAATTAAAGACTTAGAAAATAAGTTAGAAAATGCATGCTTAAATAATAATGATACTTCTTCTTGCCATGATGATGCATGCTCACATGATAATTATGTGCCTTTAGATGTTAGTGATGCATGCATAGAAGAAAATAGGGCATTAAGGAAAAAGGTAGATTATTTAACTAAAGCCCTAGGAAAATTCACAATTGGCTCCAACACTTTGAATATGATCATAGGGAGCCAAAGGGCAAGTTTTAACAAGAAAGGCCTAGGATATAAAGAGAAGAAATGAGAAGGCCTATAGATGCCTAATAGCTAGGGACAAGACAAAACAAAGTAATAGCTAAGAAATGGATCCCCAAGGAATTTCTAGTGACCCCCATAGGTAAAAATCTATTTTGGGTTCCAAAATCCATCCTTAAGGGTTAGAAAACCCCTAGGGTAGTCAACCATATGAACTTGACCTATATCATATTTTGGTTGACTTAGGATGACGGGACAACATTTTTAGATAGTGTTGGGTGATGATAACGTGCCCATAAAAAGGTAATAATGCTTAAAATCATGATGATTAATGTAATTTCTATGCATATGTGTAATCATGATTTATGATTTTGATATTGGGCACATTATCATGAAAATTAGGTTTAAATCATGCTTTAGGTGATAACTTATTTATTATCATCATATAATGCCTAAGGCATGGTTATAATTTAATGAAAACATGTATTTCATGATCATAATGTGAAATTAATTGATATATGTCATTATGATCATGTAGGTTGTTAGGTTGATACTTAACCTTGATAGAATTGCATGAATATATTGGTTAAGTATATACAAATACCCCCTAGGATGCATCTCACACTCACTATAGGCTAACTTGATTGCAAACTTAGCATGGGTGAGATGTTAGGATGATACAAATGTCCACTAATGCCTATGGCATTTAGATGGTCATTTAAAGTATCAAAATATCAATAATAGACCAATCATGGGGAAGGCTTATGTTTAATTAATAGACATATTGCCCAAAGATCATGGTTGGATATTTCTAATGTTTTCAAAACAATTTCTTACCTTAAAATACATGTATTCATGTTTTGAAACAATTGAATGCAAAACTAGGTGTTAAAATGGATACTAACATGCTCAAAAACTAGTGTTTTTTCAAGTGTTTGGATTTTTGGCAAATCTTGTAAAATATAATGATTTTTCATGAAAAACTATTTTTCCTTGATAAATATACTTAAGAGAAATATGTTCCTCGAATTTCATGATTTTTCGAATTTTCTGGAATATTTAATGCATTTCTGAATTTCATCCAGAAAATCAAATTATTCCTTTGTGCGATCATTGCCATACATCGATAGCGATCAGTGGCTATAGAATCAGAATATTGAAGGTCAATTCAGTTTGTATACCTATTACTAGTGGTAGAAATATACTTGATGCCTCAGACAGTTTTTAAATCAACTTGACATATTTTTTCCTCCATTATACTTGATGCCATGAGCTTATAACTTAGTGTTAATCTTTTTGATGGTGTCAAAGGGGGAGAAATAAGTATGTTTAAGTTAATCACATTAGGGGGAGAAATACATGTAGGGGGAGAAATATATGTAGGGGGAGAAATATATGATAGGGAGAAAATTTGCATAGAGAATTTCATGGATTAAGAATTGCATGTTGTTATATCATGTTTATCTTTACATGCTTTTCTTACCTTAGAATTTATATCAAATTTTTACCTAACTTAAGCGGATTGCCACACATCAAAAAGGGGAGATTGTTAGGCAATCTCTTGCCGTGATATGGTTTTGATGGTGTGGCAAAGGGTTTAAGTTAGTTTGATATGTTGATGTGATATGTGCGTTGAAGTCGTGCAGGACTTAGTAATTCGCACATGGAGCCGTGGCGAGTTTCACATCTCATGACTCGTGCCTTGAGTCGGTGAAGGATAGCTTTGCGGACGCCGTGCGCTTGGAGCATCCGAGGGACCGCCGGACGAGAAGCTTGGAGTGAAGCCGGAGGAAGTAGACTTCGAGGCAAGAGACGCGAAGGAGCATTGCAGAGCCGTGCGCCTGATGCGAGGGACGTGGCGAGAAGAGAACCGGCGAAGGACTCAGAAATGAGAGTGAGCGATTGTAACCCGGGAGGAGGTAGCTCTTAGGTGAAACTTGGCCATTTGGCCAAGTGTCGGATGGGTTTTCTGACACGGTCATTGCCATGGAATGGCGATCGCTCGAGTCGAGTGTAGCTCGGTGGTATCTAGATCGGTTTGTAGCGTGATCGCGCCATCGTTAGCGCGTCGACCGATCAAGGCTGGCGCGATCGGTAGTCAATAGGGTTTTGGCCAGCTGGCTCGTGGCCGGCCGAGGCGATCGACTAGGTCAATGATCGGATCGGTGAGGTCCAATGATCAGCCAAGCCGCAGATTGGACAACAGCGGCATCCGACGTGTTCGGAGGCCGTTGTAGTAACAGCGGTCATTGCCATGGGCGTGATCGTGATGGCGGCCAACGGGAAGAAGTTAGCCCTCTCTATAAAAAGAGAGGGTGTGAGCCTTTGAGAGGCTAATGCTTAAGTTACAAACAATCTTCCTAGTGCCCCACAAGCTCTAAACTCTTCTTACTCGCTTTTACTCCATTCTATTTGTAAGAAGAGTGATCTTGGTTGTAAAGGTTACCTCCACCTAGCTTTGTGCAAAGGAGAGACCGATAGTGATTGGTTTTGGCGGAGTGATTCACCGTGGACGAATCGGACCGTGGATTAGCGGCGTAGCCGTGAACCACGTTATATCTTGGTGTTTGTATTGCTTGTTTCTATTTTGCTTGTCTTTATTTATATTTGTATATTCCGCTTGCGCTAACGTTTTGTAGACGAGCAAAATACCGCCATCCAAACGAAAAGGGCTATTCACCCCCCTCTAGCCGGCCATCCGATCACTTACAATTTGATCTCCGGTAATCCTCTGAGGTGAGGGATGAAGGATTCGTCAAACGGTTGACGAATACCTCTCCGGAGAAGCGAGTTTTGAGAACTCTTTTTAGGATCCGAATTTGGATTCGGATCGTGATCATCTCTCGATCACGTCATCTTCAACACGAGGCTAGTAACCCGTACGAAGACAAAGCTCGTGACTTAGCGAAGTCATCCCGAGGAGCTCGGCGTGGATACGGATAGAGACGATTCTTACGAGGATCGTTCCGGTTGATGCCGTTCCCGCTACACGTCATACGAAAGGTATAACGTAGATAAATTTCCTTTTATTGCAAATTTTAATTTACGGTTATGTCTACACTTGTTGTAATAAGCATGCGTGTGTTGTGTGTGTTGTAATAAATATAGATTTATTATTTTAATTGCTTCCGCTGTGCTCATGTTTACGAAACATGATCGAACACACACACGCCGCGGTGCCGGAAACCCAACAGAGCCCAAGGAATATGATCCAAAATAAGGTTTTGAAAACATTTTAAAATCATTTTGAAAAACCTTGGTGAAGTCTATCTTTTGATATAAATCACCATTGATGAAGTTGATACAAAATAGGGCCAAAACATTGAAAATTTCAATGGTTTTGAGTTTTGTATCAAACTCACTATTTTATGGGTAAAATAATTTTCAAATATTTTTTACCCATTGTGTGTGTCATAAGTATTATACGTATGAATTTTCACGATTTTTCGAATTACGTATAATTATTTATGAATTTTCAAAATTCATTTCTGATAGTTGAAAATCGAGATTTTGATTATCGATCGGCCCACAATGTGGATCGGTGATCGATGAGTGTGATCGACATTACTAAGTCGAGTCATTGCCAGGTCTGATTTTGGGAAAACTAGGTTTGGTTAGCCCGTGTTCAGCCATGGTAAAGGTCCCTAATCACTCCTAACCCTAGGATATGCATTAGGAAGCATTATAAAGGGTGAAAATCCATTGGATATGGATTAGAAGAGTTGTTTAGGGTTAGTATCAATGTTAAGGTGTTGGAAAGTTCAATGTTGAATTTCTAACCTTAATTTTGATGGTTTAAAGTTCCTATTGGCTTAGAAACTTCCCAAGGACATTGTTGGTGCAATGGTCAAGGGGGAAAAAGCCTTTAGGGGGAGGTATCCATCTTGGAATGATGGATGTGTTTTTCTCCTTGAAGAGGAGAAGTTATTGGGAGAGTATCATCAATTGAGAAAATTGATGGGTTTTTTATACCCAATTTGGAAATTGGGAGAGAGTATAGGATTGCCTCTCTTGAGTGATATGTGAATTATCACTAGGAAGATGGTAGGCATCCTAGGTATTTATTTTTGGATCAAGGGGGAGATTGTAAGATCTCATTGGGACATGAGACATTGACCTCCTTGGAGAGAAAACCTTTTTGATGTTAGTCAAAAAGGGGGAGAATGTTTGGGGGAGAACATTTGGAGAGAGTTTACCAATTTGGGATAATTGGTAAGGGATTTGAGTTAGTGGTCTAACTCAAATGATTTGTTTGGTTTTTGTCAAACATCAAAAAGGGGGAGATTGTTGGTGCAATCGGCCCAGGTCACGATTGACCAGGACTCGAGTTTGACTCGAGTGATGTTTTGATGTTTCGACAAAAACATATGACAATGTAATTGTCATGGGAAAGTCCAAGTGGAACACTTGGCATTTGGTAAAGTCCAAGTCTTGAGTACTTGGCATGAAAAGTCCAAGTGGGACACTTGGCACATGGAAAGTCCAAGCATGGGTCTTGGCAAGGGAAAGTCCAAGTCATGGGTACTTGGCATGGAAAGTCCAAGTGGGACACTTGACATTTGGGAAAGTCCAAGTCATGGGTACTTGGCATGAGAAGTCCAAGTGGGACACTTGGCATTTGGAAAAGTCCAAGTCTTGAGTACTTGGCATGAGAAGTCCAAGCATGGGTCTTGCCAAATGAGAAGTCCAAGCATGGGTCTTGGCAAATGGAAAGTCCAAGCATGGGTCTTGGCATGGAAAGTCCAACATGGGTTGGCAAGGAAAGTCCAAGCATGGTCTTGGCATGGAAAGTCCAACATGGGTTGGCAAGGGAAAGTCCAAGCTTGAGTCTTGGCATTTGAGAAGTCCAAGGGTTTGATATTGGCAGAATTCCAAGCGGAGTCTTGGCGATAAGACCAATGGTCAGAAAGTCCTCTGGCAAGGCAAGTCCAATGTGCCTTGGGTAGACACTAGCATAACATAGCCGATAAGCACCAAGGCTAGCGCGATGGATGAACAAGTCATGGATGACTTGGAGGGATCCGAGAGGCGAGGTGATGGAGGTGGCTAGAAGGCTTAGGTCTAGGCTAAGGGTGGTCTAGCAAGTATGGGGCACCATACTTAAAACCTCATCTTTGAGGTTGGCGTCGACGCATTATGGCTCGCCGACGCTGAGTCGACTTGAGTTCGACCGCCGCTTAAGAGCCGAATCGCCCGCAATGACGCCATCGAGCAAATGAACCGATCCAAGTGATGCTCGGCAATGATCAAGTTCACCACGGTCGATCGACCGATCAAGTTACACGCTACCGGCAATGATCGCCAAATGTTGGCTCGCCAAGAGATCCATGGAGTTTTTCCAACGGATCGAGCCGTTGTCTCATGACAACGCATCACCGACCGGGTGACTTAAATCGATCGAAGGCGAACCCGCGCAAAGGATAAAAGGAGCTCGATGGGAGGATTTTTGGCAATGGTTTCTTGAGCATCTTTAGGGCGATTTGTATCGCAAATCGAGTCTAAGACCACTCTTCAAGCAACCAAAAGCAAGCAATCCAAAGCATTTGTAAAGTGTTTTTTACTTGTATTGCATTATTTTTCATTGTATTTGCTTGTTGCTTTTAGATTATTGTTGTAATCTATTGTAAGAGGTTTCCACTCGACTTGTCATTTAGAGCAATACGTGTAACTGAAACGAAGTACGTCACTAGAGCTCGTTAGAGCTCGATCCGTGGAGTAGGAACCGTGTGGTTCCGAACCACGTTATATCTTTGTGTTAGTGATTGTTGTATTTCGTTATTGCTTTCATTTCTATATTCCGCTGCGCTAACGAAATTGTAGACACGATCACGATTGAATTCCATCTTCGTACGGTCACAACGCTATTAACCCCCCCTCTAGCGGCGTCAAATCTCTAACATTTTGTTTTGGGATCTTCCTTTGTACCTAGTGAACAAGGAAAGGAAGATTGGTGATCTAGGAGGCTTCAACTTTTGGTAGATCGTCGCCCACACGACGTCCAAAAGGAGGGAGGACATACAATAGAAGATCAAGAGGTATAACAAGAGGTATAATCTTGTTTATTTTGATTAATGTTCTTTTGTATTATGTTTATAATTGCTTTTCAATTATATGCATGTTTTGTGTGGATGCTTACTTTATGTATGTGATGATTATACTAGTTTACATTTGTATGTATTTTGTATAATCATTGACCCCGAAGATAAACACAAAAACCGGCGATCCGTCCGTCGTCTCTTCCGCGGCTAACCGACTAGAAGAGTTGTGTTGCTTGAACAACTAGTTTGTTCAAGCGATCGCTCATGTCGTTAGCACGACGACGAATTGGTTGTGCTTAGGAAACTCATCCCATCCGGATTAGTTCTCATTAGTAAAAATTTTAATCCGGGGACATGGGAGCCAATGAGCTTCCAAGGAATAGCACATGATTTCCAATAGCTTCGACTCTTCGAGAAAAATACCCAAAAATTCTATAAAAATAGGACATTTACAGAAACTTAAAAATCTTTAATTTTTATATCTAATACAAAAATTATAAATATGAAACACATACATGCTTCGCATGTGGCTCTGATACCACTGTTGGACTTTCCGATCCTCAAAAACCGCTTTTTGCGTTGCGGAAACCTCGGAAGCCCGACCACGGATCCGTGTGAAGTATAACAAAAAATAAATTCATGTATGTGTTTAAAACCTTAGATCTACCTTAGATCTATAAGATGAGAACATTACCCTCATAGTGACGCCCTACGCTTATCCCGCTCGTCCAAAAGCTTTGCTGGATCTCAAAGAGTGTCAAGTGTACACTCCTCTATAAGTATCCACACGGACAAATGGTGGAGAAGACACCTTAGAGTGTGCTAGCACCCTTGATGTCCATGGCAAGATGAGGATTTGGAGAGAGCTTGAGAGGAAGAAGATCCAAGGAAGAAGAAGATGGAGTTACTCACCAAATGAATTCACTTCATCAAGTGAAAGTGGTCGGCCACTTCAATGGGTGGGGGTTACATGCATGCATGTAACTCCAAGAGTCAATGGCTCTTGGTCTCCCTCATGAGGTGGCACCACATGATAAGTCCATGATGATGTGGAACACCATCATTGGCCGGCCCACATGCTATGTCACCATGACATGACAATTGGTCAAGTCAAAATTGACCATTCATCTTCCCTCTCAAGTCAAGTCAAACTTGATCTCTTATCTTCCATGGTTGATCAAATCTAACCACTTGATTCAAGTCAATTTGATTTAATGAATCTCTATTCATTAATTTAAATTGACTCAATGAATCAAATCTAAATTAGACTCATTCAACACTTGAATCAAATTGAGTCTAACTCAATTAGTCTAATTTGGATTACTCTTAATCTAATTTGGTTCATCCCATGAACCTAATCCTCATGGTTCATCATATGAACCTAATCTCCATCTAATTGCCCTTTGTGTGTGACCCTATAGGTTCTTGTAACGTTGGCAATGCTCCTAAACCGATTTAGGAACATAAGCAATGAGCGGTATCTAGCAACACATCATTGCTACCCAAGTTACAAGAATGTTGAGATCCAACATCACCTTTGTGACTACTAATTGTGACTCTCACAATATGTGACAATGTCCCTCTATCCTTGACATCTAGATTGACCAATTGAGGCATAGACCGTATCATCCTCAGTACAATCTATATCTTGAACTCCAAGTAGACTCACTCTAATCAAATGAGCTCAATATCTCATATTGACTTATTTGGGCATGGCCATGCACTTCGTGGTCTCACTCTATCAAGAATAACGATGTCACTCCCGTCATATAAGAGGGATAAATCCCATCTACATCACTCACATCCCTCTGCATAATTTGTTACATACACAGTAATCCCCTTTATAGTCCACCCATTTACGGGTGACGTTTGGCGAAGCCAAAGTATGCAACTCCTTATGTAGGGAACCATGGTGACTTCAGGTCCAAGAACTAATAGTCATACTAATAGTCACATGAGAAAGTATATGACACTCATATAATAATCCATGATACTCTCTCATGGTGGGTCATTCAGTATACATTCTCTAATGCATACCCATGTGTCAACTTGATATCTCATATCCATGACTTGTGAGATCAAGTCATCGAGTTAACCTACATGCTAGTCTCTACGCATTAACATTGTCCCTGAATATTAATATTTAACTAGGAATGATTAAGAGTAGTGTTCTCTATATCATCTCATTATCGATTCAACCAATCAATTGATATAGATAAGAACCTTCTACTCAAGGACGTTATTATACTTAGTTTATTTAGCACCAATACAAGTAAATATAATAACCATGCCTTTATGAACAGGAATATGATACAATAAAGTCCATACAACAATCATCACATGATTGACTCTAGGGCTTTCACTAACAAAATTTACCCTATTTTAGACAGCGAATGGGTTAATCCAGTACATGTAGTCCCAAAGAAGGGCGAAACTACGGTGGTCAGGAACGAAGAAAATGAGTTGATCCCTACTCGAACAATAATCGAATGGAGAATGTGCATAGATTTTCGTATGTTAAAAAAAGTGACAAGGAAGGATCACTTCCCACTTCCTTTTACTGATCAGATGCTAGAACGTTTGGCTAAGCACTCCCATTTCTATTACCTAGATGGGTACTCCAAATTTTCCAAATCCCTATTCACCCTAATAATCAAGAGAAGACTACTTTCACCGGCCCTTATGGGACCTTTGCATATAGAAGAATGCCTTTTGGGCTATAAAATGCTCCGGCCACCTTCCATCGTTGTATGACAGCCTTCTCGGACTTGATCAAAAATACCATGGAGTTATTTATGGATGACTTTTTTTATTTATGGAACAAGTTTTGATACGTGCCTGAAGAACCTATCGAATGACTTGCAAAGGTGCGAGGAAAATAATTTGGTGTTGAACTGGAAAAAATGTCACTTCATGGTTATCGACAGAATAGTACTAGGCCATAAGATATCAAAGAACGATGTTGAAGTGAATAGGGCCAAGGTTGAAGTAATTGAGAAGTTGCTACAACCTAGGGATGTTAAAGGCATCCGGAGTTTCCTAGGTCATGCAGGTTTTATCGGAGGTTCATAAAGAATTTCTCTCAAATAACAAAACCTCTAACAAACCTACTGGCTAAAGATACCGATTTTATTTTCGACCAGCAATGTATTGAGGCATTCGAAGAAATCAAAAAGACTCTAGTGACTGCTCCAATTATACAACCCCCTGATTGGAGTTTACCATTCGAGGTTATGTTCGACGCTAGTAATTATGCAGTGGGAGCAGTATTAGGGCAGTGAAAGGATAGAAAACTGCACCCGATTCATTATGCCAGCAAGACACTTGATGCGACATAGGTTAATTACGCCATGATCGAAAAGGAGTTACTAACAGTGGTGTTTGCTTTTGACAAGTTCAGATCGTACCTCGTAGGCTCTAAGGTCATAGTTTACACAAACCATGTAGCAGTTCACTGCCTACTTAGTAAGAAGGAGGCTAAGCCCCGCCTCATTCGTTGGATCCTGTTGTTGCAAGAATTTGATATAGAAATTAGGGACAAGAAAGTCTCAGAGGACGTCATTGCAGACCATCTATCATGTATGACCCTAGACAAGCAGTTAGAGGGGGAAGATAGTTCCCAAATGAATGACACCTTACAGGATGATACCCTCATGGCTGTTACCAAGGTTGTCACCCCTTGGTATGCAGATCTGGTGAACTTTCTGGCAGGAAGGGTAATTCCGCCGGAATACACAACCCAGCAAAGGAAAAGGTTCTTTGCAGATGTAAAGCAATACGTGTGGGATGATCCTTTTCTATTTAGAAGGTGTGCGCATAGCGTGTATCTAATATGTGTACTGGAGGAGGAAATTGGTATAATTTTGTTTCATTGTCATTCCTCCACATATGGGGGACATGCTGGAGTCTCGAAAATGGTTGTAAAAGTGCTCCAGGCGGGTTTCTACTTGCCTAGTTTATTTAAAGACACACGTAACTATGTGGTCTTCTCTGATCGATGCTAGCGAATAGGTACTATAGGTAGGAGACATGAAATGCCATCAAGTACCATCTTAGGAGTAGAACTTTTCGACATATGGGGGATAGATTTAATGGGACCATTTCCCACTTCAAGCACAAATAGGTATATTCTGGTAGCAATAGATTATGTTTCTAAGTGGGTAGAAGTCGTAGCATCACCCCACTACGATCCTAGAATGGTTATCAAGATGTTCAAAAGGGCTATATTCCCTAGATTTGGAGTTCTCCGAGTCGTAATCAATGATGGAGGATCACATTTCATTGAGAGACAATTCAAAAAATTGTTGCATGAGTATGGGGTAATCCACAAGGTCTCGACACATACCACTCTCAAACGAGTGGCCAGGTGGAAATTTTTGGTAGGGCAATTGACCCAAGTTATGGTTTGGATTATGGTTTTGATGTGTGTGGCAAAGGTTTAAGTTAGGATATTATTGTAGATTTAATATGTGTGTTGAAGTCATGCAGGACTTAGTAATTCGCACATATGATGAATAGCATTGGTAAGATCACCAACTCACAACCTCATGCTTGAGTCGGCGAAGGAGCATTGTGAAGCCATGCGCTTGATGCATCCGAGGGACCGCCGGACGAGATAACTTGAAGCAAAGCTAAGGAAGAAGACTTCGAGGGCAAGAGACGTGAAGGAGCATTGCGAAGTCATGCACTTGGTGTTGCCGAGGGACGTGGTCATGAACGAAGAGAGCTTCGGCAAGGGACTTCAAGTGAGATGAGAGAATGAGTGAAATGTAAGTAGCTTATTAGGTGAACTTGGTCGAAATGGCTAAATGTCGGAGGCTCGACCGAGTTGGTTGAGGTTATACCCGACATGTTTAGTTAAGTCGGATGCTCAACCAACTTAGTTGGGGTTTTACCCGACAAGTCGGATGCTCAATCGAAGGGTTGAGGTTTTACCCAACGAATGATTTAGTCTGATGCTCAAACATTAGTTTGAGGTTTTACCTGACGAAGTGGAGTATCGGATGCTCAACCATGAGGGTTGAAGTTTTACTCGACCGTCGGACGCTCAAACGGATGTGAAGTTTGAGGTTTACCCGGCATTAGTCCACTGCTGTGAATGGGCAGTCGACTGCTCTAAGTCGACTGGAGTTCGACTGGTGTTCGACTGGTGGGTTTCTGGCCCAGCAGTCGACTGCCAAGGAATGGCAGTCGACTGCCAGACCATCAGTCGACTGCCAAGGACGACAGTCGACTGATGAAGACAGTCGCGGGCACAGAACCTCCCGTAGCCGACTGATCAGTCGGCTACAGGGGCATCAGTCGACTGATGGATACATCAGTCGACTGCCAAGTCTCCTGTTGGACTACAACGGTCAGGATCTGACGTGTTCAAAAGTTGTTGTAACAGCGGTAGTCCACTGATGGGTGGCCAACGGGAAGAAATCAGTCTTCTCTATAAAAAGAGAGGGTTTGGGCTTTGGGGTGCCTAATGCTTATGCTTCAATTGATCATCCAAGTGCCCCCACAAGCTTTAAACTCTTTCTCTTGTTCTTATTTCAAATCCATTGTAAGAAAGAGTGTTTTTGTGTTGTAAGAAGGTTTACCTCCACCTTGCTTTGGCTAAAGGGAGAGACCATATTGGATTGGTTTCGGAGTGATTCACCGGAGACGAATCAGACCGTGGATTTGCGGCATAGGGTCGTAAACCACATTATATCTCTTTGTTAGAATTATTTTTATCTTGTTTATCTTTATTGTTATTTAGTTTTATTTCCACTATGCTAACCCTAATGTGTAGATGAACGAATGATTGAATTCCATTCTATGACGACTTAGGGCTATTCACCCCCTCTAGCCATCCACCTACGTTCCAACAAGTGGTATCAGAGCAAGATCGCTTGTCAACAGACTCACCACCGCAACAAGCACTACATCAAGGATGGTTGACTAAAATATTCATCCGCCAAAGTTCGAGGGGGAATTCGCTTGGTGGAAAAAGCGAATGGAGATATTTTTCGAAACCGACTTCCAAATTTTATTGATAATGAAAAATGGTTTTGAGATACCTAGGGATGAAGATGGAGAGCAAATAGAGAAGACAAGATGGACCAAAAAGCAACAGGAGGAGTACTTGACAAACTCAAAAGCCAAACATCATCTCTATAACGTACTCCCTCAATAAGAAATCAACAGGATAGGGGAGTGTGCGAGCACCAAAGAGATGTGGGAGAGATTGATAGAGCTTCATGAAGGCACCTCAGAGGCCAAGCTTGCAAGAAGAGACCTCCTCCGCTCCCAACTAACTAATATCAAACTTGAAAAGGGAGAAAAGGTAACCTCATTACACTCTCATTTTAAAGAAATTTTAAATGAACTAACGAGTGTAGGAGAAAAACTTTTGAACCAGGATATGATTATGAAAGCAATCGACGCCTTTCCTTGGTCATCGAAATGGAGCTCAATGGTAGACTCCTTCTACATATCAAAGAACCTAGAAGTTAGCACCTTAGAGGAGTTCTTCTCAACCATGGAGCTCCACAAAACAAGACTTGAAGGAGTAGTAGAAGAGCCAAGAATTCAACCATCAAGAGGAGTAGCCTTGATAGCCGAAAAGGGGAAGAAGAAGAAGAAGGAGACACCACCTTCCTCCTCCGATGAAGCATCCTCCTCATCCTCCATGAATAGCAATGAAGATGCTTATATGGTAAGGAAGGTAAGGCGTGCTTTAAGAAATTTAAAATTTAACAAATCTTATGATAGGAGAAGGCACAAGAGGAAGTTCATTTGCTATAATTGCCAACAAGAGGGACACATGAGGGATGATTGTCCCCTCTTGAATAAGAGCAAGAAACAAAGAAGAAGAAAAGAAGAAGGGGAGCAAGAAAAATGAAGAAGAGAAGAAGTCCAAGGAAAAAGAAAAGGAGAAGAAGGCCAAAGCACTCAAAGCAAGGACATGGGATGATCCTTCATCTTCATCATCGAAGGAAGAAAATGCCTTTGTCACAAATCTAGCTCTAATGGCAATAGAAGATGTGGACACCACTTCCTCCGAAAAAGAAGGAACAAGCTCAAGTGAGGAGATCTCAAGTGAAGGGGGAGGCTCATCATCATCCTCATCATCCAAAAAAGAAGACATGGTAACTATGGTAAAACACCTTCCCACTCAAGAAGTAGTTGCCATGATTTCTAGCTTAACTAGGGATTTTTTTAGGGCTAAAAAGAAAAATAAGAGTATGCTTGATCAAATTAAGGCCCTAGAAGAAAAACTAGAAAAAGCATGCTTAAATGTTAATGATGATACATGCTCACATAATGATTATATGCCTCTAAATGTTAGTGATGCATGTATGGATGAAAACAATGCCTTAAGGGAAAAGGTAGATCATTTAACTAAAGCCCTAGAGAAATTTACCATAGGCTCCAACACATTGAACATGATCATAGGGAGCCAGGGCAAGCTTTAATAGAAAAGGCCTAGGATATAAGGGAAACAAAAATGAAAAGGCCTATCATTGTTTAATTGCTAGGGGTCAATCTAAAACAATAATGATAGCTAGGAAATGGATCCCAAAGGAATACTTAGTGAACCCTATTGGAAAGAATCTATATTGAATTTCTAAGTCCATCCTTAAGGGTTAGAAAAACTCTAGGATAGTCAACCATAAGTGGAATTCACTTATATCATATTATATGGTTGACTTAGGATGATGTGGGTAGTGAAATTTAATTTATAAGCATGATGGATGAAGTGATTATAATGTTAGAATCATATACTTGATTTGAATAATGATACATGCTTATGACTTAGAATGATCGGGACTTAATTTTTGAAATAGTGTTGGGTGATGATAATGCACCCATAAATAGCTTAAATCATGCTTTGGGTGATACTTGACTTATTATCATGATTTTATACCTAATGCATGATTACAAATTGATTGATACATTTGTTTCATGATCACAATGTGAAATCAATGCGTATATATCTTTATGATCATGTGGTATGTTAGAGTGATACTTAACCTTGTGTAGAATTGCATGAATTTGAAGGTTAAGTATATAAATACCTTTAGGAATATCTTACACTCGCCATAAGGATAACCTTGATTGAAAACATAGCATGGGTGAGATGTTAGGATGATACTAATGGTTCACTAATGCCTATGGCATTTAGATGGTCATTTAAAGTATCAAAATAGTAATAATAGACCAATCATGGGGAAGGCTTATGTTTAATTCATAGACATATTGCCCAAAGATCATGGTTGGATATTTCATATGTTTTCAAAACCATTCCTTACTTTAAAATCTGTGTTTTCATGTTTTGAAACAATCTAAAGCAAAACTAGGTTTTAAAATTGATACAAACTTGATCAAATACTAGTTGTTTTTGAAATTTTTGGATTTTTGGAAAATCATTGAAAATATAAGTAATTTTCATGAAAAATTATTTTTCACTAATAAAGGACATTAAAATAAATGTGTTTTCAAAATTTCACAATTTTTTGAATTTTCTAGAATTTCTGGTGCATTTCTGAATTTCGGTCCAAAAATCAGAAATTGCTGAAACCAGCATGCCAGTCGACTGATGTCTGATTCAGTCGACTGGTGGCACTGTTCACAGCCTAATTTTAGTGTTTTCAGGCTATTTTGATGGTTTTTTGACCCTTAGACTTTGATGCCTTGGATTATGACATTATGTTAATGTTTTTGATTGTGTCAAAGGGGGAGAAATAGGGATGTTTAAGTTTAATCATGCTAGGGAGGAGATTAGCATGGGTTAAGAGGGAGTTGCATGTATTTAGGGGGAGTTTGATGCTCATGAATTGTTTACATTCTTTCCTTGCTTATGTTATTTTGTTTATAATTTACCTAACTTAACGTAGTTTCCACACATCAAAAAGAGGGAGATTGTTAGAACAATCGACCCAAGTTATGGTTTGGATTATGGTTTTGATGTGTGTGACAAAGGTTTAAGTTAGGATATTATTGTGGATTTAATATGTGTGTTGAAGTCATGCAGGACTTAGTAATTTGCACATATAATGAATAGCATTGGTAAGATCACCAACTCACAACCTCGTGCTTGAGTTGGCGAAGGAGCATTGCGAAGTCGTGCGCTTGATGCATCTGAGGGACCGCCAGACGAGATGACTTGAAGTGAAGCCAAGGAAGCAAACTTCGAGGGCAAGAGATGTGAAGGAGCATTGCAAAGCTGTGCGCTTGGTGTTGCTGAGGGATGTGGCCGCGAACAAAGAGAGCTTCGGCGAGGGACTTCAAGTGAGATGAGAGAATGAGTGAAATGTAAGTAGCTCATTAGGTGAACTTGGCCGAATTGGCTAAATGTCGGATGCTCGACCAAGTTGGTTGAGGTTATACCCGACATGTTTAGTTAAGTCGGATGCTCAACCAACTTGGTTGGGGTTTTACCCGACAAGTCGGATGCTCAACCGAAGGGTTGAGGTTTTACCCGACGACTGGTTTAGTCGGATGCTCAAACATTGGTTTGAGATTTTACCCGACGAAGTGGAGTGTCGGATGCTCAACCATGAGGTTGAGGTTTTACCCGACCACTGGATGCTCAAACGGATGTGAAGTTTGAGGTTTACCCGGCATCAATCGACTGCTGTGAATGGGCACGATCGTAAGTCGATCGAGTTTGACCGTGGGTTTCGCTCGCTGACCAAGGAATGACGATCATTGCTGCACCATCGATCGACTTCAAGGATGACGATCCGTGATGAAGACGATTCACGCCCGCCCTTTCCTAGGGTCGAGAGGGGCGGCGCGACGCGATCGTACATACATACATCGTACTACTTACAGCGGAAGACTTTAGACATTTTTTTTTCTTTTAAACATAAACATGCATCGTCATTTCGTAGGTACTTCTTCTTAACATAGAGCATGCATCGTTAGTTCATAAGTACTTAGTGCTTAATTCAAGTCCATAAACAAATCATCTTAAGGAAAACATGCACAAGGGACATAACAGATCTCCTCCACCATGCCACTACCACATACACTTTGCCCCTCCTGCTGCTCCCTTTAGTTTATCCACCCTTTACCCTTATCTACAGTACAAGAGAAAATAAACTATAAGCACATAGACTTAGTAAGATCTTGTCCTACTCACAAAACCATACATCGACATTAAGCATAGCATGTAAATATTCATAACATATAAGCAAACATAACATGTAACTATATGACATAAGCAACCATAACATGTAGCATATGTAACATAAGCAAACATAACATGCAACACATATAACATAAGCATGTAAACATTCATAACATATAAGCAAACATAACATGTAACATATATGACATAAGCAAACATAACATGTAACATATATAACATAAGCAAACAAAACATGTAACATATGTAACATAAGCAAACATAACATGTAACACATATAACATAAGCAAACATAACATGTAACACATATAACATAATCAAACATAACATGTAACATATATAACATAAGCAAACATAACATGTAAGCAAACATAACATGTAACATATATAACATAAGCAAACATAACATGTAGCATCTGTAACATAAGCAAACATAACATGTAACATATCTGACATAAGCAATCATAACATTAAGGTATATGCAGGATGCTCTTCGAAAACATATATCATAGGTATTTGAACATAACTCTCAACATATTGGGCCCGGCATTGTACCACATCATCATCATCATAGCGCGCATCCCTATATAGACCCGAGGTAGCAAGTCTCGAACCTACTAGGTTACTAGGCCCGATCTTAGTCCGTCGACCTAGGGGCCATCGTCATAACATAGAAGCCCATCCTAGGCCCGATCTTAGTCCGTCGGCCTAGGGCATCTGGGAGCCCATCCCGTACTAGGCCCGATCTTAGTCCGTCGACCTAGGGGCAATCATAACATAGAAGCCCATCCTAGGCCCGATCTTAGTCTGTCGACCTAGGGCAACTTAGGAGCCCATCCCTTTGGACCTTGTTAGGGTCCTGGTACAAGCCATGCAAAAAGTAAAATACATACATGCTTCTTATCATAACATATCATATTTCATTTCATAAACATATCATATTCCATATCATGGCATATCATGTTTTTCTTCTTCATATCATTACATACTTCTTCTTCATAACATATCATATGGCTTTCATAACATATTTCTTCTTCATAACATATCATTCACCATAACATATTTCTTCTTCATAACATATCATATTCTTTTCATGCATATCATGTTCCTTCTTTATAAAACATCATACATTCATACAATTACGAGGTAATAAGCATAACATGATCACAACATCACACACATATAAGCATGGCATAAGGTATAAACATCATGAACAAGTATACATGGAATGACCTAAACTTCATGGAGTTCTATCAAAGTTTTAAACACCAAACAACTTATATATGGTCTAACTCACCACATGTTATTTCTTTAACACATAAAGCATGGCATAGGACATGTTATCTTCTTCTAACATCAAACATGGCATGAACTCATTTCAAACCTAACCTAGAGCATGTTATCTTCATCTAGCATCATTTAACATCACAAATTAACATGAACTCACCTAAAGCATAAAACACATGTTAACCTAACCTAGAGCATGTTATCTTCATCTAGCATCATTTAACATCACAAGTTATCGTGAACTCACCTAAAGCATAAAACACATGTTAACTTAACCTAGAGCATGTTATCTTCAACTAGCATCATTTAACATCACAAGTTATCATGAACTCACCTAAAGCATAAAACACATGTTAACCTAACCTAGAGCATGTTATCTTCATCTAGCATCATTTAACATCACAAGTTATCATGAACTCACCTAAAGCATGGCATAAAGAACACATTAGGGGTCTTGGCCGAATGGTTCAAAAAGGGTTTCATGGATCAACCACTTAGCTAACTCATCTAAAAATCCCTCATCTTCATATTAACACAAGATATAGCATGGAACATCATGGTGAGCCCAAGTTATGGTCTTGGCCGAATGATCCCTTGGGATTTTGAGGTTAACCACTCAACCAAACTCATCTAGAAATCCCTCAACTTCAATTTAATACAAGATGTAACATGGATCATCATGGTGAGCCCTAGTTATGGTCTTGGCCGAATGGTCCTTTGGGGCTTTTAGGGTTAAACTCTTAACCTAATCCATCTAGCATCCTATCATCATCATATTCATACAAGATATAGCATGGATCTTCATGGTGAGCCCTAGTTATGGTCTTGGCCGAAAGTTTCTTGGGGCTTTTAGGGTTAAACTCTTAACCTAATCCATCTAGCATCCTAACATCATCATATTCATACAAGATATAGCATGGATCTTCATGGTGAGCCCTAGTTATGGTCTTGGCCGAAAGTTTCTTGGGGTTTTTAGGGTTAAACTCTTAACCTAATCCATCTAGCATCCTAACATCATCATATTCATACAAGGTATGGCATAGAACTTCATTGAAAACTCAAGTAAAGGACTTGACCGAATGGTTCATGGAGAGTTTGATATAACAACTTCAATCGAAAAGCTACTTGTATGCAGGTGAGGGGATACTTACATCCTTCGCTTTGCTTTTAGTTAGAAGATGACTTAAGGGAAGCCAAACCTAGCCTTCTTCTTGCTTGGATGAGTTTCGGACAAAGGATGAAAAGGGAGGGGAAATGGATCTCGGTGAGGAAGAAGATGAGAGGAGAGAAAAGCAATTTGATCACTCATGTCTCCTCATTCCCCCTATTTATTCACTTGAAGAGTCCCTTAGTCTCCCTTAACCCTAACTATAATTTCTCATATTCCTCTAATAGTACAACCCTGCTGGGCTTCTGGTTATTAGATGCATCTATAGGGCTTGGCTATTTCTAGAGGTTTGGGGTTCAATTCCTAGGCCTTGCATCCTTTTTGGCTCATTTTCTTTTATTTTTGAAAGAGCCCACATAAAGCCCATCATAATCAACCAAAAATTCTTGTAAAATTGCTAGAAATTTTACGGGCATTCTGATCGGGCCTGAGAACCTCCGTAGCCGACACTAATCGATCTGACAGGCATCAATCGGCCGATGGATACATCGATCGCGCCAAGTCTCCTGTTGGACTACAACGGTCGAGATCTGACGTGTTCAAAAGCCGTTGTAATGGTGGCAGTCGACTGCCAAGGGTAGCAGTCGACTGATGGGCGGCCAACAGAAAGAAATCAGCCTTCTCTATAAAAAGAGAGGGTGTGGGCTTTAGGGTACCTAATGCTTATGCTCCAATTGATCATCCAAGTGCCCCACAAGCTTTAAACTCTTTCTCTTGTTCTTATTTCAAATCCATTGTAAGAAAGAGTGTTTTTGTGTTGTAAGAAGGTTTACCTCCACCTTGCTTTGGCTAATGGGAGAGACCATATTGGATTGGTTTCAGAGTGATTCACCGGAGACGAATCAGACCGTGGATTAACGACATAGGGTTGTGAACCATGTTATATCTCTTTGTTAGCATTATTTTTATCTTATTTATCTTTATTGTTGTTTAGTTTTATTTCCGATGTACTAACCCTAATGTGTAGATGAACTAACGATCAAATTCCATTCTAGGATGACTTAGGGCTATTCACCCCCCTCTGGCCGGCCACCTACGTTCCAACAATTTTAAATCAAAAGATTAAGAGCATTCTTTAGAAAATGGTCATGATGTCTAGGAGGGATTGGTTGCAGAAATTGGATGAGGCTTATGGGCCTATTGCACGGCTTACAAGACTCCCATCGGCATGACCCCATTCCGCTTAGTCTATGGGGAATCGTGCCACCTTATTGTGAACACAAAGCTTATTGGGACATTAGGAAGCTGAATCTGGACCTAAATGCGGCAGGGGAAAAAAGGAAGTTGTAGTTAAGTGAGTTGGACGAAATCTGACGAGATGCTTACAAACATGCAAGGGCATATAAAGAGCAGACGAAGAAGTGGCATGACCAACATATTTTGAGAAGAGAGTTTAGGAAAGGGGATTTGGTTCTCTTATATAATTCATGGTTGAAAATTTTCCCAGGGAAACTGAAGTCAAGATGGACAGGACCATTTCAAATTAAAAAGGTATATCCGTATGGGACAATGGATATATGGAATAAGGAATCAGGAGAGTTCAAGGTAAATGGTCAGCGATTAAAGAAATATCTAGGGAATTATAACAAGGCTGACAAGGATGAATGGAGGTTCACAGAGCCACCGGAGCCGAGCTAAAGCAAAGGAGTATGGTTATGCTAAAGACCTTAAACAAGCGCTTCTTGGGAGGCAACCCAAGTCTTATTTTCTTGATTTTTGCATTTATGCATGTTGAGTTTAAATATGAATTTTTGTCCATTAGAATGTGTTCAAGTAGTTTAGAGTTCTTTAGAACTTGCTGGGTAGAAGAGAGATTCCTTTTTAGAAGCCCAGAATGGATCACGGGCGGTTGTGTTGATTGCACACGGTCGTGCCCAATGATCAGTAGGTCACACGGCAGAGCTGTTGGACTTTCCGAGCCGCAAAAACCACTTTTTGCGTTGCGAAAACCCCAAAAGTCCGGTCACGGATCCGTGCGAAGATATATTAAAATAAAACATGTATGTGCTTAAGTAAACCTAGATCTACCTTAGATCTAGAAGGTGAGAGCATTACCCTTGAAGCGATGCCCTTCGCTTATCCCGCTCGTCCAAAAGCTTCGTCGGAACTCGAGAGTGTCAAGTGCACACTCCTCTATTGGTATCCACACAAGCAATAGGTGGAGAAAACACAACCTTGAGTGTGCTAGCACCCTTTGGATGGTTTGGCCAAGATGAGGATTGGGAGAGCTTGAGAGAGTAATCCAAGGAGGAAGAAGATGGAGTTACCACACAAATCAATTCACATCTAAATGAGAAGTAAAGTGGTCGGCCACTACATTCTTGGGGGGTTACATGCATGCATGTAACTCCAAGAGCCAATGGCTCTTGGTCTCCCTCATGAGGTGGCACCACATGATAGGTCCATGATGATGTGGAGCATCATCATTGGTCGGCGCCCATGCCATGTCACCATGACATGGCAATTGGTCAAGTCAAAATTGACCATTCATCTTCCCTCTCAAGTCAAGTCAAACTTGACCTCTTATCTCCTATGGTTGATCAAATATAACGACTTGATTCAAGTCAATTTGATTTAATGAATCTCTATTCATTAATTTAAATTGACTAAATGAATCAAATCTAAATTAGACTCATTCAACACTTGAATCAACTTGAGTCTAACTCAATTAGTCTAATTTGGATTACTCTTAATCCAATTTGGTTCATCCCATGAACCTAATCCTCATTGTTCATCATATGAACCTAATCTCCATCTAATTGCCCTTTGTGTGTGACCCTATAGGTTCTTGTAACATTGGCAATGTCCCTAAACCGATTTAGGAACATAAGCAATGTGCGGTATCTAACAACACATCATTGCTACCCAAGTTACAAGAATGTTGAGCTCCAACATCACCTTTGTGACTACTAATTTTGACTCTCATAATATATGGCAATGTCCCTCTATCCTTGACATCTAGATTGACCAATTGAGGCATAGACGGTGTCATACTCGGTACAATCTATATCTTGAACTCCAAGTAGACTCACTCTAATCAAATGAGCTCAATATCTCATATTGACTCATTTGGGCATGGCCATGAACTTCGTGGTCTCACTCTATCAAGAATAACGATGTCACTCCCGTCATATAAGAGGGATAGATCCCATCTACATCACTCACATCCCTCCGTATAATTTGTTACATACCCAGTAATCATCTTTATAGTCCACCCATTTACGGGTGACATTTGACGAAGCCAAAGTATGCAACTCCTTATGTAGGGAACCATGGTGACTTCAGGTCTAAGAACTAATAGTCATACTAATAGCCACATGAGAAAGTATATGACACTCATATAACGATCCACGATACTTTCTCATAGCTGGTCATTCAGTATACATTCTCTAATGTATACCCATGTGTCAACTTGATATCTCATATCCATGACTTGTGAGATCAAGTCATCGAGTTGACCTACATGCTAGTCTCTACGCATTAACATTGTCCCTGAATGTTAATACTTGACTAGGAATGATTAAGAGTAGTATTCTCTATATCATCTCATTATCGATTCAACCAATCGATTGATATAGATAAGAACCTACTACTCAAGGACGTTATTATATTTAGTTATTTGGCACCAATACAAGTAAATATAATAACCATGCCTTTATAAATAGGAATATGATACAATAAAGTCCATACAACAATCATCACATGATTGGCTCTAGAGCTTTCACTAACAATCTCCCACTAGCACTAGTGTCAATCACCGTAGTATCTAATACCCAATGACCTAGTGTGACCATCATACTTTTTCTGTGCCAAAGCCTTGGTCAAGGGATCTGCGATGTTAGCCACTGTGGGTACTCTGCAAATCTTCACATCTCCTCTATCGATAATCTCTCGAATGAGATGGAAGCACCGTAGTATGTGTTTGGTCCGCTGGTGTGAGCGAGGTTTCTTAGCCTGTGCAATTGCTCCATTGTTGTGACAATAGACCTCTATGAGATATGCTATGCTAGGAACCACCCCAAGCTCAGTAATGAACTTGCGTATCCAAACTGCCTTCTTTGCTGCCTCAGATGCAGCAATGTACTCGACTTATGTTGTAGAATCAGCAACTGTGTCCTGCTTCGAACTCTTCCAGCTCACAACGCCACCATTCTAGAAAAAGACGAATCCTGACTGCAATCTATAATCATCCTGGTCAGTTTGGAAGCTGGCATCGCTATAACCCTTTACAGCTAGCTCCTCATCGCCTCTAAATATCAAGAAATATTCTTTAGTCCTTCTCAAGTACTTAAGAATATTCTTGACTGATATCCAGTGACGCTCACCTAGATCTGACTGGTATCTACTCATCATGCTCAAAGCATACGAGACATCAGGATGAGTACACAGCATGGCGTACATGATAGATCCTATAGCAGATGTGTAAGGGATCTTATCCATGCGGTCTCTCTCCTCTCTAGAAGAGAGACTTTGAGTCTTCGAAAGACTCACACCATGTGACATCGGCAGAATTCCCTTCTTGGAATTCTGCATGGCAAACCATAGTAATACCGTGTCAATGTATATACTCTAACTTAGGCCAAGCAATCTCTTAGATCTATCTCTATAGATCTTGATGCCTAGAATACAGGCTGCTTCACCTAAGTCCTTCATTGATAAGCACGTCCCCAGCCAAGTCTTCACAGACTGTAGAGAAGGAATGTCATTCCCAATGAGTAGTATGTCATCCACATACGAAGACAACTGTGTTCCCATTAACCCTCTTGTAGACACAGGGTTCATCTTCATTCTTGATGAAACTAAACTGTTTGATCGCATCATCGAATCGAAGATTCCAGCTCCGAGAGGCTTGCTTTAGCCCATAAATGGACCTTTGCAGCTTGCATATTTTTCCAGTATGCTGTGGATCTTCAAAACCCTCAGGTTGTGTCATGTACACATCCTCGAGTAAGTTTCCATTCAGAAACGCAGTTTTGACATCCATCTGCCAGATCTCATAATCGTGGTATGCTGCAATAGCAAACAAGATCCGAATGGACTTAAACATCGCCACTGGAGAAAAGGTTTCATCATAGTCAATACCATGAATTTTCTTGAAACCTTTAGCCACCAATCGGCCCTTATAGGTATGCGTAAGTCCATCCATGTCAGTCTTTCTCCTAAAGACCCACTTACACCCAATGGGTTTGATCCCTTCAGGTGGATCAACCAAAGTCCATACTGGGTTGGTGTACATGGATTTCATCTCGAATCTCATGGCCTCTAGCCATTTCTCAGAATCTGGGCTCATCACAGTTTCCTGATAGGAGGTAGGCTCATTCTCAATGAGCATAACATCATCATGGTCAGACAAGAGAAATGAGTATCTCTCAGGCTGACGACGTACCCTATCAGACCTGCGAAGATGTATGTCTACCTGAACAGGTGGTTGTTCCACAATTCTTTATGCAAAAATCTCATCAGCCACAACACTTTGTGGTTCCTGTTCGACCTCCATCAAGGACTCAGTGTTATAGTCCTTATCTTGAATTTCTTCAAGATCGAACGTACTCCCACTAGTTTTTCTAGAAACAAAATCTCTTTCTAGAAAAATCCCAGTCTTTGCCACAAACACTTTGTGTTTGTTAGGAATATTGGAACGACTAGAGGGGGTGAATAGCGTCTTTCGTGCGATGTCGGAAATCGATCGCGTCCGTGTCTACAATTTCGTTAGTACGCAGCGGAAATAGAAATGATACAATAGCGAAATGAACAACACGCTAACACGAGTATGTAACGTGGTTCGGAACCGCACGGTTCCTACTCCACGGATCGAGCTCTACGAGCTCTAGTGATGCACACGCACTCACTAATGACAAATACTCCTTCTCGACACAAGTCGGAGGTGGAGAAACCTCGTACAATATATCTTACAACAGTAAGAACGAAATACAAGCAATATACAATGTAAATACGAAATACAAGTAAAGAAAAGACTTTACAACACTTGTTTTGATTGCTTGAATGCTTGGTTGCTTGCTTGCACTTGGAGACCTGATTTGCACCAACAAATCGCCCCAATAGCCCTCAAGAACCGATGCGAAAATCCTCCATCACGAGCTCCTTATAAAGCTTCAACCTGTGCTGGAAAAGGTCTATCAGTCGACTGATCGGGACCATCAGTCGACTGATGCCACTGTTGTCGTGAGACAACGGCTAGATCCACGCTGGATAAGTCCAACGGAACCTTCATCAGTCGACTGATCATGACCATCAGTCGACTGATGGAGCCTTCACTCGACCAGTCGAGTCTCGACTCCGATACGTGCTGAATACCGAGCACCGGGCCGATCGATCACACGATCGGCCGATCGATCGAGCTCATCGATCGCCAACCTATGGCGGTCATCGCTAGGCCATAACCCGCAGTCAAACCCTAGTTGACTCGGTCCAGTCGACTGCCACATGGTACCAGTCGACTGGCACACCTCAAACATGAGGTTTTAACCCAAGTATGGTTCCCCCATACTTGCTAGACCACCCTTAGCCTAGACCTAAGCCTTCAAGCCACCTCCATCAGCCTCACGCCTCTCGGATCCCTCCAAGTCATCCATGACTTGTTCATCCATCGCACTAGCCTTCAGGTGCTTCCGTCGGCTATGTCATGCTAACGGTGTCTACACCGCCAAGGTACATTGGACTTACGCCGCCAAGACTCCGCTTGGACTTTACGCCGCCAACTATTGGACTTATGCTGCCAAGACAACCGCTTGGACTTTACGCCGCCAACTATTGGACTTATGCTGCCAAGACTACCGCTTGGACTTTGCGCCGCCAATATCAATCCCCTTGGACTTCAAATGCCAACCCATGTTGGACTTCTCAAATGCCAAGACCATACTTGGACTTTCCTTGCCAACCCATGTTGGACTTCTACATTGCCAAGACCATGCTTGGACTTTCCAGTCCAAGAACTCAAGACTTGGACTTACCATGACAATTACATTGTCATATGTTTTTGTCAAAACATCAAAACACATCAAGACATCACTCGAGCCAAACTCGAGTCCTGGTCAATCGTGACCTGGGCCGATTGCACCAACAATCTCCCCCTTTTTGATGTTTGACAAAAACCAAACAAATAAATGAGTTAGAATACTAACTCCAATCCTTTACCAATTATCCCAAATTGGTAAATACTCTCCAAATGTTTTCCCCCAAACATTCTCCCCCTTTTTGACTAACAGTAAAAAGTTGTCTCCCCAAGAGGGTCAATGTCTCATGTCCCAATGAGATCTTACAATCTCCCCCTTGGTCCAAAAATACTTAGGATGCCTACCATCTTCCTAGTGATAAGTCCCATATCACTCAAGAGAGGCAATCCTATTCACTCTCCCAATTTCCAAATTGGGTTTCTAAAAATCCATAAATTTCCCAAATTGATAACATTCTCCCTTTCAAGGAGAAAAACACATCCATCATCCCAAGATGGATATCTCCCCCTAAAGGCTTGCTCCCCCTTGACCATTGCACCAACAATGTCCTTGGGAAGTCCCTAAGCCAATAGGAACTCTAAACCATCAAAATTAAGGTTAGAAGTTCAACATTGAACTTTCCACACCTTAAAATTGATACAAACCCTAAACAACTCTCCTAATCCATATCCAATAGCTTTTCACCCTTTATAATGCTTCCCAAAGTATATCCTAGGGTTAGGAGTGGTTAGGGACCTTTGCCATGGCTGAACACGGACTAACCAAACTTAGTTTTCTGAAATCAGCCTTGGCAATGACTCGTACACTACGATCACACACTCATCACCGATCACACTCAGTAGCGTGATCGATAAT
Source organism: Wurfbainia villosa (assembly GCA_025175895.1). Classification (NCBI taxonomy): domain Eukaryota; kingdom Viridiplantae; phylum Streptophyta; class Magnoliopsida; order Zingiberales; family Zingiberaceae; genus Wurfbainia; species Wurfbainia villosa. The sequence goes on along the minus strand of CM045991.1, from coordinate 10,272,002 downwards.
CAAAATTTCAATTTTCAGCTTATCGTAATCGAGTTTCAGAAAATCATAACTAATTATACGTATATCGAAAAATCACGAAATTTGATACGTATAATACCTATGACCAATACAATGGGTGAAAAATGTTTGAAAATTATTTTACCCATAAAATAGTGAATTTGATACAAAACTCAAAACCATTGAAATTTTCAATGTTTTGGCCCTATTTTGTATCAACTTCATCAATGGTGATTGCTATCAAAAGATAGACTTCACCAAGGTTTTCTAAAATGATTTTAAAATGTTTTCAAGACCTTATCTTGGATCATGTTCCTTGGGCTCTATGTGTGTGACTTGTACACGAGCTCTCCTAATGATCCACTACTAAAATTAGATGAGTTTTAGTTCATCTAGATGCAAAAACTATGCACCTTGAACTTAACTCATATCCTAGCATCTCACATGTATCTATGGTGTATAAATACACATACATGTCAATTAGAATGTGAGATGTGGGTTTTGTTCTCCCTAATCTAGGGTTTCATGCATTTTTCTAAGGCAACTCTACTTGATTCCCTTATAAATGGGACTCCAAGTCATGCCATAGTCCTTAAATCAATTTCAATCAAAATTTTCTTAAATGCATGAATGATTATGGCATTAATGATGATATAAATAAACACATGCTCATAATCATGATGTCATGACATAATATGAGATTTAAAACACATGACATTTAATCCTAATTCCCAAACATAATCATGACATATAAACGATAAAAATAAATATGATGTCATGTCATGGCATATGGAAATCAAAGCATGACATATAAAATATATAGGTATAAGAATACCTAAATTTTAATATTAGTTGCCATTTGTTAGGATTAAGTTCATTTTGCCATGTTACCTCATTTCTCCCAAATATGCCAAAAACCCAAAATGGCACACTAACCTCTAAACCTAAATTGTGCCAATTTTGATCATTTTATCAAACTTCTCAAGTAATATTGGCACATCCTAAAAACTTTAGGATTAAATCAAATGTATTTCCAAGGTAACCATAACCTTGAAAATGACCTAAAATGCCACCCTTGCCATGGTTGAGTTAACTACCCATCCATTTAAGGTTGGCACACCCTAACCCATCTAGCGTGAATCAATCACGCTCTTAGGAACCCAAAACTTACTTGAGCTTCTAGGGTTAATTAGGTATTCCTTAGGGATAACCTCCCTAGATACCTTTCTAATGACCCTCCTAGGCTTAGAAGCCTTGGTCATTGTGGTCTTACCTAGGTTAACTCTTAGGGATTGCCTCCCTTGCAACCTTCTTTTTAGTGGTCACCCTAGGTTTCCTAGAAACCTTAGCCACTAGACACAAACCTTGGTCAACTCTAGGGATGACTTCCCTATTGACCTTGGTCTTCCTAGACCTAGTTAGTGTTCCATAGTCAAATGGAACACTATGATAAGTCACCTTGGACTTAGGTTTGTGACCCAAACCATTCTTGCCCTTGGTTGACTTTTGACTCTTAGGTCCTAGATGTTGACTTTGACTTCTTGACCTAGGAGTTTGACCATTAGACCCTTTAGATTGATTTTGTATCTTATTTAGGGTCTTTTCTAGTTTCTCAAGCCTTGACCTCAAGGCTTGGTTCTCTAATTCTAATTGCCCAATTTTGGAATTTTGATTTAAACCATGGGCATTGGACTTCCTAGGCATATGCCTAGTCCATTTAGGGTTAAGGCCTAGATGTTCTCCTATTTTCCTAATTGATTCCCTAGGTAAGATATTTTTAGGGACATTAGTCCCAAATTTCTCCTTATTCCTAAGGTGAACCTTCTTAGCTCCTAAACAAATATGTTTGTTATTTCTAGCATGCTCTTTATGATAAATAGCAAGAGAATTGAAACCCTTAGCATGCTTTTGCCTATTAACTAAAGAGGATGCATTATTAAAATATACCTTAGGGTTAGCTTTGGAAGCTCCCCCTACATGTGTAGCTCCCTCTTGGGTCTTCTTCTTCCCCCTAGGACATTGATTCCTATAATGTCCTTTTGCATTGCATTTGAAGCATATGATGTGCTCCTTGCTCTTGATACTTGGGGAACCGGCGTCATTTGACTTTTAGGCACCGGAGGAGCTTTCTTGACTTTCTTTGGGCACTTACTCTTATAATGCCCAAATTCCCTACACTCAAAACACATAATGTTATTTTTATTTTGAATTGAGGTGTTTGAGTTACCTATGATGGTGGAGACCGGAATTGGACTTTGGGCTTCTTCATCTTGACCGGATGTCGAAGCTTCTTCTTCTTGATGTTCCGGTATGAAGGTTCTCTCCTCCCCCTCAACCCTTGAGGTGGATGCTTCTTCCACTTCCTCCACCTCTTCCGACCCGAAAGTTGACTCCTCACTTTCTTGTGAGGATGATGATGATTCTTCTTCGGTCTCCTCCTCTTCTAAGTCTTCTTGGACCGATTCGGGATTGTCGTGGAACTTGATCAACTTGTTCCACAACTCCTTGGCATCCCTATAGCTTCCTAATCTGGACAAAATATCGTTAGGTATCAAATCAATCAATATTTTTGTTACCTTAACGGTTGTCTTGAATTTTTCCCGTTGCTCCTCGGTCCATCTCTTCATCTTGAGGATTTCGCCGTTTTCTCCTCTCGGAGCATCAAAACCTATAGTCACAGCAAACCAATTTTCTATATTCGTCATTAGAAAATATTCCATCCTACCTTTCCAATATGCGAAATGTTCGCGGTTGAAGGAAGGTGGAATGTTGACGTCGTCACCCAATTTTTCTTGGAAGTCCATATTCTTCCCTCTAGCTTCTTGACTCCGGGTTGTTAATCCGTTGAAGAGCCACCAGGCTCTGATACCACTTGTTAGGAATATTGGAACGACTAGAGGGGGGTGAATAGCGTCTTTCGTCCGATGTCGGAAATCGATCGCGTCCGTGTCTACAATTTCGTTAGTACGCAGCGGAAATAGAAATGATACAATAGCGAAATGAACAACACGCTAACACGAGTATGTAACGTGGTTCGGAACCGCACGGTTCCTACTCCACGGATCGAGCTCTACGAGCTCTAGTGATGCACACGCACTCACTAATGACAAATACTCCTTCTCGACACAAGTCGGAGGTGGAGAAACCTCGTACAATATATCTTACAACAGTAAGAACGAAATACAAGCAATATACAATGTAAATACGAAATACAAGTAAAGAAAAGACTTTACAACACTTGTTTTGATTGCTTGAATGCTTGGTTGCTTGCTTGCACTTGGAGACCTGATTTGCACCAACAAATCGCCCCAATAGCCCTCAAGAACCGATTCCAAAATCCTCCATCACGAGCTCCTTATAAAGCTTCAACCTGTGCTGGAAAAGGTCTATCAGTCGACTGATCGGGACCATCAGTCGACTGATGCCACTGTTGTCGTGAGACAACGGCTAGATCCACGCTGGATAAGTCCAACGGAACCTTCATCAGTCGACTGATCATGACCATCAGTCGACTGATGGAGCCTTCACTCGACCAGTCGAGTCTCGACTCCATTCTGTGCCCGAAATATCGAGCACCAGTCGACTGATCACACGATCAGTCGACTGCTCGAGCCATCAGTCGACTGCCAACCTATGGCAGTCGACTGCTAGGCCATAACCCGCAGTCAAACCCTAGTTGACTCGGTCCAGTCGACTGCCACATGGCACCAGTCGACTGGCACACCTCAAACATGAGGTTTTAACCCAAGTATGGTTCCCCCATACTTGCTAGACCACCCTTAGCCTAGACCTAAGCCTTCTAGCCACCTCCATCAGCCTCACGCCTCTCGGATCCCTCCAAGTCATCCATGACTTGTTCATCCATCGCGCTAGCCTTCAGGTGCTTCCGTCGGCTATGTCATGCTAACGGTGTCTACACCGCCAAGGCACATTGGACTTACGCCGCCAAGACTCCGCTTGGACTTTACGCCGCCAACTATTGGACTTATGCTGCCAAGACTACCGCTTGGACTTTACGCCGCCAACTATTGGACTTATGCTGCCAAGACTACCGCTTGGACTTTACGCCGCCAATATCAATCCCCTTGGACTTCAAATGCCAACCCATGTTGGACTTCTCAAATGCCAAGACCATACTTGGACTTTTCTTGCCAACCCATGTTGGACTTCTACATTGCCAAGACCATGCTTGGACTTTCCAGTCCAAGAACTCAAGACTTGGACTTACCATGACAATTACATTGTCATATGTTTTTGTCAAAACATCAAAACACATCAAGACATCACTCGAGCCAAACTCGAGTCCTGGTCAATCGTGACCTGGGCCGATTGCACCAACAGTGTTGACTGGGAATGTAGAAGTAATAACCCTTTGTGTCCTTGGGATATCCAACAAAATAGCACCTATCGGATTTCGGTCCCAGTTTGTCTGAGACTTGACGTCGAACATAAGCCTCACAACCCTAAATCCTCATGAAAGACATCTTGGGATTTCTCCCTATCCATATCGTATATGGTGCCTTTTATCATAGCCTTGGATGGTACACTGTTAAGGGTAAAGGTTGCTGTGTCTAGAGCATATCCCCAAAAGAATATAGGAAGATCTGTGTGACTCATCATAGATCGTACCATATCTAATAAGGTACGATTCCTCCTTTCGGATACACCATTCCACTGTGGTGTTCCAGGAGGAGTGAGTTGGGATAGAATCTCACACTCAGCTAGATAGTCACGAAACTCATGGCTAAGGTATTCACCACCTCGATCTGATCGAAGTATCTTAATACTCTTGCCAAGCTAGTTTTGTACTTCATTCTTTAATTCTTTGAACTTTTCAAAGGATTTTGATTTATGTGTCATGAGATACACATAACCATATCTACTGAAGTCATCAGTAAATGTAATGAAGTACCTGTAACCGCCTCTAGCAGCAACATTGAAAGGGTCACATACATCACTATGTATAAGTCTTAACAAGTCTATTGCTCCTTCGTTGTGTCCACTAAAGGGAGTCTTGGTCATCTTGCCTAAAAGGCAAGACTCGCATGTCTCATATGATTCAAAATCAAATAAGTCTAGCAGCCCATCCTTATGGAGCTGAGATAAGCGACTCTCATTTATGTGACCTAAGCGACAATGCCAGAGATAGGTTTGGTTCAACTCATTTGACTTGAACCTTTTGGTACTTATGTTATAGATAGGGCTCTCTAAGTCTAGAAAGTAGAGTCCGTTCATTAGAGGTGCACTACAATAGAACATATCATTTAAATAAATTGAACAACATTTGTTCTTTATTATAAATGTAAATCCTTTCTTGTCCAAACACGAAACCGAAATTATGTTCTTAGTTAAAGCAGGCACATAACAACATTCATCTAATTCTAGTACAAGCCCAGAGGGCAGAGATAGATCATAAGTTCCTACAGCAACAACAGTAACTCTTGCACCATTGCCTACTCGTAGGTCCACTCGCCCTTTGTCAATGCCCTGCTATTTCTCAGCACCTGCACATTGGTACAAATGTGAGATACACATCCAGTATCTAATACCCATGATGAAGAAATATATAGATTGACTTCTATAACATTTATACCTAAAGTAGAAGTCTCACTTCTCTTCTTCTTAAGATCTTTTAGGTATGCCTTGCAATTACGCTTCCAGTGTCCAGCTTCCTTGCAGTGGAAGCAAGCCCCTTCCTTGGCCACCCCTCCTTTGGGTTTCAGTTTCTTGCCTTTGCCCTTGGCTTGGGACTTTCCCTTACCTTTAGGCTTGCCCTTGCCTTTCTTCTTTTGCACCATCAAAATGGAGTCAGATTTTCCCTTCTTAAGGTTGAGCTCAGCAGTTCTCAATATGTTGAGCATCTCAGGCAGTGACTTATCAATTTCATTCATATTGTAAATCATGACAAATTGATTATAGCTTTGTGGCAAAGACTGCAAGATCAAGTCAGTGTCCAGCTCTTGGCCAAGGGGAAATCGCAATCTTTGTAGGTTTTCTACGTACCCAATCATCTTGAGTACATATGGACCTACGGGAGTCCCATCTTGCATTTTGGAATCAAACAATGCCTTAGAGACTTCGTATCTCTCGTGCCTTGCTTGTCCTTGATATAGTTGATGAAGATGTTCAACCATATCATAAGAATTCATGAACTTGTGTTGCTTCTGAAGCTCAGATTTCATGGTCACGAGCATTAGACATAACACATCTAATGCATCATCTTGATGCTTCTTGTAAGCATCTTTGTCAGCTTGCAAGGCAGTGGTAGAAGGTGCCTCCGGAATGGGCTGCTCCAGGACGTACAGTTTCCTTTCTTGGGTGACAATAATTCTCAGGTTCCTGTACCAGTCCAGGAAATTTTCTCCATTGAGCTTGTCCTTCTCAAAGACAGAACGCAGAGAGAGAGTGTTCATGTTTGTCGACATAGTAATCTACAACGTACAATGCAGAGAATGTTGGGTTTCCGGCACCGCGGCGTGTGTGTGTTCGATCATGTTTCGTAAACATGAACACAGCGGAAGCAATAAAAATAATAAATACTCCTATTTATTACAACACACACAACACACGCATGCATATTACAACAAGTGTAGAGATAACTGTAAATTTAAATTTGCAATAAAAGGAAATTTATCTACGTTATACCTTTCGTATGACGTGTAGCGGGAACGGCATCAACCGGAACGATCCTCGCTAGAATCGTCTCTATCCGTATCCACGCCGAGTTCCTCGGGATGACTTCGCTAAGCCACGAGCTTCGTCTTTGTACAGGTTACTAGCCTCATGTTGAAGACGACGTGATCGAGAGATGATCACGATCCGAATCCAAATTCGGATCCAAAATGAGTCCTCAAAACTCGCTTCTCCGGAGAGGTATTCGTCAACCGATTGACGAATCTTTCGTCCTCCACCTCAGAGGATTACCGGAGATCAAATCCCCGGTAAGTTATCTGCTGTCGGAGCTCTAACCGTCGTCAAGCAGCGCTCAACGAGAGGAGAAGAAGCTGTCAGAAAACTGGACAGCTTTGGTGGAGGAGTAGGCGCCGGCCAAAAACAAGGAAGCCAAGTGCTCACCTTTTCACCGAGGCCTAGGAAGATCACGGAGGGTCGCGGAGGGTTCACGGCTGAAGCTTGGGGCCCGGCAAGGAGCTAGACGGCACACACAAGGCGCAGCGCAAGGAGCTTAGGCGCAACTCCTTCAATGGGTGAGGTGGCGGAAACTCCTTGCTAGGGTTTTGGATTAGGGCTTAATTATCCATTAAGCCCTCTTTTATAGAGAACTAATTCTCTTAATGGTTATTGGATCATAACCATTAGGCCCGTTAACCCGCTCCATTAAGATAAGTTAAAATAAACCAAACCATGATGGTTTATTTTAAGTTAAAATGAACCGAACCAACTTTTGGTTCATTCGTTTAAAATAAACCAAACCCTTTGGTTTATTCTCCTCCATTGGATTAGAACCAAACCATTTTGGTTCATCCATTATGTCTTCATAAGACACGGCCCATCCATGCTTCCATTGCGACTGAAACGATTTCATGCTCGCTTTATGTTTGGTCCAACCAAACCTAGTTTCTCTCGGTCTGAGAATCCCATTCTCAAGCTCGTTTTAAATCCTTTGGATTACGCTCGTTGTGCGTGTGACCAAATAGGTTCTCGGTTTATGTTGGTCATCTATAATTAACCATTAATTATAGAACGATCATGAGTGGCACCTAGTAGTACATCATGATCCCCAATTAACCGAAAAGATCAATGGTTGATCCAGAACTATTTCTGAAACCCTTCAGCAGCTCGAATGAATCGTGCCCCATTCCCTTCACTCATCTTATACCCACTTGGTTCAGGACATGGTCTATTGTGTCGATCCCCACTAGGTGACTCGTCACACCTAGCCCAAGTATCATTTCCTCGTCCTCTCACAGTTCTAGTTACTACACATGTATCGAAGAGTACTTTACTCTAAACATGTAATGCTTTGGAGACTTTAGTAACAATCCGGAGAGGCCATGGAGTATACATCTCCTCGCAAGGAGTGGTGAATCCTTTATAGGCTATTCAAACACCTTGATCGCCGACTTATACCCAATCATCCGGGTCCACATCTCCTTAGAGATGTTTGCTTAAGATGTCAAAGCATAAGTCTCCATGATCAAGATGACTTGAATCGCAAGTCGAAGGAACATCGCACTTAAGCCCACGATAAGAACTTCATTGACATATCTATATATGCGAGAGAACCATATGAAGTCTTACGGTGGTCACTCAATAAACTAGTTACCATAACTAGCATCCACGATTAACTCGGACATCACTATGTCTCGGCCGGTGAGAATCGGTGCTTGGATACACCGAGGTATACCTCGTGCTAGTCTCGGAATTGATGGTGTCAAATCCATCGATTCATCGACTAGGGATAATTCCGATACATCACAATTACACATGTAGAGATACTCACTAGTTGTGATCAATCACAAATTCTCTAATCTTTGTGAATCGTATCGTGGACATTCGATAAATGAGTTTAAGATCAATCAAATACATAAAACATGTATACTCAAATAGTGAATCTTCATTTATCATATAAATGGTTCATACATAAAGCGATTGCCTTAGGACATCTCTCATATATTACTAACGGACTCCCACTTGGCCTAATGCCAATCGCTCACGGTATCAATATCATAAGCTCGAACATGACCCTCAAACTTACTTTGAGGTAATGCCTAGTCGAGTCGCTAAGTTCCTTTCGGTGGAAATTTTCTCGATTTGTATTTCGTTCCCTCACGATGATCTCTCACGATAAGATGATAGCGAAGCACATGTTTGGATCATTGATGAGACCACATCAAGTTCAAAGATGAACTTCTTGATCAAACCGCTTCCTTTCTTTGCTTCGAAGGCTGCAATGTATTACGCCTTAGTGGAAGAATCGCTATAGTGTCAAGCTTGGAACCTTTCCAACTTATTGCGCCTCCATTCTGGTGAATACATACTCGGAGACATGGAATCATCCTTATGCATGCGGATGCATCCGTATACCCACGTATCACCATGTACCCTTCTCCATATATTAGGAACACATCCTTAGTTCTTCTTAAGTACTTAAGGATCGTCTTAACAGCCACCCAATGATCCATTCCTAGATCAAACTGGTATCTGCTCGTGACACTCAGAGCATACGATACATCGGGCCTCATACATAACATAGCATACATGATAGATCCTATTTGCGGATGCATAGGGAATCTAACTCATGCAAATCCTCTCGTCTTTTGTGCGCGGACACATAGACTTCGAAAGGTGTACCCCATGCTTCATGGGTAGGAAACCTTTCTTGGATTTCGACATGCTAAACCTCTTTGCTTTTCGGTCTATATATATGGCTATGCGAAAGACCAAGCAACCGTTTCGATCTATCTCTATAGATCTTAATCCCGAGGATGTAGGTTGCTTCTCCCAGGTCTTTCATGGAGAATGTCTTGGATAACCAAACATTCATTGACTGTAAGATTGAAACATCGTTTCCTATAAGTAGTATGTCATCGACATACAATACTAGGAACACGACTGCACTCCCACTCACCTTCTTGTACACACAAGGTTCGTCTGGATTTTGTGAGAAATCAAACTTTTTGATTGTCTCATCAAAACGGATATTCCAGCTCCTGGATGCTTGCTTTAATCCATAAATGGACCGTCGCAATTTGCATACCTTGGTTTTATCAACCGATGTGAAACCCTCAGGTTGTATCATATACACGTCCTCGAGCAGGTTTCCATTAAGGAAAAATTGTTTTCACATCCATCGCCATATCTCATAATCATAATGAGCCTATGGCGGAGCATCGAATGGATTTAAGCATAGCTACAGTGAATAGGTTTCGTCATAATCAACACCTTGTTTTTGGCGATATCCTTTCGCCACCAATCTAACCTTATAGGTAATCACATTACCATCCATGTCGGTTTTCTTCTTGAAAACCCACTTGCACCCTATAGGCTTTATGCCTTGGTGGAGTCAACCAGTTCGAACTTGGTTTTCATACATGGAATCCATTTCGACTTCATGGCACCAAGCCACTTATCCCTTTACGAACTTGTCGGCACTTCTTCATAAGCTGGTAGGCTCCTCATCATCAATGAGTAACACGTCGTTTGATTCACTTACGAAATCCATATCTCTCGGGAATATTGCGTGTTCTACGGATCTCTGAAGATGTGGTGTTACAATAAGTCGATCGATTGCTCATCACTATGAGTTGTGGTGTTGTGCTTCACCAGTATCTCATGATGTCTATTTGAGTCTCTCGAGCCTCCTCAAGCTCGGCGACACTCCCCTTGTTTTCTTGCAAGAAACTCTTTCTCTAGAAACACGACATGCCTTGAAACAAACACCTTTTGTTCCACGGGATGATAGAATTAGTAACCCCTTGTTTCCTTAGGGTATCACAAATAGACATTTATCGGACTTAGCATCCAATTTATACGTCTGATCCGCTTCACATAAGCGAGACAACCCCATATCTTCAAGTAAGATACATGAGGTTTCTTACTATTCCATATCTCATATGGAGTAGTTGAGACTACCTTGGTAGGCATTCTGTTTAACAAGTAAACAGCTGTCTGAAGTGCATAGCCCCAAAAGGACTTGGGAAGAGTTGCATGATTCATCATTGACCTGACCATGTCCAACAAGGTCCGGTTACGCCTCTCAGATACACCATTATGCTGTGGTGTATAGGGCGGAGTCCATTGAGACAATATACCATTGTCTCTTAGATAATCAAGAAACTCTTGACTTAAGTATTCACCACCTCGATCCGATCGAAGTATTTTAATATACTTGTCATGTTGTTTCTCTACTTCATTTCTGAATTCTTTGAACCTTTCAAAGGCTTCAGACTTGTGTTTCATCAAGAACACATACCCAAACCGTGAGTAATCATCGGTGAAGGTAATGAAGTAGTTATAGCCTCCTAATGCTTGAGTTGACATAGGTCCACATACATCAGTATGTATTAGACCTAGTAACTCTCCCACTCGTTCACCTTTTCCATTAAAAGGTAACTTAGTCATCTTGCCTTTTAAGCACGATTCGCATGTATCGTATGAATCTCATTCAAACGATTCCAAAATTCCACATCGGTGTAATTCGGACATGCGTTTCTTGCTTACATGGCCAAGACGACAATGCCACATATAGGAGTCTAATTGATTATCCTTTCGAGCACGCTTGTTGCTCGCTTCGATATTGAAAATGTCCTTTGGATCGTCCAGCGTATAAATGCCATTACTCAAGTTCGATTCCATAAAGTCGCCATTTAAAGTTATATAACAACAATTGTTACTAAGCGTCAAATGGAAACCATTTCTATTTAAGCGAAATAAAAACAATGTTCTTTATTAGAGAAGGAACATAATAGCAATTGTCAGTTCAAGACTAGTCACTAGGAGCTTGACCAAATATGTTCGATGGCGAGTGCGACAACCTTTGCTCCATTGCCAACTCACAAATTTGACTCTCCTTGACAAGTCTTCTTCTATTCCTTAGCCCTGTATGTCATTACATATATGTGAGCTACACCCAGTATCAATACCCAAGTGTCCAAGGAAATAGAATGACAATCAATAACGAAGATACCGAAGAGGATGGGGCATCGGATGCCTTCTTCTTCTTCATGGACTCAAGATAAATCTTGCACTTTCTTCGTGGCCTTCCTTGCCATAATGATGATGGCAAGTGCCCTTTTATGCTAGTTACCTTCTTTGCCTTTTTGTTCTTTCCCTTTCTTTTCTTTTGCCTTCCTCTTAGAACCCTTTCTTTGAGGAATCAACTAACAGAACCGCCTTCTCCTCATGCTTCTCAGAAGGCTCCACAGTCTTCAGCATATTGAGGAGCTCGGGAATGGTGGATTCCAATTTGTTCATCCGATAGTTCATCACAAATTGCGAGAAACTCTTGAGCAAACAATGCAGAATTAAGTCAATACTTAACTCATGATCCATCACAAAACCGAGGGTAGCTAGCCGCTCGATGTACCCGTTCATCTTTAGCACAAACTGCACTCTGGATGAACCTTTTCATCTTCATGGTGAAGAGGAGCATAGAGACCTCGAACCTTTCAACTCATGAAGATGGAAGACCATAGTATTAGCATCCATATGCTCATGATTGACCTAGAAATACAAAGCGAGCATATATGAGAAAATGATTTTAAAATGCATCAATATACATTTATAAATCCCATTCATTTTTAATTTCAAAAACCCCAACATCACTTCGGGAGATCGTAGGTCCATCTCCGAATGGGCTGATATCCATCATAGTTATGAACAACCTTGGAGAGAGTCCAACAAGCCATTCATAACTACGACGGTAGGTATCAACTATACCGATTGCATATCACGTATATGCAACTATCACAATGTGCTATCAACTAATTGAATGTTCACACATACATCGGGTTGTTAACACATTAACAAGTATGCATCATATGCATAGCACCCAACTTCACCTCCTTTACATCGACCTTGGAGAGAGTCCAACAAAGCGATGCTCGAGTTAAAGCCAACCCATTAATCGGAAATAGTTTTAATATGGTTAGGCGCATTCAACCAATTAGCCCGGCTTGGAGAGTCCAACAACCAAAGCTAACGATTGACCTCGACTCTTACCATATTAGTATTAAACTATTCCATGGTTTGAACATGTTGAGGTTGGTAGGGCTTGGAGAGTCCAACAACCCAAACAAGCGCGGAACTCTGGTTCTAACCATATTAATGGAAGGTGTAGGCTTTAATATTGTTTAAGGTTTTTTGTCTCATCCTCTTTGCATGCAAATAACTATTATCTACATGGCATGGCATACATGACATACATCTACATGTCACGACACGCATGGCATAATGTTATGCATCTAATGCAATTACATGGCATACAATTATGTCATGTATATATTTCCTTATATGTCATAACTATTTATGGAAATAAAATATGTTTAAGATTTGATTCTCCAAATCAAATCATAATTAAATTAGGAAACAAATTTCCAAATCTAATCACATATTTTATTCATGGAATTATTTGATTAAGGAAAATCTATTTAGGAAACCAATTTCCTAAATCATTAAAACTACTTATGGAAATAAAATATTTTAAGATTTGATTTCCCAAATCAAATCATGATTAAATTAGGAAACAAATTTCAGAATCTAATCAAATATTTTATTTATGGAAAATATCAATTTCCATAAATACTTCCAACTTTCCAAAAGTGGAAGATTTCCATAAATACTTCTAGACTTTCCAAAATTGAAAAATTTCCATAAATACTTCTAAATTTCCAAAATTAGAAAATTTCCAGAAATACATTATGACTATCGCATAAAACCATTTTTACGATTATGTGAAACACAACACAGGCTCTCTGATACCCTTTGTTGGGTTTTAGGTGTTCGATCATGTTTGTAAACATGAACAGCGGAAGCAATAAAATAATAAATCTTATTTATTACAACACACACAACACCTGCGCATGCATATTACAACAAGTGTAGACATAACCGTAAATTTAAAATTTGCAATAAAGAAATTTAAACTACGTTATACCTTTGTATGGCGTGTAGCGGGCGGCATCAGCGGAGCGATCCTCGTAGAATCGTCTCTATCCGTATCACGCCGAGCTCCTCGGGATGACCCGCTAAGCCACGAGCCGTCTTCGTGCGGGTTACTAGCCTCGTGTTGAAGGCGGCGTGATCGAGATGATCACGATCGAATCAAATTCGGATCCTAAAGCGAGTTCTCAAAACTTCGCTTCTCGGAGAGGTATTCGTCAACCGATTGGCGAATCGCCGTCCTCCACCTCAGAGGATTACGGAGATCAAATCCCGGTAAGTTAGCAGCTGTCGGAGCTCTAACCGTCGTCCAAGCGGCGCTCCGGCGAGAGGAGAACAAGCTGTCAGAAAACTGGACAGCTTGGTGGAAGTAAGCGCCCGGCCAAAAACAAGGAAGAAAAGCTCACCTTGATGCCGAAACCTAGGAGATCACGGAGGAGTGGCGGAGTTCACGGCCGGAGCTTGGGCGCGGCAAGGGCTGGGCCAGCGGCACAAGTTGGCGGGCTGTGGAGGTTAGGGTTGCATTAAGCTCTTTTATAGAGAACTAATTCTCTTAATGGTTAATGGATCATATCCATTAGGCCCGTTAACCGCTCCATTAAGATAAGTTAAAATAAACCAAACCATGATGGTTTATTTTAAGTTAAAAGCGAACGAACCAACTTTTGGTTCATTCGTTTAAAATAAACCAAACCCTTTGGTTTATTCTCCTCCATTGGATTAGAACCAAACCATTTTGGTTCCATCCATTATGTCTTCATAAGACCACGGCCCATCCACGCTTCCATTCTGCATTGAAACAATTTCATGCTCGCTTTATGTTTGGTCAACCAAACATAGTTTCTCTCGATGCGAGAATCCCATTCTCAAGCTCGTTTAAATCCTTTGGATTACACTCGTTGTGCGTGTGACCAAATAGGTTCTCGGTTTATGTTGGTCTATAATTAACCATTAATTATAGAGCGATCATGAGTGGCACCTAGTAGTACATCATGATCCCCAATTAGCAGAAAGATCAGCGGTTGATCGAACTATTTACGAAACCCTTGGTATGCTCGAATGAATCGTGCCCCATTCCCTTCACTCATCTTATACCCACTTGGTTCAGGACATGGTCTATTGTGTCAGTCCCCACTAGGCTGACTACGTCACACCTAGCCCAAGTATCATTTCCTCGTCCTACAGTTCTAGTTCTTGCACATGTATCGAAGAGTACTTTACTCTAAACATGTAATGCTTTGGCCAAAGACTTTAGTAACAATCCGACGAGAGGCCATGGGTATACATCTCCTCGCAAGGAGTGGTGAATCCTTTATAGGCTATTCAAACACCTTCGATCACTTCGACTTATACCCAATCATCCCGGGTCCACATCTCCTTAGAGATGTTTGCTTAAGATGTCAAAGCATAAGTCTCCATGATCAAGATGACTTGAATACCACAAGTCAAAGGAACATCGCACTTAAGCCACAGTAAGAACTTCATTGACATATCTATATATGCAGAGAACCATATGAAGTCTTACGGCTGGTCACTCCAATGAACTAGTTACCATAACTAGCATCCACGATTAACTTCGGACATCACTATTTCTCCAGCCAATGAGAATCAGCTGCTTGGATACACCAAGGAGTATACCTCGTGCTAGTCTCGACAGAATTGATGGTGTCCAAATTCATCAATTCATCGACTAGGGATAATTCCGATACATCACAATTACACATGTAGAGATACTCACTAGTTGTGATCCAATCACAAATTCTCTCATGCTGTGAATCGTATCGTGGACATTCAGTAAATTAGTTTAAGATCCAATCAAATACATAAAACATGTATACTCAAATAGTGAATCTTCATTTATCATATAAATGGTTCATACATAAGGCGATTGCCTTAGGACATCTCTCATATATTACTAACAGAGAATTAATATCATATTCCTTTTATCATTTAATTAGGCCTTTAATCAAATGATGCTCCCACTGAATTATAGGAATTTTGTAGAATCGAGTTATGGATGTGGTCAAACCACTTTACTAGATTCATACAAACTAGCTATAATTCTTGCGGGACAAGATCCACATCATACTAAGCCTTGAGTTAGCTTTGGCTAAATCGCCCAAGACTTAGTACAATCAGTGGGTAACACATTACCGATTACATCTCTATGCAACTCTTGTTTATAGGATCAAGACCCACATTTACAAAAGACCTTGAGTTAGTTTTGGCTAAATCGCCCAAGATTTAGTGTAAATGCGATCTTATCCTATCTTTCCAACGGTTGGAATATGTCTATAGTTCTACTCGATCTAATTGAGTTAACTAGTTTTACTCAATCTAATTGAGCTTACTCTAACCCAAGCCGTGATAGGCGGGACCAAGATTGTCCCTCCTCACCCTACCAAGATAATATGCGTTGCTCTGCTTTGGCAGATTCAACAACTACAAATGATCGAGGTAGTGATGGGTATCAAGGACTTGGTAGGCATTTACGAGTTGATTCGATTAAGATCTAATCTAATCGTAATGTGTATCATATATACATTAAGGCCTTTATTATCCTATATTAGCATGCATCACATACATACAAGCATTATTCTAGCATGCATCATATACATACAAGAAAAATATCCTAGCATGCATCATATACATACAAGCATTTTTCTACTAGCATGCATCACATACATACAAGCATAACAAATATATATATATATATATATATCAACATATATATATATATATATATATATATATATATATCAACATATATATATATATATATATATATATATATATATATATATATATATATCAACATATATATATATATATATATATATAATTAACTGTGATGTGGTCATGGCCCTACTACGATCTTCTCAAGCCAATGAGAAGATCGGACGATCAACCTAGGGCTAGCGGCTTCTCCAAGCGCTTCCTTTGACCACCATGTGTTGTCGACACCCTTCTCGTAACTTCATCTACAAGTGGACTTTCCACTGCTCCATTTTGTACATTACAAATATGAAACTCGAGTTACATTCAAGTCTAAAACTATTTACAACTAGAATTTCAAAAGAAGAGGCACGACGCGCAGGTCGCATACACTATACAACACGCACAATCACAAAAATGGCACGCAGGTCGTATCATGAATTACAACACATCATCATCCAATCATATTGGGGTTCTTGGGACATGACAATCACAGAATTATACATAATTCTAAATTATGTATTTTTACAGAAAATTTCTATAATTTTTCCTTCTTTTTTTTCAATTTTATGAGTCACCTCTCCGTAACGGTCCCGCTAAGCGATTTCCGGGCGCGATCGCGGGATAAGGCGCCTTTTGGGGATAGGGGCAGTGCCCCTACTCGCAAAATAAACTTTGAGAGTGTCCCTACTACAATCTTACAGTGACTTAAGTCGCTGTCCCAAAAACCTAAAGCGAGAACTCGCAGTTTCAGAGAGTTTTTCTCGATGGTTGAAGCCTACAAGTGTCCCAACACTCGTTGCTTCGACTCTTCGAGAAAAATACCCAAAAATTCGATAAAAATAGGAAATTTATAGAAACATAAAAATTTGTAATTTTTATATCTAATACAAAAACTACAAAAACGAAACACATACATGCTTCGCACGTGGCTCTGATACCACTGTTGGACTTTCCGAGCCGCAAAAATCGCTTTTTGCGTTGCGGAAACCCCGAAAGTCCAGCCATGGATCCGTGTGAAGATATATTAAAATAAAACATGTATGTGCTTAAGTAAACCTAGATCTACCTTAGATCTAGAATGTGAGAGCATTACCCTTGAAGCGATGCCCTTCGCTTATCCCGCTCGTCCAAAAGCTTCGCCGGAACTCGAGAGTGTCAAGTGCACACTCCTATATTGGTATCCACACAAGCAATAGGTGAAGAAAACACAACCTTGAGTGTGCTAGCACCCTTTGGATGGTTCGGCCAAGATGAGGATTGGGAGAGCTTGAGAGAGTAATCCAAGGAGGAAGAAGATGGAGTTACCACACAAATCAATTCACATCTAAATGAGAAGTAAAGTGGTCGGCCACTACATTCTTGGGGGGTTACATGTGTTAGTGATATATGAGAGATATCCTAAGGCAATCGTCTTATGTTTGAACCATTTATATGATAAATGAAGATTCACTATTTGAGTATACATGTTTTCATGTATTTGATTAGATCTTAAACTCATTTACTGAATTTCCACGATACGATTCACAGCATGAGAGAATTTGTGATTGGATCACAACTAGTGAGTATCTCTACATGTGTAATTGTGATGTATCGGAATTATCCCTAGTCGATGAATTGATGGATTTGGACACCATTGATTCTGTCGTGACTAGCACGAGGTATACTCCTTGGTGTATCCAAGCAGCTAATTCTCACTGGCTGGAGACATTGTGATGTCCGGAGTTAATCGTGGATGCTAGTTATGGTAACTAGTTCATTGGAGTGACCAGCCGTAAGACTTCATATGGTTCTATACATATATAGATATGTCAATGAAGTTCTTACTGCAATTTAAGTGCGATGTTCCTTTGACTTGCGGTATTCAAGTCATCTTGATCATAAAGACTTATGCTTTGACATCTTAAGCAAGCATCTCTAAGGAGATGTGGACCCGGGATGATTGGGTATAAGTCGAAGTGGTCGAAGGTGTTTGAATAGCCTATAAAGGATTCACCACTCCTTGCGAGGAGATGTATACCCATGGCTTCTCGTCGGATTGTTACTAAAGTCTTTGGCCAAAGCATTACATGTTTAGAGTAAGGTACTCTTCGATACATGTGCAGTAACTAGAATCCGTAGGACAAGAAAATGCTAGGTGTGACGTAGTCAACCTAGTGGGGACTGACACTATAGACCATGTCCTGAACCAAGTGGGTATAAGATGAGTGAAGGGAATGGGGCACGATTCATTCGAGTTGCTAAGGGTTTCAGAAATAGTTCTGAATCAACCGTTGATCTTTTCGATTAATTGGGGATCATGATGTACTACTAGGTGTCACTCATGATCGTTCTATAATTAATGGTTAATTATAGACGGCCAACATAATCCGAGAACCTATTTGGTCACACGCACAACGAGCGTAATCCGAAGGATTTAAAACGAGCTTGAGAATGGGATTCTCAGACCGAGAGAAACTAGGTTTGGTTGGACCAAACAATGAAACGAGCATGAAATCGTTTCAGTCGCAATGGAAGGATGGATGGGCCGTGTCTTATGAAGACATGATGGATGAACCAAATTGGTTTGGTTCTAATCCAATGGAGGAGAATAAACCAAAGGGGTTTGGTTTGTTTTAAACGAATGAACCAAAGTTGGTTCAGTTCGTTTTAACTTAAAATAAACCATCATGGTTTGGTTTATTTTAACTTAAATTAATGGACCGGGTTAGTGGGCTTTTGGTTATGATCCAATAACCATTAAGAGAATTTGTTCTCTATAAAATAGGGCTTAAGGGTTTTTGTTAAGCCCTAACCCAAATCCTTGCAACCCTAATTGTTGCCGCCCACTTCTCCTTGGTGTAGTCAGCGCCAACCCCCTTGCCGCCGCCCACCACCACCCAATCTCCTTGCCGGCGCCCAACAGCTGCCGTCCTCTCCCCTTGCCGGCGCCCAGCAGCTGCCGTCCTCTCCCCTTGTCGGAGGAGCTCCGGTGATCTCCTTTGGGTTCAGCAACAAGGTGAGCTTCAACCTTCCTTTTTGGCCGACCCCTATTCCTCAACCAAAGCTGTCCAATTTTCTGGACAGCTTATTTCCTTCTTGTCGGAGCATCGTTTGGATGACATTTAGAGCTCCGACAGCAGTAGCCTTGCCGGGGATTCGATCTCCGGTAATCCTCATAGGTGGAGGACGAAGGATTCGTCAAACGGTTGACGAATACCTCTCCGGAGAAGCGAGTTGTTAAGGACTCGTTTTGGATCCGAATTTTGATTCGGATCGTGATCTTCTCTCGATCACATCATCTTCAACACGAGGCTAGTAACCCGTACGACGAGGCTCGTGACTTTGTGAAGTCATCCCGAAGATACTCGGCGTGGATACGGATAGAGACGATTCTAGCGAGAATCGTTCCGGTTGATGTCTTTCCCGCTACACGTGATACGTCAGGTATACGTAGTATAAATTTTCTTTTATTGCAAAATTTGAATTTACGGTTATGTCTACACATGTTGTACTATGCATGAGTGTGATGTGTGTTGTAATAAATTAGATTTATTATTTTATTCCTTCCGCTGTGCACATGTTTATGAAACATGTTCGAACACACATTCACCGCGGTGCCCGAAACCCAACAACATTCATGCATGTAACTTCAAGAGCCAATGGCTCTTGGTCTCCCTCATGAGGTGGCACCACATGATAGGTCCATGATGATGTGGAGCATCATCATTGGCCGGCCCCCATGCCATGTCACCATGACATGGCAATTAGTCAAGTCAAAATTGACCATTCATCTTCCCTCTCAAGTCAAGTCAAACTTGACCTCTTATCTCCCATGGTTGATCAAATCTAACCACTTGATTCAAGTCAATTTGATAATCTCTATTCATTAATTTAAATTGACTCAATGAATCAAATCTAAATTAGACTCATTCAACACTTGAATCAACTTGAGTCTAACTCAATTAGTCTAATTTTGATTACTCTTAATCTAATTTGGTTCATCCCATGAACCTAATGTTCATCATATGAACCTAATCTCCATCTAATTTCCCTTTGTGTGTGACCCTATAGGTTCTTGTAACGTTGGCAATGTCCCTAAACCGATTTAAGAACATAAGCAATGAGCGGTATCTAGCAATACATCATTGCTACCCAAGTTACAAGAATGTTGAGCTCCAACATCACCTTTGTGACTACTAATTATGACTCTCACAATATGTGACAATGTCCCTCTATCCTTGACATCTAGATTGACCAATTGAGGCATAGACCGTGTCATCCTCGGTACAATCTATATCTTGAACTTCAAGTAGACTCACTCTAATCAAATGAGCTTAATATCTCATATTGACTCATTTGGGTATGGTCATGCACTTCGTGGTCTCACTCTATCAAGAATAACGATATCACTCCCGTCATATAGGAGGGATAGATCCCATCTACATCACTCACATCCCTCCGCATAATTTGTTACATACCCTGTAATCGCCATTATAGTCCACCCATTTACGAGTGACGTTTGACGAAGCCAAAGTATGCAACTCCTTATGTAGGGAAGCATGGTGACTTCAGGTATAAGGACTAATAGTCATACTAATAGCCACATGAGAAAGTATATGGCACTCATATAACGATCCACGATACTTTCTTATGGTTGGTCATTCAGTATACATTCTCTAATGTATACCCATGTGTCAACTTGATATCTCATATCCATGACTTGTGAGATCAAGTCATCGAGTTGACCTACATACTAGTCTCTACGCATTAACATTGTCCCAGAATATTAATACTTGACTAGGAATGATTAAGAGTAGTGTTCTCTATATCGTCTCATTATCGATTTAACCAATCAATTGATATAGATAAGAACCTACTACTCAAGGACATTATTATATTTAGTTATTTGGCACCAATATAAGTAAATATAATAACCATGCCTTTATAAATAGGAATATGATACAATAAAGTTCATACAACAATCATCACATGATTTGCTCTAGGGCTTTCACTAACAAGGGTGTGTGGAAAGGCTCAGACCATGTGACACTCTGAGAAAAATCCAGAGTTGTACACGGTCATCCCTATGAATTTCAAATGGTTGTGCTAAATCTCAAAAATTTTTCAAGCACCAAGGTCAGAGTCGCACACGACCAGCCGTGTGAATTTCACACGGCCGTGTGATGTTTTGTTTTCCGCAAGTGCACGGTTGTCGTCAAGTAATAAAAATATCGATCCCACAGTGATTGGGACAATTACCGAATGATCGTGATACCAAGTTATCTAGTCAATCGATTTATGGTTTAAGCAAAGAACCTGAGCAGTCAAGAACAACGAATGAGAAGAACGAGCTGAAAGTCAAGAGTTGAGGAGAATCTCAGGATATGGGTTTCACCACGTCGACGATTTATAAGGTGATTTAATTCTTTCCTACCCCTATTAGAGTTGTTTTGATGGAACCTATCGTAAGGTAAATCAACGGCCCCTTTCGAGGTCTACGCTAACTGTACCTATCAAACTCAATTTACCTGTCACGGTGTTCGAGCATAGGGGATCATAATCAGCAAAGGGGACCTGTCACGAGACCCCCGTAAACCTCCCTATGTCTTACCTCCGTTACTTGGTAAAAACTGGATTTGATAGATCCATTAAGTCCATAAGAGTTCCTCTAGAGTCAAATTTCCTCTTCACGGTAGGTTTGCACACGGGACCATAATCAGCTAAGGGGACCTGTCACAAGACCCCCGCAAGCCCTCATAGATACACTACGGCTACTTGGCAAGAGTTATTCCCTAGTTGGTTCTGGGTTTCGGGAACTCAGGTTTACCATTAGGTACTTCCCCTTAGCTCCTTAGGTTTATCAATAAGAATCCAAAAGAACCATATCAAAACAAACAATAGTTCAAGTAGTATAGATTACATCATCCAACATAAATCGTCAAGGGCTACTCCCCCATCCTAAGATTACATAACACTACTCCATAGTCTGGCAGGAATTTCTAGAGAAAGAAATTACGATACTTAGTGCCATCTGCGTTCCTCTGTCGTCGACTCCTTCTTTTTTACTTCTTCTGTCGTCCTCTTTGACCACCCGTCGTCCCTTCTTTAGGGTTAGGATATCCCTTCTTTTATAGCCTTAGCCTCCTCTTTTATATAAGGCAAAAGATTTTCCTTTAATTGAGACGAAGATCGCGGATCTCACAGAAAAGGAAATTCGGAGTCAGGACAACACGCCCGTGCCAAGTGAGGGCACAGGCGTGTCGCGGGCTTCCCACAGGGCGTGCTGCGCTTGACTTGGGGCGTGTTGAAGGCTGAACTGGGCGTGTTGAACGCTGGAATTCCTGACACGAACGTGTCGCTGATAACACGCTTATGTTGTCTTGATACGCCGGCCGTGTCAACACTTTGACTGGGGCGTGTCGGCTGCTGAACCAGGGTGTGTTGAAGGCTGGAATGGGCGTGTTGTTTTGATACGCCTGCTTCTTTGCCCTGTTAACACAAAAACACCCAAAAGCAGTCTCTTTGTCCAAAATATGCTAAACTTAACTAAATCGTGATAAAAGACATGCCTAGAACATGAAATGAGATAAAATGCATGCATATGGAGTAGTGAAAATATAGCATGATTTACACACATCAAAAATCCCCTAGTCCTAAACTTTTGCTTGTCCTCAAGCAAAGAAAACTCAAAAGACAGCTTAATTATGGAAATGCTAGACACCATCCAGAAGTATACAATCTGATCTTAATCTTTTCAAATCATTCCTAGTTGCCAAGATTGAAAGATCCCTATATAGTGCATGTGAAAAGCTGGACTAAAGTCATTGGACACCAATCCTGATTTGACATCCCTTCTATCGTAGGGCATTCCTATTTCTGGCATAGAGGCACTTACCTGCCTTAATGCATGGATCATCCTTACCTATCATCAAAAGGTCTCAAAGGAGCACTTTCTAAGAAGAGAGAAGGAAAGGAATTATAGAGAGCATTTCCCCAGTAACTAGTTAGTCTCAAAGAGGCACCTTTTAGGTGTTTCCCCAGTAACTACTTGGTCTCAAAGGGGTGCTTGAAAACAATTCCAGTTTTTTTTTTTAAACAAACATACTTCTAGTGAAAGTGTTTCTCCAGTAACCAAGTTGTGCGAGCAAGTCTCAATGGAAAATCAGTACTTCGTCGATATGGGGATTTAAATCTTTTCTTTGGATACCTCAGACCTATAGACCGTGTTAGAAGTGAAATAGGGTTCTTATCAAATAGGCAAAAAGGAATATCATGATCCGACCAATGTTCAATTGTATTACGCTAGATGATATAAAAATGCACTGTTATGATATATGAAAAGATGCAAACAAAATAGCAGTAACCAAACTAAAAATCTAAGTAGAGACAGAATAAGCGATGAGGATGTGCATCGAAACTCACAAAATAGTTCAAGGTGGTCAATGGTCATCGTCTTCGCTACTAGCATCCTCCTCTAGTCTTCACTCGCTTGCTCATGGCGTTGGGAGGGAGAGACAGCAGGTTAGCTCCTCGGCTGCTTGAGAGAGAGACCAGCGGCGGTTGATTCAACGCAAGTACCCGACCCGTTTAAGCACGACATAGGTGTGCTCCGTCTCTCCAGGCGTGCTGCAGTCCAGCCCAGGCATGCCGCAGGTAAGAAAGGTGCGACACGAGCGTGCTCAGCAGCACGCTCGACCTGTGTTGTCTTCGGGTAACCTCAACACGCCTGTGTCGTTCGGCACAGGCGGGTCGTGTCAACTTGGCACGCAGTGGCACGTATCCTGTAAACCTGAAAAAAATAAAAATTGAATAAAGAATAAAATAAAATAAAATAACTAAAAAAAATGAAAATAGCTTGGGTTGCCTCCCAAGAAGCACTTATTTAAGGTCGTTAGCTTGACCCCTCAGTTACTCCCTAGTTTTGGGGATATGGCTTGAGGAGTATGCTCTGCCCCTCTTCCTCCTCAACCAGCTCTGTTGTGTTAGGTTGGGGTCAGAAATCT